>CAUJRU010000170.1:886683-1362072 GCA_963277665.1 Viscum album
AAATAGTTTCTCAAAGTGACAAAGCGTATGTACAATTCGGTCCTGTAAACTTTTTAAATCACTCATTCGTTGATTTATTAAACAAAGCTGTCTAAAAAAATTACTCATCTCAATCAACGGCTGAACAACATTGGGGAATAAACAATCATAAATTGCGATCGGAATCAACTGTTGAAGTAGTATGTGATTTTCATGACATTTCAACCCTTGCAATGTCTAGCTCGTCAGATTCACACACTTTGAAATATTAGAAGAGTAACCCATTAGGCACCTCGATCATCTTCAAAATGGAAAGAAATGTCCTTTTCCCCTTTGTAGTCATCGTATACTATGCAGCATTCATATATTCCTTGTTTCCCTCAGATAATTATAAATGCAACTGTTTCCTTAAACCCATTTCATCCAAATCATGGTGTGCATTAAAATGGTCCTTTGATTTTCCACTGACACCTAAAATAGTCCACAATATGTTATCACAAACATTTTTTTTAAATGTGTATGACATCCAAATTATGCCTCTGCATGTTAGTTTTCCAATATGTAAGACTATAAAAAATAATTTTCTTTTTTCCATGTGTGACTACGTTGCCTACCCGCAGCTCAAATATTACGTACCGGAGGAGCCACCAAATCCTGAATTTCATATACAGTGCATATGTTTTCTTCCTCAATCTGCGATAACATTTCGACTCCTATCATGATCTTTGGTGCTGGGTTGAACTCTCTAGAACCATCAAATGCCACTCTGTCCTTTCTGAACCTGTACTGAGGGGGGAGAAAACATCTGTGACCCATGTATGCCCATTTTTTGGAATGCTTAAGCCATACAGATTTTTTAATTTTGTCTCAAAAAGGGCAAGAAAATTCCACTTTTGTACTCCAGCCTGATAAATTTGCATAATATGGTAAGCCATTGAATGTCCACAATAAAGAAGCCTGCAGTTTGAACATTTCATTCGTTTCACAGTCATAAGTCATCACACCATCGCCAAAAAATTCATCCAACTCATCAATCAATGGTGAAGTTAAACATCAATCTTATCCCCCGTACTTTTAGGTCCATCAATAAGAGTGGGAAGTAATATAAATTGTTTCTTCATACAAAGAAATAGAGGACGATTATAGGGAACCAAAAACATGGGCCATGTGCTATGAGTTGCACCAACCATAGACTAGAATGGATTGAAACCATCTGCTGCCAATCCCAATCGGACATTACGAACATCTTTGGAAAAGTCGGGATGTCTCTTATCAAAATCCTTCCATGAATGAGAGTCTGCCGGGTGGGTTAACATATCACTTTCAAAAACACTTTCTTCATGCCATCTCATTAAATTAGAAACATTAGATGACATAAAAAATATTTCCAACCTTGGTTTAAGGGGAACGTAATGCATTTGATTTACAACAATCATTTTCCCCTGTATCCCAATCTGACTTTGTTGAGTCTGATTTCCCCTGTTCTCTTTCAACCTGGAAGCACCACAAACCGTACAAATATCAAAATGGGAGGTTTCCTTTCTAAAAAACATACAGTTGTTTTCACATGAATCTATAGTCTCATATGTAAAACCTAAGTTCTTTGTCAGCTTACGATCATGGTAATACGACTCGGGAATCTTAGCATCGACAGGAAGAACATTTTTCATTAACACCAACAACATGTCGAATGATGTGTCTGACTAATGATTCAAAGTCTTCAAATGAAAAAACTCCATGATAAATGAAAATTTATTGTTAAGAACTACATCCAGAATATAATTATGTTTTTGCATCATCAATTGCTTCATAAAACCTCCTCGAATCATGATCTGCACCAGAGTGAAGATTTATCTCACCGATCTCAGGATTATGGATGTCAATGCCTTCAGGATCCAACCCAAGAACTATTTCAGTAAGCATTTCATGCATTGGATCATTCATCCTTGCATCAAAATCCATATGAACTGCATCCATATTTTGAAAACGAACATGTTCTTCCCCAGGACGAGTCCAACTCTTATAATTTTTCATAAATCCATTAAATAATAGGTTCTCCCCCAAAGTATCTCATGTGAATTGATATATGTTAGCACATTTTTATACATGGAAAACTAATATAGTCACTTTCAAATCCTATAGTGAAGTAAATAAACTGCATAATTCCATTGAAACACTCTCTAGACGTTCGATTTGGAAGATCAATACAACTCTTATCCATAATAAGATCCCTATAACAAACATCTATACAAGACTTATTACATTTTCATTTTTCATATCAAATATATTAAAATAAATACTAATTAATTAATTGTGAACAATTAATAAAATAATAATATAAGTGAAAGCCCCTGTCATACCTGATTGCGCTACAAACCTGGAAGGGAGGGGATCCGAAGGTAGTGCTGTGAGGGAGAGGAGAGGAAGCGGTGGGGAGCTGGTACCAGAGATGGTGTGGCGAGGGAGGGGACAGGTGGCGGCGGTGACTGGGAGCCGGAGGAGAGGAGGCGGTGAGGTGGCGACGGTGTAGTGAGGGTGGGACAATGAGGGAGGGGACCGAGGACAGGGGGAGCCTGAGAGGATGGGCGGCAGCGGGCGAGGGGACGAGTAGCGGTCGTGCGGGGAGGGAGGGGGACCGAGCGGCGGTGGTGCGGTAAGGGAGAGGAAGGTGAAGGAGGGGACGAGTGGCGGTGGTGCGGCGAGGGAGGGGACAAGGACGGAGGGGACGGGGGTTGGCGGGATGTGGGGGGGGGGGGGGGTTCAGGGTGCTGGGGGGGAGGGACGAGGGGAAGGGGGGTTGAGGGAAGAGGTCGAAGGTCGAAGGGGCTAGAGGCCGAAGGCCAGAGGGAGGCCGGAGGGCTGCTGGAGGAGGGTGGCGGGGAGGTCTGATGGCAGAGGGGAGGCCGGAGGGCGGCCGTAGGGCAGAGGGTGGACAGAGCCAGAGGGCAGAGCCGAGGATTCCTATAGGAGATGGAGGGTTAGGGCGAAGGGTGGCCGGAGGGCGGCCGGTGGACTGCCAGCGGAGGGCGGGGCGGCGGAGGGCGGCTGACGGAGCTGGCGGAAGGGCGGCCGGTGGAGGGCGGATGGCGTAGGGCGGAAAGGGCGACGGGGACCGACAGCGAGGGATGGTGCGCGGCGGTGGGGTAGGGTGCACGGCGACCGGGGATGGCGGGGATGGGGAGGGCGCGCGGTGATGGAAAGGGCGCGCGGCGACAGGGAGGGTGGAAGGGTTCCGGGGGGGCTTCACGAGAGGAGGGCAGAGAGGGTTCTGGGGGGGGGGGGTGAAGCCGGTTTTTTAGGGAAACCTAGCGACCTCCAATGGCGGTTTCTATTGATTACCTATAGCGATCGCCACTGGCGGTCACTATAGGTAAAGGGGATCAAAAGCCCATATTTCTAGAAGTGGTAGGCTTATCTCAATTGTTTTTATTAAGGGTTTTATAGTCTTATTTTTAATATGTATCTAAATCTGACTCGGATAGAAACTATAATAACCCATGTTTTTCAAACAATGTTTTTTATATTATTCTAATACAAAATAAAAAATTTATAAAATACATAGTATCATTGAGTTGAAGTTCATGGAATCTTGGAATAAAATACATGAAATTTATAAAGATTTTTTAACTCTCTAGAATGAAACATTTTTGACTAAATCCAAAGTCACTTCACAACCTGTTTCTTCCTAGGGATAAATACAAATTGGATGAGTGATCATGAAGTCCTGTAAAGGAAAACCATAATATTTCAATATCCTAGGTAAAACATGAAGAAAACTAATAAGAATATGTATATAACAACTTTCTTAATAACATAAGAACATGAACATAAGAACATGAGGACAAACATGGAAATATAGAAATAATATTAAAATGATATGTTTATAAATATATTACATAATACATTCACTAAAGTTTCATAAAATGTATTACAGTAGATTTTTACCAAGGTATCATAAAAAATTACCAAGGTATTATTTCAAGGTATCGTGAACATGTAATCTCTAAATATTAATTTTTTACCCAAGAAATTAGAGCAATATTGGGTTTCAACCTTCAATATGTCTAACATTTTGTGTGCCACATCGATCAAATATCATAATTACATAAAGATTTTAACGCAGTAGTAGGAAATGTGGTATTTATACATAGATTATACCAATAAATAATTGAATTAAAGATGTAAATATATTACCTTTAATGAAAGGAGTTTTTGTTCATCAGGATATAAAAATATAGCATGGAGAATCAGGGGATGATTTCAGAAGTATAAAATGTATTCAAAAGAGATCATGGAATGGTTTTATTGAGATATAAATTAGGTCTCTCACTAAAAATCATCATAAGTATAGTTTTTAATGAATTTATAAACAACTGAAAACATAATAAATTGGATATCAAAAGGCTTATCTAAAACAAGTTCTTGAATATAAAAAGAGAGGGAAGAGAACCCTTACTCTAAGGGGATTATTCTTAATGATTTTGAGATAAACATAGAATCCTAGAAAATACTTGGTAGATATTTAGAAAGGTAGAGGGAGAATAACTTCAGGAACAATTGGGTCTTTGGTGGGATAAAAGGTGTAAATGGTGGTAATTTATACCTATGGATGCGTTGTTTTGAGTGTAAAATATTGGTTATTTTATTATATAATCCAACATCTTATGGGTATAAAAAATTCAAACTAATATTTAACATTAGTTTTAAGAACATGGGGTTATTTTATGGTAACCAAATTCCCAAGCCTAAACTATCCTTCCAACCAACCCATTTAATGAATAGAATCCAAAGATATTTTCTCTCACTCAAGACTCCATTTTGGGATTCTTAAAAGTTAAATAATATATTTCTAAATTAAAAATAATAAATTTTATTTCATTTGAATTCTTATAAAATTAAATTTCAGTGATTAAATTTTTCAAAACATTTTAACTCAAGGTTAAATCATATTGATGTCATAAAAAATGGGGTTCTCATAAAATTGTAATTTTAACCTTTTCACAAAAAACAATTGTATGAAAATTCTCAAAATATCACACTAACAAAATTTTGATATTCTGAGTAAAAAATATTATAATTATTATAATAATTTTTTTTAAAATTTGATAATTTTATATTTTATAAAAACAAATATTGAAAATTACCAATTTTTATGAAAACATAATCTTTCTAACCATTATAAAAATATCATATGAATTCCTTAAATTATATTAACTTTAAAAAAGTAAATCATGGTATTATTTAACTAAAAAAATTATTTGAAACTTATTAATTTTTCATGAGAAATTATTTTAGTGGAACTTAATCATATTTTATTTTAAAAAAATATAATTTTTTTTTTGTTTTTTGTTTTTGATATTATAAAACAATCTTAACAGTCACTTTATTGAATCAAAACAATAATGTACAACTTTATTATTACATAATGTTTATAATTTCCATTGTACATATTGTAAAGCAATAATAAATTAGAACAATCATTTCAACCAACGGTTACAGTGATGAATGCCATATTGCCGTATAAAATCACCCTTATTCTCACATCATCATTCACAACTTCACTTACAAAGGTTATTACACATCCTTTGATAATTTTTATCATTTTATTACTTATTCAATTTCTTTATTCAATCATTATGATTTCAATTACATTCATAGGATAAATAAACCTATGGAGTTCCCCTTCATGATTACATTGTTCTTCACTATTTATACCCTGCACTATTCGTATTGTGGTTAATATTTTTACATGATGTTTAAATAAATTTATCATTATTTTTATTTTATTATATTTGTAAAAATAATAAATTTTTTATTGAGAAAAATGATTTATTTTATTTATTGAAGTAAAATTTTAGGGTCTTCCCATTTTATTTCATTTTAATAATTCATTGAACTCCAAAAACAAAATAGAATACCTCACTATTTTCATCTTGTTATTCCACAACTCATTAGGTATTTTATTTGACTTTTTCTTAAGTGTTGGTTCTAAATAGGTAGAGTTGTGCACAAAGATTCTCTCCATTTTTAGACCTCTTAAATTTAGTAAGCATTGTTCTCCCCATTTCAAAAAAAATCATCCACTCAATAAATCATTATGTAATGTTGTGTATGGGGAGATATATTGGTGTTTCATACCATAATTGGAATTTTGTATTAAAATTACTTTCTAGTTATCTCATTTCCATGATACGTCTGATGTTTTATTAATTATGGAGCAACGTTTTTAATAAAACTAATTTCTGGAAGTCGTGAACATGTTCACTTCTTATAACTTATATTTTATAAACAACACTCTTATAATTATTTTATAGCCATCAATGAGTGTAATAAAATAAAACTCTCCCATAAGGTATTTGGGTCTTATGGTCCCATAAAAATATTACTGGACTAACACAATGGACCTCATATATTATATTTATACCTAATTTTACTTGGATTGGGTTATTTTACCTTTAAAAAAAAGTAAAAGTAGGATCCCTATCTCAACGTAACCATCACATTTCTAAGATGGATAAGTACTCAATTCAACGTATTGTTATCTTCTTTAGCATTGAATAATTTTTTAAGGATCTCAAATCTAAATTATGTTTCCACTAGTTATTTATCCTTGTGTGATGAGTCTTCCATATTTAGGTCTTTTAATGTTTTCGGATTGATTCTTACATCCATCCATAAATAGAATATATTATGAATCAATAATTTTAGGATATGTTATAAATAATCTTAACACTTTAACATTGATGTGTATTTTATATCAAAAATTTATTACTCCACCATTATGTTCATCGAAATTATTTTGGATCCCGGCATCACCATTATTATATGATAAAAATCAATTATCAAGTATCCATGCCTTTATCATCTTGCTAATATTTAGTTCCACTTATATAATCAATTATTTTTTATCTAGTATTTATTTTATATTTTGTTAAATTTTGAAAAAAAAGTTATTGAACTCATAGAATAATATATTCGATATTTTTATATTACTGGTCTCATGTCCCATATATTTTATCACGAAAACTAAATATAGTTTGGATAGGTACAATCTGTGTCCTTTCATTTCAAATTTTTATCATATTATATTTTTTGTGCCTATTTTATGATTAACTCCCTATTTAATATCAAATTGTTATATTCTATTTGATAGATATATTATACTCAAAGAGAAAATCCATATACCCATAGAAACCATAACAAAGAAAATAGAATCCAATCCATGTTCTCCCATCAACCACTGCGTATGTCTCTGGAAAAGTGAATGTCTTCTTTCTGAAACACCCACTATAATCTATATATATTTCAAAAAAAATATTATTCTCAGTAATAAGTTCCCTTTTCTATAATAGTCTTATTATGAATTTTTTTATTAAACTAGGATTTCTTATAATAATTTTTGGAATTTTAACTATTAGATAAAACATGTTTAATATTTTTAGACACAAAAGAGGATATTTTACAAGAGTTTTAGTACAATATCTCTCATAACCTTAAAATAGTTTAAAGTGAAATTTAACTAATATGTTGTAGTCATATTTTATTTTTAAATGTGTATTATTATTCTTTATACACCATGAAATAACCTTGTTTAACTAATCCTATTTAGTGAAATATTTTTGTTTTTTCTCTTTATTAACATGTTCATAATCAACCACTTTAACTTTTAGAAGATTTATCTCCTAAATGATATCATTTTCATTTTTGTAAAAATCATATTACCATTTATTGAAATTATTTAACTCCTTAATATGGTATTTTTATACATTAATTTGTTGAATTTTTCATATAAGAAATACATCATGTTTAATCCTCTGTACATGCATCTTATATGCCTCATCTCCTTCCTTTTATTTTTTCGTTGCTCGTGTTTTTACATTCCTTTCAACCCATTATGTGAAATTGGTATCCTTTTTAGAATGTTTCTATTTATAATAAATATGTATTGTGGAGTTTTGTTCTTCATATGTACTCAATATACTCCTCTCTTTTTTATGAATTCTTATTCTTATTTTACTTTCTTCTCAATATTATTTAGTAGTTCTACCTTTTGAAATTATTTGAGGGCACTATTTATATTCTTAATCATCATACTCTATAATGTCAATATTAATATTAAAATATGCTAGTACATAAACATTAACACCAAACCTAAATCATTTTTATCGAACTTTATCATACTTTCTTTTAATTATTTTCTGTTTTTTATAAAAAAATATATAAATCCCTTTTGAATTTCATCACCTTAATCATTACCATGTAATTCAATAGAGGATTAAACATCCACTTCATTGATATTTATCTTCTTCATGGCCTTGAATTAAATCATCTAATTAGAATTAATCCTAAAAATTGGATATTTTCTTACTTTATAATTTATAAGGGTATTGTGTAGTTCATCAAATTATATGTTATGAATTTATTATAAAGATAATATATTTGGGTAAATTATATCTAGAATGTTCCTTTCATATTTTTTGATCGTTGAATAATCATCCACCAATTCTTCAAATATGTGAATATGAATAATTATCTCATTCACCCCAATGAAATAGTCATCAACATTATAATAATTATTTATTCTAATATATTGAAATTTATCATTTAGAATCTATTATGTTGTCTCTTTTATCTTGATATTTCACTCATTAATTTTTTGAAATATTATGTTATATTTCCTTAGATATCTATATCTCCAACACTTTTCTATGCACTTTTTCTAATAGAGATGATAGTGTAACATTTATAGCCTTCCCATTTATTCATAGATTTATAGTATTAGTGAATTCCACTAGTTTGTATCTTGTAATGTGTGGATATACCATAGTGAAAAAATCAATAACATCCAAACTTGTGAAAGAACATAGGTTAGTATTAGATTATTCCATTCATGAAAATTGTTTCCATCAAAATGGGAATCCTCTATAATTTACTATGTTTAGAATTTCTAGGACTCGCTTAGAAGAGTATGATATCAGGGGAACCAAATCTCTTATACAACTTTAAGAGATGAAATACTTCTGACTCCACTAGGGAATGAATTAGTGGAACAGGTTTCAAAAAATTAATTATTTTAAATTAAACCCTAGGGAATAGTAAAATTAATGACCCATTATTTATTTTATCTTCGTCACTCGTATATAAAAGTAATAAGAGTAAAAACACACTAGAATATTAAGAATATTTAACCTTAGTATGAGAGCCCACTCATTTCTTTTTGAAACTTTTCATAAGCCATGGGTTTTATTATCTATATTATTTATAATAATAAAAAATGCGGTATAGTTATATGAAATGCTCATGAAGGTATATTACACATCTTCATGAGGGAAGGAATCATACAAATTCCTTTTTGAAATATATAATTATTTATATAGGAACTAATAGTTCATTAAGAATGTACAGAAACTTTGGAATGATTCATATCTTCTTAATAATCTACAAATGCACCATCATCAAATGATAGATCCTATTCTAACATATTATTGTCTACGTAAATTGATTCAATGAAAGAACATGCATGTCATCCTATCCCCATAATTCATTAGGATGATCTAGTCATGATTGAGAGAATGAGTTCATGAAAATGAACCCCTTCATACAAATTCTTAGGCAAGATATGGTCAACAAATGAAACAACAACCTCTTCAAAATGAAAATTAATTTTTTATCTTTTTCACTTTTTCATATATCTCTCTAAAATACTATAGTGTATTATGTTTGTGCATAACCTTAATAACCGACCCCAAAATTAATATTATCTGTGGATTATAAATTATATAACACCATGTAAAATCATTTCCATGTTTTTTTTGTATTTATGTTTTTCTATAATTTTGATATTTATATTATAATTCGATTGAATTTGGAGAGTAATTTCAATAAGATAACCTAATTTTTTGTTCATAAATACCATGTCATATCTAAAAATATCATATATTTATATTCTATATAAAATAAATATTTTTAATCTTATTACACATCAATTTATATATATGTATGCATGTTGTCTCATAGTCTTTTTACTTATCTTGCGTCCTGATAACCTCTCACTTCATAGTGTTACCCATAAATATATTAATGTTAATTTTTATTCATAAATTTTAATATTTTTATTTTACTTTTACAAAAATCAATCTTAATTATTTTTCATTCAATTCACCAATATATTTCCTTGAAAATTAGAGTGAATAACATCTTTAATAAAAAGCATTGATATTTAGGATTTATAATTATAGAAAATCATTGATTGGTTTTTCATAAAAAGTAAGAAAATTAAAATGTATGTAATGACGATTATGTTGGTGAAAATAAATATTATGAACCTTAGATAACAATTAAACATTTCCCACTTGAATCTTATATGGATAAGAGCTTTACATTTTCTGATATCACTATTACATATATGAAAAATGACTTATATCCTATCTGAAAATATATGCTATACATAAGAAATTGACTATCACATAGTCTATCCTGAATGGCCCGATGCCTTCTTTTCATACTATTTTCAAATAATCACCCTTATTAGTGTTGAATGGGAACCCATACATACATCGTAGGCTTTGGGAAATTACAGGACTTGAAGGTCTTAAAGAAATTCATTACATAATAGGACTACTTGAAACTGCCCCTCCCCAGTGTTTACATAGTGATCTGATCTCCACCTTTTCATGGATATTTGACTAGTTGTCATATATATAGGTGAATATGCATGGTACTGATGTAAAAATCCATACACTCTCATTCATCAAAATAAGTTTTCTATACTCAAGCGAATGCATCTTTCTCTTAATCCTCTTTAAGAGCTTGTTCCTTGTAGAATCTATTTGGTTTGCATTTGCACTTTAGGTCACTCAAAGTTCTTAAGGTGTCCCGAAGGACGTGTGGTGGCCCAAAATCTATGCTGACCCAAAGGCCTAGATTGCTTGAAGGCCTTAAGGACTCTAGGACTATATCGGTGGCCTGAAGGTGAATAGTTATAACTGCTACTATATCGAACAGTACCTGATACAGTACCAGCTACATTAAAGATATAGTAACTCAGAATTATTCCTCAGTTTGGATTCAAACCTAGGACTTGTGGATGCATATGGAAGTCCTCACCAACGAGCCTGAGGCTCTTGTGAAACTATCACATAGTATGGTGTTTGTAAATTTCAACCATGAATGGTACATAAATGATTATTATATAGAAACATTTACTATTAAAAATATCCTCAATGATTAATATATGGGTTCCAACATACTATAATATAGTCATGATTTCTTCAAAATTCAACATCATATCAATAATGAGAATTTTTTTTAAATCTCCCTACGTTGATAAATAAACATCAAATTACCTCTAATAAATTTAGAATACTCTAAAAAAATTTGATCACATCCAGAAAACTTCCAAAAAAATACTAAAACAACTTATAATGATTCTTAGAAATGGTTGACATTAAAGAAAACTTCTTCAGTAGTTACAAGGGAACATCAAGAGGAATATAGAGTAGCTTTTATTAACAAAACAAAAAACAGATTGTATAAAATAAAATAATAAAGGTTATTCCTATGAAATTGAAAACTTAATGGATAGAATTAGACGGTGAAATTAACCAATTTTCCAACAACATTTTAAAACCACATGGTGTTTTAAATTCAAAAATTTTTTAATAACCAAATTTTTATATTTTTTATATATTTAAATATTATAAAATTGTATTAATAAAAATTGAACTTTGTCTAGTGTATAGTCCCATGACCTTGAATAGTGATAAAATAGTTTATATTTTTGAGGTAGTGGGAGTTGTATAGTCAAATACATGGTCTATAGACTTTCCAATGAGACCGTGCATTCCTAAAAAAATAACAAAAAACGTTAATTTTAATACCCATAATTTATATTAAATTATATAAATATTTTATTTATTTTTATAATAATGATGTCGAGTACCTATTATTGTCCTATGATTTTGGAAAAAATTTTATAATTACCCTGGTATATGTGTTTACAAATCATATGAGTGGATGATGTATTATATATCATTATATATTTACAATTATTATATATTGCTATAAATTTTTTATATTTATATATAATGGATGATTTTATGTAATTATTGGGTAAATATTATATGTAATTATAAATATGCCTTATTTACAGTTGATGTTTCTATAAATATATTGGTGTTATTATAATAGTAATAAAAATATTATCATTTGTTTCCTTTACTATAAAAAATATGAATCATGATGCACCTACTCATTAGTCTGATGCATAATGAGAGGGAGATCACTCTCTTGTATATTTATCCACTTCAATCTTCATCACACCATACATCATATAGATCCAATGTATGATTTATCTATCCATTTTAATTCTATTCATCTTCTCCATCTCCTTTTTTTATCTTATGGTTTTATCTCATATAGGGTTCTTGGGAGTTAATGGTATTCCCATGTCCTAGAATAATCGAAAAAATTATATGTTAATTTTGATGATGTGAGGATGTTTTGTCTTTTTATGGTCTTAATCTACCCATATTTAATGATGATATATGTTTTTGTGATAATTTTATGTAGGTGACTCTATACGTTTCCACTCATCTGAAAAATACATGGATTCTTGTCTATATCTAAATGAATTTCAAAAATATTTGTTCATCAGTTTTCTATATTGCTTTAATAATCGGTTTTCATGATTTATTTGAATATTTCATGGTATTTCAACGGGGTTCTCAAAAAATGCCTATAAATAATTATTTTTAAATGTTTTTTTGGTTGTTAAGTAATTGATAAAATGTCAACGATTTATTTGTGGATATAAAAAGAACCCAAAATTAATAATTTTATTATTTTATTGACTATATAATGATAATATCATGTTTTTAGATTCTAGTTTGATGAATAAGGGAGTGTTTGGGTATGCAATAAAAGTGAATATTATTTTATCACACCCAAATATTTATTACCCATATTTTGGTTTATATTATTATTATTTAACATTGAGTTATGGGATCAGGTTATATCCAAATTGATTGGGATATGATCATAAAGGGTGGAAGATAGGGGGATGTGAGTTTTTGTGAATGTTTTATTTGATTCATTATGGATTGATAATGGTATATTCATATTGAAAAAAATTAATTGGACTGGATTTATAAAACCTCTGATTAATCTTAGGGATGATGAGAGAGACTTTTAGGGACTAGTAGTATAATAGTTTAGATTATGAACAACATAGTACGACACAACAAATTACTTGACTTGGTTTATTTGGGGAATGTGCCTTGGTGAGGCTACGACGCCATCTGGGTAGTAGTAGACCGGTTGACGAAGTCGGCTCAATTTCTGGCGATCAGGGAGTCGGGTGCGGTGGACGCTCTAGCACAGAGGTATGTGGATGAGGTGGTGTGGCTACATGGAGTTCCGATGTCCATAGTCTTGGATAGGGATGAACGATTTACCTCATGAGTCTGGAGGGGTTTGCAACATGCTATTGGCACCCAACTGTGCCTTAGCACTACCTTCCACCCCCAGACAGATGGGCAGACAGAGCGCACCATCCAGACCTTGGAGGATATGTTTCGAGCATGCATCCTGGACTTTGGAGGATCATTGGTTCTACACTTGCCTCTAGTAGAGTTTTTATACAACAATAGATACCACCCTACCATTGGAATGGCTCCGTTTAATGCCCTATACGGAAGGCCGTGTCGCTCACCTATGTGCTGGACTGAGGATGGGGAAGCAGGTTTTCTTGGTCCGGAGGTGGTGCAGTGCATGAAAGAGAATGTTCAGCTTATACGAGAGAGGATGAAGGCGAATCAGGACCAGAAGAATTCATAAGTGGATGATAGGAGAAGGGCCCTGGAATTCAGGGTCGGGGACAACATGTTCTTGATGGTCTCCCCTCGGCGTGGGCAGCAGAGGTTTGGCAGGGGAAGTAAGCTCTCTCCCAGGTTCATCGGACCCTTTGAGGTGTTGCACCGGGTCGGCGAGGTGGATTATCAGCAGGAATTTCCACCACAACTACAAAGGAGGCATGATGTCTTCCATGTGTCTCAGCTTCGTCGGTATCTGCATGACGATTATCACGTCCTCCACTAGGGAGAGCTAGATATCGAAGACGATGAAACCTTCGTGGAACAGCTAGTGATTATCGAGGGTCGTGAGGAGAAGTGATTCATATATGAACCATCCCATTGGTTCACGTGTTGTGGAGGCATGCTAGGCTTGAGGAGAGTACCTGGGATAGGGAAGCGCAGATGTGTTCCCAGTACTCAAATTTGTTTTGAGATTTATCATGTGTTTGTCTATACTTGTTTGCTATGTAATTCTTTACCTTGTTGACAATGGGATGTGCAGTTTCCTTTTCTGTGAATGTGTGTGAATTTTCCAAAATAACGGGGAGGGGAGGACCAGATTCCTAGTTAGGATTAATTAAAATGGATGTTTTTTAAACTCGTGCGGGCGAGTCAGTGTCGTCGAAAGTGGATAGTATCTTATCGCGTAGGAAGGGAAACCCCTCTCCTGCATGGAAGAATGGTTTAGTCTTTTGTTTTGCGTGGTTGCACGGGGAAAGGACCGGTAAGACGTCCATGATTGTTCAGGAGATAAGGTGTTCCAGTGTTAGAGAGGTTCACTCCAGAGAGGTATATTCCAAGGTGGTTTCTCGGACTCCCTCTTTCCTTCGGGTCTGGTTCTAGATTCTCAACGGCGAGAATATTTTGAGAGGTATCTGATGTAATGGCCCAGACACTCATGATCCATCCCCTTTCCAAATTCTAGTATCCTTAGTAGTTGCACCTCGTTCGGTGCAACCGATCGGTGCGACCGATCAGCACGACTGACCGATAGGCGTGACTGACCGATCCGTGCGACCGATTGGTGTTATCCAGCCTTGTCGGGTTTTTCCTTCTACAGTTTTTCCCGTAATTCCTCTTTTAGTACTTTTTATCCTTTTGAAGTGTTTCATGACCGTTTTTAAGTGCATAATTAATATCTAAAAATCTAGAGAAACCTCCCTACTACATAATAATTAATCCAGTCGTGTGTAACCACCCTACCGCATGGAAGATCCATGATTCGACATCCAAGGAGGTCAAATTTCTTATCCCGTAACATTGGGATCTCATCTATTTATCACATTAGATTTTCTTCTCCTTCATCTTGGCTAGTCTCCTCTTCCTTGTTCGTTTTAAGTCCTTTGTTCCCGAGACTTGTGGTGCGCCTAGGATAAATTTGTGCACTCGTCCTTGGAGTCCCGAGGTCCCTCCCCTACAAATAGCACATCCCCTGTTCTTGGGGCATGGAGAAAAACGTCGATCATTGATTGTCCATGTAGGGATTTACTCCATCGTCTCTCCTTTCTATGTATCATTTTGGGTGGGCATGATTTTGTCTCTGTGGAAATTGATGAAACCTAACTTAATGAAGATAATGAATGGTCCTTTAATGAATGAAGGGGGTGTGATCGATGTTCTTCTGTACTCATTATGTTGTTATGTGTTCTAAATTGTATGGTCCTATGCTTACTGAAAATCATGGTTGTTGGTGGAAATTCTTTGCGCACTAATGAACCTCGGTGCCCCAGGATGTTTAAATAACAGTAATATGGAATTGTTTAATTACGTATACTTGGTTAAATAAACTGAAAGCACTGGGATCAACCCTTTTTCTGTGATATCCCCGGTTAAAGCACAGTGTAATCGAAACCATGGAGTGTGTTAAATCTTTTAAATCTGAAAATACTTGCATGGTCATGCCTTGTGTTGGTGGTGGAGTTTTGGTTTCTCGGCGATATGGATGGGTATGGGATCCCCCTGTAGTTATACTTTTTCTGGTTTTGAATTTGAGGCTATGTGGTTACTCTGCTTATATCACGAATCGGGGTGGAATCCCTTGTTGTTGAGAAACTATTGGCTACTGGATTTTGGGGACATGGGGATCTATCTTGGGGTTTTTCTTTGGTTCCATTACTTCGGGGGATCTAACTTATCCCTTTGTTATGAATTTTCAAGAGAACTAGGCGTGAATTCTTGAATTGTTGTTTGGCACTTTCTTTCCCTTTTGGCTTGTGTTTTTGCCTGTTAGTTTCCCAGTAGTGTAGAATTCACCTAAATGGGATTCGTTGAACATGAAATCAAGAATGATATACATGAGGAATTGGTTTTGGTATGAGTTGTGTCTCGGTTGCGAGTGTCATGGATTCTTTTGGGAATGGTTAGTAACAAGGGTGTTTGTGATTAGGCTTTGGAACCCCTAGGTTGGTATGAGTGTTTGATACCAAAAAATATATTTGTAGCTTTTATGTCTCTTATTCGTTCCCCACCCATGTTGAGCACTTCATGCTGAACACCCCATTTCTTTGGGAGGGTTTTTTTCCCAACACTCCTATGAGTGGCTGGTTATTATCTCCTTTTATCCTCCATTTCCCAAATCTCCCAAGACTCTTCGGGCAGGCTGTGATGGACTGAAGTCCATTATTAGCCCAAGAATCTTCGGGAGGGGTAGTTGTGGTGGTTGGACCAGGTGTTTGTGGTCAGGTAGTTTCCCAAATGTCTTCATGATGAGTCCCAATTGTCTTCGGGTGTGGCAGTAGTTGTTCTGACCCAGGTGTTTGCAGGTAGAGTTATGTGTGGTGGTTGTGGCCCAGGTGTCTATGGGCGGGATAGTGGATATGGCCCAGGTGTGTGTGGGCGAGGTTTGGCAGTGGTACTATAGTGATTTTGTGGCCCAGGTGTGTGTGGGCGAGGTTTGGCAGTGGGACTGCGGTAAGAATGGCCGGATTGGTTCGATGTGTAGGATGTCTTCAATAATCAGTGGGATGGTGGCATGGGGTTCCCAAACAACAATGTGCTATTACTATACTTTAATTGACTTGCGTTATTTGGGGAGTGTGCCTTGGTGAGTTTTGGGGGGATAGTTTACCTTTTTAGGTGTTTGGTTATCTCTTTTCCACGGGGCATTAAAATGTCTCCTCACTTGAGCACGAGAGTCATTGGTTTTCCCTACTGAGTATACTTGTATGCCCACACTACGTATATAAAACTACTTTTAGATTTCCAGGAGGACATTAGGGATCGTGCGGGACCATACTATCTTGGACCTTTGTGGAATTTACTGTTGTTGTTTCCTTTTTTTGGTATCTTTTTACCTTTGGAGTTTTGTGACATGTATCTTTTACCTTTGAACATGCATATGGAAATGGTTTGATTTCAGACGTACATGAAATTTCATTTTTGGTGTTGTGGGAATTACTATCTTATCACCCGATCCTATTAAAAGAAAAAGGGTAATTCCTTCCATTTAATGTGTGATTATATACCCTTGGTGCTAGTCGCCACTCCAGGACCTATTGAAGCCGGGTTTTTGGGGTCATTATCTCTCCTTCAACATAAAGAAGGAAGGGCCTGGCAATCTGCTGACCCTTCGCTCCTTTTAGTGAAGGTGGGTCGTGACAAGTAACACCCCTTATGTTTGGGTATTTCATGATTAGATATGATGGACATGTATTTGAAAAATAAATCAACACGGATAAAAAAAGCACTATGTTTTTATGAAATGGTTCAAAAGAGGGAGATTTCCATATGAATATTTCTAGGTTGGTTAATATACCCAAACAAACACAATATTCTTTGATTTTATGTTTTTTATGAATTTGTTTTTATGGAATTATTGTATGAAAAGGGCCATAAGGGAAAAGAGACATAGTTATATGTAATAAATATACAAAAAATAATTAAAACACAACAAGATTATAATTAACTTTACATGTTGATTTTTAAAATGCAACCCCGAAATTTTAAAATATCACAATGTTGAGGATAAAACATTTAATATACCTTGTTTTGGGGAGTATTTGTTATTTTAATGTTAACACAAATATTAATTCACCACAAAATCATGTTTTGTGTGAGATCTATTGGTTTTAAAAAACATCCTTCAAATTTCAAATTATATGGATTAGATAGAGTGATATTATCAGAAATATGGTATGGATTTTACTATTATTTATAAGGTGATTATAGATGGAAGGATAAGATGAGGTCTAATAAATAATAAATAATCATATACATTGATCACATATACCAAAAAAGATATATACATGTTATAGTTAAAACAATCATGGATAAAATGAATAAATCATACAAAGAGTGAAAGAGAGAGAGGGAGATAGATAACATTAAAAATGATAAAAGTAATTTAATGAAAAAAGGAAGAGGAGATTTTTAATTTATTATTATATAATTCAAAATAATAAATAATAAGTTGTATTTTATTGATGTAATAAACATATATATTATTTAAACACTAAAATAGTTTCAATATTTCATTGTTTTGATTTGTGAGGGATAAATAGTAGATTGTTTTGATAGTTAATCATTTATTATAAAATATGATAATGAACCTTTTAAAGGTATGATGTTATAAACGAGGAGGGATAATTCATCCACCATAAATATGTAACATGAAATGTTCTTCAATATAATTTGGTAAATCAGCACATTATTATTATATGCCCCATGAACATAACCTAAAGCTTGTTAATCATGAAAAATCACTTGAATCCTATTTTTTTGAAACATTAATATAAAATTTTGATGAATCAATAGTTAAAATTAACTATGGAACAAGTTCATTAAATGGATAATTTTAATTTAAACACACTGATTCACCTCCACCATGAAGATATCTTCACTAGTGGGTTTAAATAATGGTATAAAAGAAAAGTACGGTGAATGAATGTAATATCCTACCCAATATATGATCCTTATAAATTACCACATGTGAATGTTATGTAAAAAATGTTTCTATTTCCAAGAGTTTCATGTATATTTTTAGACACCTAATAGGTAAATATAAGTAACACTCTATAATACGATCTAATGGAAGTTGAATTAATGTTTATTTAGAGTAATTTATTTTTCATCGAATTCATATATAGGAAAATATTTTTCACATATTAAAAAGAATAATATTTTTTATTAGAGCTAATGGATATTTTGTGTATATTTTATATCTCTTTTGTGGGTGTCTTAGAAATCCTGAATCAGTAAGAAGTTTGATAATAAACAAGTTCAATTTTTATTTATAAAATAATAAGATATATCAATTTGTCAAACCACTGATTTTTTTATTTAGAATTGTAATAAACATGGAAGGTGGATCACTTATTGAAAGATATCACATGGAATTGGTTGTATATTATAAAATAATCGATGGTCAAGGGGGTGGTTTCTAAAAATAATTTAAATTAATGATATGTCATGTAACTTATCTATATCAATTTGTTAATAATTATTTAATTCTATAAAGTTAAAATAAATGAATATTTTTTAAAGCATCATATATTTAATAAAAATATGATAACTGAATGATTTACCAAAAATAAATAATTAAGTTATTATTTTATCAATTTAAATTTATTATATTTGACATGAATGGATATGGTGATATTTTTGAATATGTTAATATTTTAAATAATATTCTATAAATTATTTATTATATTCTTCAATACAATGTTTTTAGTGGTTGGGGAACTCCCAAGATAGTTTTTTGGATAACTTTCATATCATCCACATATCATATGAGTTGAGGATGAATGTGTATTATCCTGTAGTAAAAGATAATTAAATGAATGTGACTTTAATGGAAATAAATAAGGATATCATGGAGGATAGTCTAAAATATATTAATGTAAATAAGGTGATTTTATACTTTTTAATAAACATAGAAAGTGGAATGTAAGTATAAATTATGGTTTCTACCCATGTACATTCAATTTAGAAAGTATTTGAAAATAACTATTAAAATTATTAAGATTGTATGACATAAAGGTTTTGTTAATTACTCAACAAGAAAGTTTTTATTTATTTTCAAGGGTAATCATAGTGCAAAGGATAATTATTATAAAAATAATAACTTTCTTTCATAAAAACTATTGTCATGCGTGTATCATAAGAAAATGTAATTTGGGGCTAAAAACCCTCAATGAATAATATATTTTGGTTTTCATTGAAAATTAAAAAGATAAGAGGAGAGATAATGAGAATAAGAAGATTATATACACCACTATAAATAATAAGATAGATTTAGGTGATACACAATAAATAAAAACCATATTGAATCATATACCAAAAATATATCCTAAATCCTGTGTCATTATTCTTGAATAATAGGGCTCCCAAAAAATGTGTTTTTCTTAGTAAATATGAATTTAATGGCACAAAAACAACCTAAAAAATTAAGATTATTGAATAATTTTCATATATTTTCCAAGGATTGTATTATTAGTGTACGATATCTGTGTAAAGTAATATACTTCTTATATCATATAAAAATGCATTCACTAATATAAAAGGAAATTGTTGCCAAGAAATATCCTAAGATGATATTTTTCAAGATATAACCTAAATAAATAAACACATAACATAATGATGAGGATATATTATATCCATAATAAGATCAGGATTATAAACTTCAAACTGATGTGAAGCAGAATATATAGATCCAAAAAATAAATTTGAAGATGATATAGTGGTTTAACATCCCAAAAAGCCTACTAATCACGACAATGTTTTAATTAATTATGGTGGATGTATTTCACAGGTGATTGAAAAAATACTATCTTAATGAGAATAAAATATTAAAAGTTTATTTATACTTTAGGAATCATTAATTACAAATGAAAATTAGGTTAGTTAAATCCAATCATTGAGGTGAGATCATGAGTATGATATATTTCTAATTTGTTGAATGTATTAGTTCAAATGTTTTAATTACAAGTTGAGTATATGATTTAGATAAATTAAAATAATACACTAAAGATGAAATATATTATAAATGGAAAAGATAGTACAATTTTATTACTAGAAATATGATAAATGGTATCATTAATATTTTATATACAAAAGAATCCATGTATTCTCTTATTAAGGAATATGAAAAGGAATTGTGGAACAAATATCATGACCATTTGAGCCAACAATAATTTGATAAGTTTTTGAAAAATAATGGAACATAATATCTTCCTATGATTAAAATTTATCATATATATATCAATGTGATATATTTGTAATTGATTTTTTAAAAAAATATATAATTCATAAGGTAAAAACTTATTAAGGACTCTCAAATTGAGGAATATGGATTTTTTTAGGCTGATCATATATAGGGTTATTAACAAAAGATAATAATAATTACCCTTAATTTATGATTTTAATAAGAAAACATAGATAATGGTGATCATTCATCAATATAAATTTAGTCAATTTCATTTTAAAAAATTAGAGGTCGAAAGAGAATATTTTGAGGAGGAAAAATATAATATCTCAAATTGGGAAGGACATGAAATTAAAAAATAATCATGTATAATATTATCCCATTAAACATGAAATGAGGAACACATTTTAAATTGTTAAAAATTCTATATTTAGTGGAGTTATTAACATAATAACTTGATAATAAACAACATAGATGAAACGATGCTTATTAAAATGAAATGATAATCAATTTTTTTTATATAAGTAGATAATATATCTTTATATATTTTAAATAACATCTAGTTATCCCTTGGTGGAGAGGATATCAAATTAAAAGTGTGTCATAGTAATAAGCCCACATTGAAATATTTTTAAATCTTTAGAAGTGTTTTATTCTGAATAAAGAAAAGAGCCACCATAAACTGGAATCTTGAGTGGATGAATGTATTTTTCATAGATTCTATTTAAATACCTAATCCTATAAATGATAAATAAATATTATTAGAAATAAAATTTAAATCCTATATTTAATAATATTGGAAAATGAGAATATTTATTAGGAAATTAATGACACATAATATAATAAATGTCATATTGGAGTGATATTTTATGGTATGTACCAAAGATTAACGGTAATTTTGAGTCATGTAAATATGTTGGTGTTAATATAGGATATATAATTGTCATGAAATTATGGAATGAAGTTAAATTAATAAAATAAATGTTTTTGAAGATAAAAAATAACATATGAAAACTCATAAGATAATGTTTTACATCAAAAATAACATCTATATGAATTAATGGAAAATAAATTTGATGACCCTAGTCAATATGAAAGCTATCTAAAATCGAAAAATTTAATTATGGAAAAAAAATCTGAACAAAATATGCCCATTAGATTTTTTGATGTTTTAATGACCTGATTCTTATTAAATAAATTGGATTTTTAAACTAATTTAATGAATATGATGTGGTGATTTGAGAAAAAAATAACTAATAATAAATGAATATTCCTATATTGATGGCATATAAATTGATGATATATTTTCTATAGTGGTGATATTGTAAATTATTTGGATATTCATGGAATTGAAAATATAATGAAGGTCTAATTTATTACCAAAGGATATAAATTTATCTTTTTTGAATTGGAGTTCCCAAAGAAGAAGTTCATATTCAATAAATTGATTAATTTTTTATATTACTAATATTTTAATTATATTGAATTTAGATTGAAATGAATATAACAAAAATAATTTATAATGATATGTTAAGTTACTTAATTATGGGAGTTCGGATGAATTTTACTAAAAATTGAGAAAATTGTTTAATTATGGAATTTTAACAGTATTTTATCACTTTGATGTTTTTAGACATAAATTTTCCATAAATGACCAAAATTTTGAAATCATATTTTTAGGATGATGTGTTTGGTGGGATTCATTTTATTCAACTATTGAAATTTTAAATTCATTCACTATAGGGCCTAGAAAAATCATTCATACACATAAGACGAATGGTCAAATAAAAATTGTATACCCTCATTAAATAAGGCATAACCTGAGTTATAAATATCATACTGTTGTTAATAAAGCTAGATAAAATATATGGATTGATTTTGAATATTTTTGTTAAAGTTAATGGAGTATTTATCTCATCAATATATCTTATGAATGAATCAAAGTGGAGTAATATGAGGATAATCTACCATAAAAAAGTGAATCTTGCTAAATCAAGGATAAATGTTCGTAAACATGTCCAAATGACCCGAAATTTTTTAATATGAAACATAAATAAAATTATAGAAACTTTAAATATAATACAGTTTTTAAATTTTGTAGTTTTAGTGGAAACAATAATCGAATGATTCTATTACATATTTTTCAGGGAAACATTCCACAACATTTTTCTTATTAATTTTAGTCTTCATATCCATTTCAATGTATGTATAGATAATACTTTTGATCTAAAGGAAGGATATTATTGAGAATATGAGATATAATGGATCTAATATATCCATTTTGGGATAAATTGTAAGTGGTGGTGGGTGGTGAGGTTATGATGGCTCTACTATTATGAGTTTTTTTCTTCAATGTGAACACTTATTTTATTTTTTGGAATTTTTTATCAAATACAAAAGTTTTGTATCATTATTTATTGTAATTTATTAAACTTTTCAATATTTTAATTGAACTTATTAATTTAAGGTTATTTTTTGGTATTAAAAAAATTTGGGAGTGGTCTCCCCATTGAGCAGAACATTGTAAATTAGTTTTGACTATTCGATGGTATTTTTGAATTGAAATAAATTTCATAATTAGATCAAAAAACATATTCAAGGGCTTAATATAGTGTCTAGGTGGATTAGTTTTCCATTATTAGGTCTTGAGGTGATCATTGTGAAATATATTATATGGTTGATTTGTTGAAAATGATAAAGTTAGTATCTAAGAATCAATAATTGACCACTAATACTATCATAAGACTATATTATTAAATTACATCAACTGATATGTTATAAAAACAATCATTAATTTCTAATATTAATCTATTTATTTATTATTTTAAATTTATTTTCCTTATTTTCTAACAATACCCAC
Organism: Viscum album; assembly: GCA_963277665.1. Taxonomy (NCBI): domain Eukaryota; kingdom Viridiplantae; phylum Streptophyta; class Magnoliopsida; order Santalales; family Viscaceae; genus Viscum; species Viscum album. The sequence continues at coordinate 910,517 of CAUJRU010000170.1, forward strand.
TTGTAAATCTTACATTTAGTAAGATCAAATTCACTATGTGAAAATTGTTCACTTAATCTACAACCACATAAAGATACAACCTTGTGGTCACCAATATGCTATATTTTAAAAGGGGAAATTATTGATTGAGTTAATGTTACTAGATCAGTAACATCAATTGGATCCATTTTCATGGAGTTTTCTTATGTTTTGTTGCATGACTATAATTTTCTTCTATCATTTTTAACATAAAATAAATGAATATTTATAGTCATTACTCTTGTCATTGGATTTTTCTTAGACATTCCCATTATTTTTATAGTAATAATTATTATGAACCAATAAAAAAGGATAGTATATTACTTAAAAATCCTTTTATAAAAATAGTACATCTTTCTAAACTAGATGGAGATTTCGAAAAATAATCGCCTGAAAATTAATATATTTTCCACCCAATTTTTAATGTTGAAGAACCATTTGTAGATAAATTAAAAAATAATTACAAATTTATTTTTTAAGAATAAAAATAAAAAATTATAATTAATTTTACAATTGATGTTACTTTTGGAAATAAAAATTCCTTGGAAGTGTTTTGGGATCACTTTGTTGAGTATTAAATTCCATATGAAAGCAAACTTTTCAAAACTGAAAATGTATAGCCTTTATGTAAAAATTTCTCCAAATAAGAAATATAAATAAACCCATTAATTTATTATGATAATTTTAATGATCCTGAGTTACATTTAACATTAATAAAACTTTTGTGCACACCCATACTGATATTAAACTCAAGAAAACATATGGGGAAGTATCAAATTTTTATCCATTTAGTTATATAATTTGGATAATAAATTGTTAGCTGTTTTTTCCACCGTAGATTTAATCCCAATTCCTTTTCATAGGATGAGTTTCTAAATAAGAGGATGTTGAGGATGAAATTGATGATTGAATGGAGTTTTGGAATAAAGAATACTCTGGGTTACTAGAGGATGGTAGTATAAAACTGTTTTCAAATAAGAGATCAATTTACGAGTTGCATTACATGAAGTATGTTATTTTCATATTAATTATTCCTAGTATAATTTATATAAAAATGAAATTATCATTGAATTTACAATTTATAATATTCTAAATATAGGGTCATCACATGTTGAGGCCCTAAATGTTTTTGAAGAAGTTCTGAATATATAGCGGATGATGTAAAATAATCAGGCCAATTATTTATTCCTTGATCCATTATGAAAGTTAAATATAATTTTCAAGGGGATTGAGATGATATAATGTATCTATGGGTTCCTCCTAAACCAGTTAAATCTATAAATAATCTAATGAAATATCATTTTTTGGTTAATGATAATGGAACCACAATATAATTTAGATTGTGGTTGAAATTCTGTAATTTTTTTGACAATGTGAAGTAAAATACTAGCACCCACATTGGGGTTAAAACCATGATTTGTATCCTTTAATAGTATAATTTTCCTTAATATTTTGTTAATTATAATTTTTTTAAATTTCATGGTTCTTATTTTTCTTATATTTTTCCATGTTACATATTTCAGGATGTTATTTCATAGTTATTACTACTCAATAAAAACAAGGTTATGTTTTTCTTATCCTCTTATTTATTTTTCTTGTATTACCTTCTTGATTCTTACATCTCAATATGAACTAACAGGCATTGGGTAAATTTTACAAAATATGTGTGGGAGAGGATAATCTTTTGCAGATTAATATTTTCGATGTATTATTTTAAAATGTATGTTTTCAGTTTTCCTTTCGAAATTTGTCTCTTTTATTTATTTATTTTTTGTTTTTTGAAAGTTGTGAGATTAAATGTAATTGAGTTGGTGAATTTAGAACTATTTTCAGTTAAAATACAAAACCTGATTCATGGGAAAAAAATATCTTCTAAAATGTTATTTGTTTCAGATTCAAATTTTTTTAAATTCGGGGAATGGTCATCAACATCAGAATTCCATGTTGTGAATGTTTTCTAAAGATAAAAATCACTTTAAAGTGATGAATATAAATAATTTTTTTACATCTCATCATGATAACCCCACTTCATGAGTGAACTATTTTTTTTAAAATGGAATCGTCCAAATTATGATTAAAACCATTGACCATTAAGGAACTTTTGTTCAAAATGAATGAGGTAATTCATTTGCAATGGAAATCCCATTAAAAAAATTAATCTCTCTTTATTCAGACTATCTTTTACATTTGATTTTTGTGAGCCCTTAGTTTACATGAATTATATGTTATAAATACTCATTAAAGGAAAAATTCCCCTATACACCTTGATTTTCTTATTCATTTCATGATATTAGGAAAGGTCAAGTGTGGGGGATCTATATTTTGACTTCATATAAAATGTTGGGCTAATTTGGGTGGATAAAAATAAAAGGATTGACAAAGATCTTTTGTGTTTTATAGATGTGAATTTTATGAAATTCAATGATAAAAAATATAGAATTTAGAAAATTAAATTATTTTCTGGAAGAAATTGGATGTAACAGGATTGTTCAAACATCCAAAGATTCCTATTTTCCTTCAAAAATATCAAATATGGATAGCTTTTGAAAAATACAATGTCAAATCAAATCTGTTTGGGGTAGTTGAGTGATGAATTTTATACTAAATAGGATGATGGAATGGCATATCCCGGAGAAATTTTAATGATATATTTCCTCTGATTCATTTTCAATAAGAGTGAGAAGAAGACCATATAAAAGTGGAAACTATAATCATTCAATATTACATCAATAAAGTGTCAATACATCTTTTTATGCATTAGTGTTCTTGAAAATTGAAATACACAAATAATCAATCTTCAAAACAACCATTTCTATGTCCTCATGATGGATCCAAGTCAATAACTAAAAATTTTAGAGATTTATAAATTTATCTTGGTCATGGTGAAACTCACATTTACTCAAATGAGGAAAAAATTAATCAAATTTAAAAATATGTGTTTAGAAGGGAAATAGGTGAGGGTAGAATCCTTATTCGTGGAGGTATGAAATAAATGGTAATGTAATGGATAAAAATAATTGATAATTTTAAATAGTGGATATATAGGAGGCATAATAAGTTGTGGTTCCTTTATATCGAGCATAGCGAATTTCATCGACATGTCTTTGGATTTTCTCACTGGAAATTTTATTTTAAGATCTCACTTGTTGCAGAGTTTAAGTGTTAAATGTGGGGGCTTTGATAGAAAAAATATTTTAATTAATTTTCATATTTATTTTAATGAATACAACCCCACTAATTTTCCATTTAAGAGTGATTAAATCATTTTCTCGATTTTTTATGAATTTTGAGATAAATAGTGAAAATTTAATAATTTTGAAATTGTAATAGTTGTTTTTCACGATGTTGTTTCTTCAAAAAAATTCAAAAAACAATCAGTTTTTTTAATGTTAATTTGGGTTTTTGATATATTTTCTTCAACTGTACCATGTACAAATTCAATCACAAAGTGGGTCAAACAATCCATTAAAAATTGGAATATGAATAGTCATATATAATTTACATACCCTAATTAAATGAGGCATTGATAGAGATATAGGTATGTAAATGGGGTCATTCATATTGGGTAGAAATAGGACCCAAGGTACACAATCTATTTGAATTTTATCAAGTAATTCTCACATCAAGGAAGCTAATAAATGCACCCAATTGTGGAATATGAAGAGACTCCTTGTCTACAAAAAGTTATCTTCATTAATTAAAAGATAAATTTTATTACAGATGATAAAATGGACCGAAATTTTGAATGAATAAATAAAAATATTCGATAAAAAAATTCAAGAAGTCACCATATCAAATTTTGCTGGATTTCTAGATAAAAAATACTCAATCATTCAAAGTATAGATTGTAGAGGAAAATTTTCAATAACCAATTCCTATATATTTAAGTCTCCCCTTTCATTTATATGGATTATTTGAGATTATTGCTTCTATATGGGTAGGATATAATAGATAATAAGATTTATAATGGATGTAGTCTAGCTATGTTGGTAAAAAATCTATATGGTGGATGTCTTTGAAGATTTGAGGACTCCCTTATTCATTTTAAATTTCCTATATTTTATTGACTTATAAATTTAATTTAATGGTTCATATTTTTTAAACACATTTGGGAAGGGTTATTAGGAGTAAGGATGGTTATACCAATGAAAATATACAAATGGTTTCTGAAAATCGTTGGTATATTTCATTATATACCAATAATTTTTTATTTCAATTTCTATAAAGCAAATTTATGAAGGAAATACAAATGGTTTCATAAAACCAATATTATACCTTATGAGTATAGAAATGGTTATGAATAATTGTTGGCATAGGGTTCATGGGAAGAAGTTATACCATTTTTTTAACATAATAGGTGTACATTCCCAATAAAAATGGTTTTAAAAAACTTTTAGCAATGAATACCCCAAAAACTATCAAGAGTCATCCCTCCTCATTTCCCAATTCAATCCAGATTCTTCCCTGGGCATTGTTTTTCCCAGGAATGGTGATCAAACTTCATCAGGTATGGTGGTCCATCCTTGGTATCTATTGTCACTAGTTTGTTCTCCAATATAAAATTCATTAGTAATATATCAAGAAACATTTTTATAGAACTAAATATTCTTCCCTATCCATAATAATATCTTATCCATTGCAATTTTTATTTTATTATTCTTGAAAATAAAATTTGTAAGTCCCAAATAATTCATTTCTTATATCAACCATCATTTTCATTTTATTTCTAGGTCTGAATGAATAACCATGAGTTTTTCTTCATATTACAAATTCATTGAATATTGTTCAATTTTAATTATTAATTTTATTTAATTTAATAATAAATATAATTATGTATGATGTATTTTTCTAATTCATTTACTCCCTAATTCTATATAATTATAACATAATCCTTTTTTGAGATTTTGAAATATGCTTTTGGGTATTGAAATACAGTTTTTCCAAAATTATATTAAAGGATAATTTGTGAATTTTCTGGATGTTCATTCTTCATTTTTCTTGTTTTCTAGTTGATGAAAAGGGTCTTCAAAAAAATTTTATTTTTTAATTTTGGTATTTCATGGATAATTTTAAATGAATATATTTTTTATATGCTTGGTTTATAATTAATGATTATTTTAACGAGGGTAACATAAAAATATTTCCATTATTTGAAAAATGTGGGTTTCTTTATGAGTTGGCACTACACCAAAAACAAAGGAATGGTTATCATCACCCTTAAAATAAAATTTGGCTACTTGAAATAATGGTAAACATTATGAATTTGAATTCATTACTTGTGGAATTTAGATATGGGAAAAATTTACATATTTTAACATTAGCAGAAAATAATGGGGAAATGAAAAACCTATAATAATACATGATCTCCTAGGGTTCATATCAAAAGTAAGAAACTAACAAATAAAGAGTTTATATCGTCACTATTATTTATTTTCACAAAATAATGTTAACCACATGGAATTTTTGCGGGATTCAATTGAAAAAAATTATATATGTATTAAGATGAATAAATAGATTTTGAAAATGAACATAATGAATAAATATGAAAAATATAATTGTGTTAATGCGAAAACTATGACATGTTTGTGATTCCAGGTATATGGATTATTTTTTTTAAAATTTTAATCAATAGAAATTTTTGAAATCACTATAATTTCCTATTAAAATTAAAAAAACATAGCTATTCTGAAAAAAATTAACTAACACTCTATAATTGAATTGAAATGACTTTATCTAACCCAAGTAGTCTTGAATGGACTAGAACTACACTGAACTACATCAAAATGAACTAAAAAAATTAACTAAAATAAACTTAATAAAAATAAATTCTATAGTAATGATAAAAAATTAACTCACATTTACAATATTAAATAAAACCTTAATAGGCATGCACCGACACAAACCAAATAAAAGAACCTCAACCCAACCAAACTAAACCGAACAGAACTAAACCAATAATAAACAAATATATCTCACAAAAAAATTCAAATCAAAGAGAAAATATTGAACCAAATAGAATAAATGTGTTTAATTATCCTGAACCAAACCCAAAAAAACTAAATAAACCCAAAATTAACTTACCCAAATTCAAATAAACAAAATCACCTGACTAGAACCTAAACAATTTGAATTTATGAAGTCAAATTTAATGAAAATTTAACTAAATTTATCCAAACCAAACCAAACCAACATAAATGATATATAATAGATTTAAACTAATCCAACCTAAGAAACATAAGTAAAAAATAATATATTTGAATTAAACCAATCCAAAATGACCTAACTTGAATAAAATCAAGTTGTACAGAATTGAACCAAACCATATCTTACAACACCAAACCAAAAAAATAGAATTTATTTGAAAGGAAGTAAATAAAATAGATTTGAACCAAACCAACATTTTTCAAATAAAACTACCAAAAATTAAAATAAAAATAAATTGAAAAAAACCCTATGCACTAAAACTAAAGATACACAACCCCAACTGAATCATACAAGATAAAATCAATTGAAATTGAACCAACATAACCTGATTAAAACTGAATTTAAATGAACCTAGTTAAATTGAATTTACCATAACAAAAATAAACCTAATTAAATGAACTTTAACCACGAAAAAATGAAGGGTCTAGTCACTAAATAACTGATCTTAATGTCCTTTATGCCTGATCAATGTATTCACTCAATTAAATCTCCTTTAAATAAAACCCATTTGTATTTATGTTCGATAAGAAACATTATCATAATTAAATCCTTAAACCTTGAGAGATTTGGCACATTACTATACATTGATACAATATAATTCAATATAATGGTTTTAAATTTATTTTATTTTGTTATATTCATTGTATTTTGTTATCTTATACACTATGATTTTCACATAAACTAGTGTGTCAGATTTGGTTTCATTTAAAGTGAAAAATTCTCATTTATTAAAATATATTTTAAATTTAACATCAATATTATTTAATTTCATTATGACATGACATATAAATTTTTTGTTACATAATGGATTGAAGTTAAATATATGAAACTGATTGGATATTAAGCAATTTTCAAAACAAGTAGGAGAGTTTTTTAGACTATTCATTCTACAAACCTTAATATTGTAGTCACATAAATTACTGATGATATAATTGTTTTGGAATTCATTTATTAAGTCATGAATATGTTATCAAAAATATAACCAAATATGAATTTAAAACAAACTACTATGTGTGGTATCCTAATTGGGAGAAAATGATAACTAAAAATTCTCATGATCCAAATGAGAGGACTAGAATTGATAATTTATTAGATGTCCAATTTAAATTTTCTGTTCATCATGATAAGGAATGGATTCTGACACATGAATACATTGATACAAGATCACATGATGCATGTATTAAAAATTATGATGTTTATTGAATGAAAAATATAAATTATTCTTCCAAAACTCCAGTATATTGGAAATGCGTTAAAATGAATAAGTTGGAATTTCTAATCTGATTATTTCCTGTGAAAAAATATATGGGATTTATAAATATACCATTGATTAAATTTTTTCCTTTCTGAAGGAATTACTTTGGGATTATTCATAAATTACCTCAAACCATGATATCGCATGTAATTTAGTTGAGGAACATAAATTTTATAAAAACAATCATGCTTACCCAAAATATTACAACATATTATTGGAAGACACTACTAAATTGAATGATTTTATAAATTGTGAAACATCCCTATAAATGTCAAATGCTGATGGAACACCATATCATGTTCCAAAAAAAATTAATGCGAGACTTTCCATTTACCACCAAACTCAATAATCTTTTCATTTCTGATGAAATTTCAATAAAAATGTGGTTATATTGTACTAAAATAATGTAGGATAATGATGAGTTGGTTAATCAAAAAAAAATTCATCGAATAAATTTGATAATCGATATCTTTATTTCATAGCTAATGTGTGTAATGTTAGGTTGGGTCTTTCATGTGACAACTTGTATCTATTTGTGAAGATTCATACTTCGCACAAGACATGGTTGGTCTGTATACAAATTTATAACCTTCCTCCATGGATGTGTATGATAACAACTTTCACTTTCATGAGTAAACACATATCAGGACATTTTAATATTTGAAATGATTTTAATGTATACATGAAACCTTTAAAAAAAGAGTTTAATCATCTTTTCAATGTGGGTGTCCACACATATGATGCATGTTCAAAAAATATATTTCCGATACATGATGCACTTGTGTGGATGATAAATGATTTTATTTCCTATACAATGATATATGGATAGAGTATGAAGGGAATAATATAATGTCCTGTTTCTATGAAGAATACACAATATGGAACATTTAAATATCACTATAGATTTAGTTTTATATGACATTGATGATTCTTTCCAATGGAACCTTCTTGTAGGAATAATAGTCGATGTTTTGACAATACCATTGATACCGATATTCCACCTCAATGTATATCTATAACACCACGACCCCTCTAGACTGGAGTCAGTGAAATACTTGTGATATTGGCATGGTTATATGGAATTGAAATCCCGAAAGAAATATCATTTTAGTAGTCTTGAATAAACTAGATACATATATGTTACTCAAATTACATTGAAAATGTTTTAAAAAACAATACATGATGAAAACTATAAACTGCATCCACAAGAACTCAATAAATGATCTCCTCTTTGTCACCTGTTGAAAGTAAACAATGAAAGGTGTGAGCTCAAATTCTCAGTAAGGGTTACAAATAGCAGAAGCATGAATACAATAATAAGTGAATCATAATTAATCTGACATAATCAATATGGCATGGTCAATAAATGAAAAAATCACTTCATTAATAAACTCAGAATGAAATTGCGTCCATAGATTTTTTCATAGTGAAAAACTCATGGATAGTGAAAACTGATAATGGATAATGATAATTATTATTAATTGGATGTGATATATCTTGGACATGAACCATTATACTATAAAAATGGTATAGTTCTATGTGTAGAAACCTGTCTGATTTTCAGAAACAAACTCGAAGGGTTTGTCGCCAAACTGATTTATCTAATGAGACCTACCGATGCTTTGAGGGGATATTGTGGGCCCCAACCACCTATACATCCATTTAATTATTTATACATAGATTCATCATAATAGAAATATTATTTTACATTATCCTTATGGAATAGAGGATACAGATTCATCAATATTTCCGTAGTTAAAACAACATTCAAAACAGATACCGTATATAAAGTGGTATATGGCTTAGACAATAATCAAATATATGTTATTTGAATATGGGAATATAAATGGAATATAATTTTAATTGAAAATTGATTTCAAATTGGATGTAGGTACACCACATAAGAAAGAGTAGGTGTACAATACTAAGCAAGTCACAATGAAGTAAAAATTGAGACAAAGATCGTTACCACGTTGTAATCAATTGAGTCGTATAACCAAAAGATAAAAACCACCAAATTAATCACATAATACCATGAATATCAAGAATATCACTATTAAATATATAATATGGTAGTACAGCTATACCACATATAATAAATAAGAGGCGAACAGTGGAAATCCCACATAATTGAAAGTGAGATGTGAAAACCCCTTACAAACATTTCGGCATGATAACGAGTGTTATTACGAGGGATTAATGAAAGGTAAAGGGTATACCATTATTTATATGTCACAAGGTATTTATGGGGAAGGTGAGAAAACATAACTTATCTTTAGGAATTAAAAATAAAAGGGCCAACATAGGAGAGATTCTTGAACAAAAGTGAGAGAGAAGATCCCTTACCAAGATTGTGTCATTAGAGTGACGATAAATCAATGAAATATTTATGTGTCACAAATAAAAAATCCACAAAATATAAGTGGATATATAGTATCAAACAATCATAGGTTATTTTCACATATTCTTGGAAAGACAAAACCAATTACATATATGTGTAACTCAATAAATGGAAATTGGGTTAAGATATCCCATACTATATGCTTGAAGGTGTTCTTGACTTGTTATTAAAAACCGGAATAAAAGAATTAGGCTAATTAATTCATAATTCCAGAACCTATAATATATTTAAATGATTTATTATAACCCTTTTCAGTTCATTCAAGGCTTTTTAGATTAGTTACAATGTTCAATTTCATTGTTCGGGCTCGTTTGACTACTTGTTTTAAAAGATCAGTTCACTTATATTCATGTTTGATAAATATGAAAGATGGAAGTTGTTTTACAGAAATGAAGTTATATTACATTAGTGAACTTTCAGGAGATTACATGGTTTTAAATTTAATTTGGTTACTTAGAGTGAGGTCCAATTATTACATATATATAACCTTAGTGACAACCGTTTTGGTCAAATGGTGGTTTTGATTACAATGAACATGTTTTTCTTTATAACAAAAAACCATTTGTACAAAAGTATTAAAAAATTGAAAATATGATATATTACATATATAATAATTTGGTTCAAACATAACACAAATAGTATTGTGACCAGAATTAAATATTATAATTGAAATTGATAAACCGTTTTCCTTGAATGTGCTAAATTAGCACATCACAAACGATTCTTTCATTTCTTTCAAATAATGGGTGGGGAAAATAGATAATATAATTAAATATCCCATTAGAAAGAAAACATTCCATTACATGTATGTTACTAGAGTTATCATACCATTTGGGTGATGGGAGTTGAGGAAAGAAACAAAAAGAAAAGAACTTAAGAGAAATGATGGAATTGGATAGAGGACTTTACATCTTGAGAATTTTTCCTTTTAGAACCTCTTAAGGGAAGAGGTTTCTGTATTTTTAATAGGCAAGGAGCATTTGTACGTGGGTTGGGATCTTGGGGAGAGATTTGGGCAGAATATTGTAATGGAACAAGGCTTGTGAGAAGTGAAGAGAAGAGGGAGTGATGGGGGGTTTTATAGTGGAGGAGAGAGGAGTTTTCTTAATATAAAATTCATTAATGTATTATTTCTCCATAAGACATGCAATAGTGAGTCTTACATGACAATGAATAGTAATTTTATCATCTACATCCCAATAAACTAGTCTTACATCAGCATATCTTCATCAATGACTCAATTAATCCATTATTTAGCAATTATTGTGAATTATCGGATTTTATTATTCATAAAAAATTTAAGTATTTCAGTAAATCCCAAAAATTCTCCCTAACCATTTCTCAATGTGTAGAATACAAAAAGGTAGTAAATGTTTCTAAAATAATTTTACAAATATGAATAATTAAATATTTTATTAAAATAATTATTTAATCATAAAATAAAATCACTTAAAATATTCATCTTCATTTTTATGGTGCCTAAATTAATTTATACATTCAAGGGGTTGGATACCATTAATAAGAGTCATATTACTATTCATAAGGATAATTTACTATTAATAAGGGTTGGTTTCTATTAATAATGGTATGTTATTATTAATCAAAATTTTGGTTAATTCTATCAAACTCAAAATATCACCTTGAACACAAACGTGTATGTCAGTTTTTTAGAATTCAAATCGCAGAGTTGGAAAATTTATGTTTAATGGCTTGGTTATTGATATCTACTATAAGTTACCATGTTTTTTTCCATAGATTATTAGTGATTCTTGAAATATAGGCTATAACTAGAATGTATTTAAGAGAAACATACCATAAAATGTTTGGGGTGTTTCATTATTCTCTCCTCCGGATATTTCTTCCTTGAAATTTTCTATATGAAACTCACAAAAATGATGTGGGTGATTATTTTTCATAACATCCTTAGGTTTCCATGTTGGTTCCTCCATATTTAGGTTTCTCCAATGAACCTTTACTAGATGAGTTTCTTATTTCGCAATACTTTCTCCCTTGTGTCAAGAATCCAGATTGGATTTTCACAGTATGACATATCAGGTTCCAGTACAATTTCTTCATATGTGAGTAAATGCGTTGGGTCTGGAATGTATTTCATTAATAACGACACATGGAACACATCATTAACTCTAAAGATATTTGGTTGCATCGCTAGGCAGTAAGCTACAGCTCTGATTTATTCTAGAATTTCAAATGGTCCGATGTACCAGGGGCCCAGTTTCCCTTTCTTATCGAACCTTAAGACACCATTCCAGGGAGATACATTTTGAAATACATGATCACCCAATTGGAATTCCAATTCCTTTCTCTGGTTGTCTGCATAACTCTTCTTCCTACTTTGGGCTACTTTAATATGGGCTTGTATCTTCTTTACCTTTTCTGTGGTCTCTTCTATATGTTCTGGGCCTATAAGTTTCCTCTCACCAACTTTGTCCCAACATGTTGGAGTTCGACATCTCTTTATATATAATGCTTCATATGGAGCCATTTGAATACTAGAATGGAAACTATTGTTGTAGAAAAATTCCACCAATGTAAATTATTTATCCCACAAACTTTGGAAGTCAAGAGAGCAGGACCTCAACATGTCTTCTAATGTTTTAATAGTCCTTTCAGACTACACATCGGTTTGGGGGTGAATGTAGTACTCATACGAAGCTTTCAGACTACACATCAGTATTCAAAGCTTTCTCGAGACTTTTCCAAAAATTTTATGTAAACCAGGGATCTCGATCAGACACAATTGATAGAGGTGCACCATGAAGTCTTACAACTTCATTAATGTAAATTATTTCCAAGTGCTCAAGTGGTAAATCCTCTCTTATATGAACGAAATGTGCTGATTTTGTGAGAGGATCACCAATTACCCATATTGAATCATTCTTTCTAGATTTCCTCACTAGTCTGGTGACAAAATCCATCATAATGTTATACCAAATCCACAAAGGAATAGGTAGAGGTTTCATCACTCCTTTGGAATATTGTCTCGAAGCCTTCACTTTTTGACAAACTAGATATCTTGACACATAGTCAGTAATTTCTCGCTTCATATCAGCCCACCAAAAATATTCCTTCAGATCTATATACATCCTGATGAAACCTGGGTGTATAGAGAAATTTGAGCTATGACAATCGTCTAATAGTTCCCTTTTTAGCTCAGGTACTGATGGAACAAATAACCTCTTCCCAAATTTCAGAACTCCTTATTCATACAAGAATTCAGCCAGTCTTCCTTCCCTAACAGCATTAATTTTCTTGTGAAGATTCTCCTCATCAAATTGAGTTCTTTTTATCTTCTCTCATAATGACTGTATAGAAATCATTTAAAAGAGGAGTGATGTTTACCCTTCCTTAACAATTCCCTGATCCATCTGTAGTATATCCTTGAATATAGGATCTCTTTCAATCCTAATTTGAGTCAGAAGGCCATGATCATTCTTGCTTAATGCATCTCCCACCTTATTCGCCTTTCCTAGGTGGTAGTGTATTGAACAAGTGTAATATTCGAGTAACTCGAGCCATCTTCTTTGGCTCATGTTGAGTTTTTTTGTGTGAAAATGTATTTCAAACTCTTGTGGTCTGTATAAATCCCACATCTCACTCTATAGAGATAATGCTTCTCTATTTTCAGAGAAAAAATTATGGTTGCTAACTCAAGATAATGAGTTGGATAATTTTTCTCATGAATCATCAACTTTTTTGATGAATAAGCAATAACTTCATCATTTTTCATAAGGATGCAACCCAATCCATTCTTTGATGCATCGCTGTATATTACAAATCCATCACTTCCAGATGGAAGAGTCAAAATTGGAGAATTGACCAATCATATTTTCAAATATTTGAATAATTCTGTACATTATTTTTTCTACACAAACTTAACTCCTTTATGAGTGAGCTTTGTTAGTGGGTTAGCCATGTTAAGATGGTATAGAGTATGACATTCTCCTTAGATACCAACTTGAGGATCGAAATTATGTAGATGCTCAAAATACAAGATGGGGGTGAATTGTATACATTAAAAATTCCATTGGAAACTTTATAGATGGTAATGTTTACCAAAGGTAAACAAGGTAAATTCACAAAACCTCTAGTTCTACAAACTTACGTAATTCCAGAAATGTAATTCAGAGAATGTAATTCCTAAAAAGTGGTTCCGAAAAAAAAAACTTATCAAAAGTTTACAAAGATAAATATTAAACCTTAAAGCATTAGAATCATTCTAAATCATAGTATACAAGTATAATAAAGTATTAGATAGTTATACATTCCTCAACAACTAAAATTGCAGCAGAAAAATTGAAACAAAACAAGTAACAAGTTGTAAATATTTTCACCCAAAGAAATGGGTATCCAACAACTTTGAATAAAGGTCCCTTGATTTATAATTTCATGAAATTATGTATTACCCACACAAGGGTAAGCCCTCGATATGAAGATCAGAGTCTATTTTGATTTCCATGAAAGCCCTCAACTTCATGATATTCGATACCTCTGTCTTCCTCAGCAAGGAAGTCCTCGAACATTAAAGTAGTCGGCACCTCTGTCTTCATATCCCCGGAAGCCCTTGAACGTACTCAGTAACATTCAGAGTCACACGTAGAAAATCTGAACAAGAAGTTTAGTACGCACTAAGGATGAGAGTCTCTCTCTAGAAATCACTTCAACAACATGTAATCTCTAGAGTCGTATAACAGTATTGAGCTCATTCAAATGGGCTCCTATTTATAGCCACAACTTCAATAATTGACTCCCTCCACCAATGGTCATATTTTTCCTTGAATTTTGGAGGGAACTGTACACGTGTCACTAAAACAATAATTAGATTGTAAATGAATGCATGACATTGTTTTATAACTAGAACATGGTTAAGAAAAAATATGGTTTCTTAACAAAATTCATTTTTTGGAGTGTAAGGGAAAATAAAAGTTCTTATTCTAACCAAAAACAGATTCGGAATCTATAATTCAAGGATATTCGGATTCTATCTTCCAAAGAATTTGGGACCTAAAATATATTGAATTTCAGAGTTTTAATTTCAAGGAAATTAAAAGTCTTGAATACAGTAGAATTTGGTGTCTAAATTTCAAGAAACTTTGGAGTCCTGAATTCAATAGAATTCATGGCCTGAACATACAAAGTTTAGAGTATGAATTCATAATAATTTTGAGTCTGAACATATAGTGTTTGGGGTCTGAATTCATAAGAATTTTCATTTTTAATTCATAAGAATTTGGAGTCTAAACATAGAAAGTTCAGAGTCTGAATTCAAATGAATTAGGAGTCTGAACTCGCAAGAGTTCAGAGTCTGACTTCAGAGAACTCGGAGTCTGAACTCAGAAGAGTTTGGAGTCTGAATTTAGAGAAGTTGGAGTCTGAACTTAGAAGAGTTCAGAGTCTGAATACAGATAATCTGGAACCATAATTAGGATCTTGAAAACAAACTGCTCTATATTCAAGTATTTATAAGATTCTGAGTTGTTAGATATGAAACCAAATTTTATATTTTGACATAAAATAAGTTAGACTAAACTAATGAACAATGAAAAACATGGTAAGAATAAATTTTCTTAAGAAAAGTAAATTTTCATTATCAAGTAAAACATTGGGTAAAGATAATTTTACTTAAGATAAGGTGTTTGTGATTCTCCAAAAAAGATGGAATAGAACAGTCATAAGAAAAACTTTTTGACTCAACAATCTCCCCCTTTTTTGAAAGTAAAAACATCCTTCCGAAAAAGAATATAAGGACTTGGAAAATAAAACTTATCTCCCATAACACATGGGAAAATATGAATTGTAATAACTCCCTATTAGGATTTAGAAATACAAAGGATATTATTCTAGATTTCCAGATTGAGACTTATCATTTTATTGCATATGGAAATATTCTTGTATAAGAACCCCCCCTTTCATGAACTCCCCCTTACTTAGGGACATTTCTTATTTAATTAGTATTATTTTTTTCCATTCTCCCCCTTTTTGATTTTCAAAAACAATTAATGGAATGGAAAAGAAAATATGGTACTTGAACTATTAGTACATGACATCCAAAAAAATACGAAGAGAAACCAAACAATATACAAAGAGCAACAAAAAATTTCATTAAGATTGGAAAAATTAATACAATGAAGAAATAAAAAAAATTATCTGAATTGAACAAGATTATCCTTCATTTTACTTCATCATCCACTTCTTTAGTATGTTCTTCATCTTCATAAGCTCCTTGTGATCTTCTTCTGCTCGTTTGAGAATCTGATCCTGATCCTCTGTTTTCTTCTCTAAGGCTTTGATTTATTCTTCTTGAGCATTAATAATAGTAGCCTAAACATTCAAGACTTCTTCCTACTTCCATAGATTTTCCTCAATATCAATCCTGAGATATCTCTCTCTATTCCAACTTTGAGAAACGGAATATAACATCTCATTCATAATATTTAATTCTTGCATATGGGAATTATGTTCCTGAGTCACCTTTTCTTCAAAACTGTTTGTGATATCTTTGATCTTCACATCTTTAGTGTCAAATTCCCCTTGAAACATTATTGGAACTCATCAAGAATTTTCATTTCCTTTATAGTTTTCCTTGACCAACTGGTCATCTTCTTACAAGATATTTTGTGGGCTTCTTAGTTAATGAGAAATGTTTTGAAATCAGCCTTCATCTTGACACACATTTCCATCACCATGGATATTGAATCTGATTTCTAATTCAATGAATGTTGAAGAATTTTTCATCTCAAGCCTATACTATGAAATATTGGAATAGTTCCAACATGATTCTACAAATACTAGACAAAAAAATCATGTCTATGTTATGAAGATTCCGAATCAGAAATTTTTCTTGGTGAGGATTCTTTTTCTAGCTCAGCAAGTTTCCTCTGGGAAGATCCACCAACATCTTCTATTTTTACCACAGCCTTGGTAGGTGTATCAACAACTACATGTTTTCCCTTATCAACCTTCGGAATGGATTCCTATTGATCAAGAGATTTATGTTCACTATCAGATAGTGGAAAATTTTTATCTTCATCGATCTATTCTTTCTCATCTCCAACCTCCACATCTTATGGATGTATGAAATCATGATTAGAGCTCTCTTCTTCCGACCACTTTCCACTTCTTTTTCACCCTTATAATACATCCCAGGTGTAGAAATATTTGAATACTCGACTTGAGAGGTTCATAATGATAACTTCTTAGAAGAGATTTCCTTCTCATGAAAGTCCTACACTTCCTTATCAAATCTTCAGTATCACCACTGCCTTCTTCTTCTTTTTCTTCTAATTCTTTTTATTCAGTAACTTTTTCATGGATTTTTACCCGAGTAAAAAAATTCTTTCCCAGAGTCTCTAGTAATTGTTCCATCAAGAAGGATTCTGGTACTGAAATATTTTCAGAAGCTTTCGCAGTATCCTTCAGAAGGGATTGCAGAATCTGAGCTTTAGTAATATTTTTCTTTTGTTTCTTTTCTTCTACTTTATTTTCCAGCTCATCGACAGTCTTCTCTTCTAAATCTTTTGCTTCAGTAGGATCAAAACCAAATATAGGCTCCCCTTCTTTCTTTTTCTCATTTTCATCTCTCCATTTTTGTACTACCTTATCTGGATATAATTTTTGTTTCTTAGGATTTGGTGGTGCGGATTGGGTTTCGTAGCCACTAGTGTTTTATCCTTCTCTTCCATATACTTCAGCTTCCACTTCCTTCCACCCTTTTTAGAAGGTTCACCCACCTCCTATTTCTTTGAAATAGCTTTAGCTTCTTCTTTAGGAAAGTCAAAGAATTATCTGGAATATTTAGAAAAACCAATTTTCATTCTCTGTAGAGTATCATCACTTACCTGCATAACTTTTATATTTCTTGGATTAGAACTACAAGGTATTCTGAGGGACTCTAAACATCGAACAATTAGCTTTGAGTGAATGGTTGGATACATAATAATCTGAGCCTTCATATTTCCATTCTTTATATTCTCAATTATAATATGAATATGCTTAAATAGGTTTATCTTCCTTATATTCACCAAGAAATCCAGGATATACATGTCACACTACTTCAGAGTATCCTAGTCCACTTTTCTTGGAATGATGAATCCTTGAAACCATAATTCACGAAACCAAAAATTGTGGACAGGTGAACAATCTTCAGGGTCTTTATATCTGAAAGACCGAGGCAATCCATAGACTTCACCTTATCAAAACATCCTTTAGCATCAAGCAACTTATGTGAGCAGAACTCAGCCTATCCCTCAGAGGGAATACCAATAAAACTAGTTCCTTTCTATAATAAAGTGTGAAAGTCTTCTCATATCTCTTGAAAGAGAACCTTTGTTTTCCTTCTTCTTTGATAAATATTACTAACTCATAGAAATATACCAATAAGTCTAGATACACCGGATATTGTGCCTTTCCTTTGGATAAGCAGGCACTCTCCCATCAATTCAGCTTGATATTCTTCAAGATTATAGAATCATTATTAGTAAAGAAATTTCTATGAACCAAACATTCCCTGTAAATATGCAATTTAGAAATTGGCATGACAATTGACATGTCTTTCTGTGAAGATACTTCGACAGAAATTCGGAGTTGAGGAATCTTTGATAATTCGGAACAAGCTTATGTAGGAGGACAAAGGTTCAAGAATCAAGATCTTGAGTTTTGATGTGGCACAACCATCGGGGGTCCTTTATATGGGAATTTAGGGCAATGGTTCAGATTCTATACTCAATCCAATGATTAAAAAATCTTTTGCTCAGATTTGACAGTTGAGAAGATAGATGACATGAAATTTGGATAGAATCTGATCTTTTGAGGTATTTTTAATAAAAACATTCATATTTAAGAAAAAGTGAATATGAAAATTTAAAAAAAGATCAAAATACGAGCAAGTAAAAAACGATTACAAAATTTCAAGAAAGGAAATATACATTTCGTATTTCTAGGAAGATTATTCGAATTGAGAGATATTATTCTTGAAGAACATTAGATTTTGAAAAAATTTTATTACGAATTTTATTTAAAAACAATAAAATTCGATTAAAAAAATTTTGAGTACAAAAGTCTTCATTGCGTAAATTTTAAGTAATAAAATCGTCATTATTAAAATTTTAAGTAAAAAATTCTTCATTATGAAAATTTAGTACAAAAATCTTCCTTAAGAAAATTTTTAAGCTATGAAAAAAAAATTTCAAAAAAATTTTAGACAACGAAAAAAATTCATTACGAAATTTTTAGAAAATCTGATTACAAAAATTCTTGTAATGAAAAATTTAGAAAACCTAACAAAAAAATGTACCCCCCTATGAAAAATAATTTGTTAATGTAAGGAGATTTATTTCAACTGGAAGTTAATAATGATGATTACCTTATGGTTATTATTCCTAACTTATATTTAATGTATTCAAATTTATCAGAGGGTAATGATTTTGTGAAAATATTAGAAAGTTGATCTTCTGTTATAATAATTTGAAGAATGATATCTCCTTTTTGTTTGTGATACCTAAGAAAGTGATGCCTAATATCTATGTTTTTTTCAAGAGAGTGATGTGTAGGTTCTTTACATAAGGCAATGACACTAGTATTATAACACAAAATTTGTGTTTTGGTAAAACTCATACGATATTCTGTGAGTGTGTGTTACATCCACAACACTTGAGCACAACAACTTCCAGCTGCTACATATTCAGATTCAGTAGAGGATAGTGCTACTGAGTGTTGCTTTTTTCATGACTAACAAACTAATGAATCTCCTAATAAATGACATGTTCTGGATGTACTTTTCTTATCCATTATACATCCAAGAAATTCAGCATTCGAAAAAATCTTTAAAACTAAATCATTTCCAAAAGTATAAAAGAGTCCTAAATGCATGGTTCCCTTTAAGTAGTGAAAAATCCTTTTCACTGCCTTTAAATTATATTCTTCTGGATTGGATTGATAACTTTGACATAAGAATATTGAAAACATTAATTCTAGATGACTAGCTATCAAGTAATGTAGACTTCCTATCATACCTCTAAAAGATTTTTGATCTACTGGTTTCCTAGATTCATCACGATCAGGTGAATTTGAGGTACCAATTGGAGTACTTATACTCTTATTTTTGTCATATCCATACTTTTTAACAAGATATTTAATGTACTTATGCTGGGATATATAGATACCTTCTGGTTTTGATAAATCTAAAAACCAAGGAAAAATGTTAACTCACACATCATACTCATTTCGAACTCAAATTTCCTTATATCCGCATAGGAATTAGTTAAATATTGCAGAGTTGAACCAAATATAATTTTATCAACATAAATTTGAACAATAAAAATATTTTTCTTATCTTTCCTTATAAAAAGGGTTGGATTAGCATTTCCCTTAACATAAATATTTTTATTCAAAAATCATGTAAGTCTATCATACCAAACTCGATGGGATTTTTTAAGTCCATACAAATCATTGGTAAGTTTGAAAACATGTTCATGATGTTTTGAAGCTTAAAAACTAGGAGGTTGTTCAAAAAAACTTCCTCTTGAACATAAACATTATGGAAAGAAAATTTAAAATCCATTTGGAAATGTTTGAAATTGAAGAATTCTGTAAAGGAATGTAGAATACGAATAGATTCAAGTCTGGATACTGGAGCATAGGTTTCTTCAGAGTAGATTTCTTCTTATTGATTATAGCCATTAGCAACCAATCTATCATTATTTCTTACTGTGACTCTATTTTCATCACACTTATTTTTGAAAACCCATTGTACATTAATAATAGTAGTTTCTTTAGGTCATTCAACTAAGGTCCAGACATTATTCCTTTCGAATTCATTTAGCTCATCTTGCATATATTTTATCCAATCATCATCACCAAAAGATTCATCAGTGCTTGTTGGTTCTAATTGGGAACAGAATGCTATATGTTCTACTTCATTCCATAAGGAACTTCTAGTCCTTACAGGTTTATTTACATCACCAATGATACTACCATGAGTATGATTCTTTAGAAACAACAGATTTGGGTTTTGTAAAACCTGTTCATCAACATAGGGTAAGAAGTCTTCTGGGGTAAATGTCTCAGATATATCTTTTTGAAAATTTTCCTTATCAGAAGAATCATCTAACAATGTTTGATATTCAGTTTTTGAAAACACATCCAAAGATGCAGGTCGAGGTTGTTTAAAAATAAAGGGATCATTTTCATCAAATTTGACATGTACTCTCTCTTCTACAATACACGTGTTTTTTTAAAACTCTATAAGCCTTAGAATTTGTGGTTTAGCCTAAGAAAATTCCTACATCAGATTTTGGTGATAATTTCTAAAGATTATCTTTAGTATCAAGAATGAATACCTTGCAACCAAAAACCTTGAAGTAGGAAAGTCTAGGTTTTCTACCATTCCATAACTCATAAGGATTTTTATTAAGAAAAGGTCTAATGAAAACACAATTTATAGTATAACAAGCAGTACTTACAGCTTTAGCCCAAAAATGTTTGGCTATTCAATACTCACTCAACATGGTTCTAGTTATCTCTTGAAGAATTTTATTTCTTCTTTCAACAACACCATTTTTTTGAGGTGTTTTGGGTGCTGAGAAGTTATGAGTAATGCCTTTTTACTACAAAAAGTTTCAAAATACTAATTTTGAAATTCTCTTCTGTGATCACTATGAATAGTTATCAAATGAATGTTATTCTCATTTTTAACTTGGGTTATAATTTTTTTTAAAAATAAAAATCATTAGATTACATTTCTAGAAGATAGACCCATAAAAATATTGTGTAATCATCAACTAAGGCAAATACATAATACTTTCCTCCAATGTATCCAGTTTGAGTTGGTCCAAAAAGATCCATATGCACTAACAATAATGCATCAGTAGTTGAGACTTCACCGATTGATTTAAAACTTGATTTATGTTACTATTCATATCGACAAGGATCACAAACTTTTGAAGATTCAAATCAGAGCTCTGGTAGATCCTTAACTAGTCTTTTCGTAGAGAGTTTGCACAGGTTCATATGGTAACAATGTCTTAACCTTCTATGCCACAACCAAGAATTATCTTTCATTTCACTAAGGAAAGGTGTATCTTGGCTCCTAAGGTCTTCTATATTTAGTGTGTAAACATTCTCTTGCCTATTGGTAGAATGAATAAACTCTTCCTTGTAATTGTTTACTGAGCAATTGTCATTCCTAAAATTCACAAGGTAACCTTCATCACATAATTGACTTATACTAATTAGGTTGTGTTTATGACCCTTAAAAAATAAAACAATTGAAATCAATGTTTTTTCAAGAAGATCGATGTTACCTATACCAATAATTTCTCCCTTAGAATTATCTCTTGAATTTACTTTTCCTCCTTTAGTCTTGATAATATTTTCAAAGTAGTTTTTGTTAGCAGTAATATGCCGGGAAAATCCACTATCCATGTACCATGTATTTCTGTTGGTAATATCTTTACTTTCCTAAAAATAAGAGTGATAGATTTTCCGAACCCGAACATTAATGGATCCGGAAACTTCAGAAACAGAAATTATAGGAATCCACATTTTCATAGAAAAATAAGCATTATGAAAACCTAAAGTCTGAGTTTTTTTTAAGGAACAATTTTTTTCCCAATGCCCACAACACCGACACTTACTCCAGAAAGGAGCACTTTGAAGAACAAAATAATTGTAACTAAATATCGGTTTAGAACTAGTATTACCTAATCCATAATTATTCTTTAGAGGTAGAATTAGAGAATACATCTTATGAAAATTTTCCTTACCTATGGTAACGTTTGACAAACACTTCCTAAAGGAAAATATCTTTGACTTTAGTCTAATAACTTAGTTATTATCTTCCAAAACATTAGATTTTTTACTAGAGTTAGGATCAAAAACATTTTTCTTATAAATTACATTTTCTAGGTCCTTAGAAAGTTTATCCATCATTGAATTTACATCCTCAAGGTTTTTTGAAATATTTTCAAAATAAAGGGTTTTATTATCAAAATATTTAAAAAGATCAGATATTTTCTTAGTAGGAATAAAAATTATAAAATTTTCATTATAAAGATTTTTTTCAACTTAGAATTTTCATTCTCAAGGCGCTTAGAAAACATAGAAACTTATTCATAGGTAGGTAAAGTATTATCTTCATCAGAATAAGATTATTTATCTAAGGATTAATAATATTTACTATCATTATAATTAGAATTCATGGATACATTGGTTATGGATTCTGCATTGTGTACCTTTTCCATTAAACAATTATTTTTAATAGGTAGTCTAGCTATTGGACCAAGATTATTTTGTCCATAAGATTCGTAATATGAGGATTCATCAGAATCATCTCCACCACTGGCACTCCATGTGTCATAAGCTTTCAAAACATTCTTAACTTTAGCATTGTAGTAGTTCTTTATATTTCTCTTAGAATTATTTTCCTTTAATTCTTTTCTCGTATGCATAGGACAATCTCACCTTATATGTCCAGATCTTTTACATTCATAATAAGGGACTTTAGAGTCTTTATTATCCTTTATTTATTTCATCTTTAATATATATACTGAAAGTCTTTCT
Source organism: Viscum album (assembly GCA_963277665.1). Lineage (NCBI taxonomy): Eukaryota > Viridiplantae > Streptophyta > Magnoliopsida > Santalales > Viscaceae > Viscum > Viscum album. Next base: position 933,970 of record CAUJRU010000170.1, read on the forward strand.
TCCCAACTATCTGGTTCACCCTTTGAGCAATATTATCTAGTTCATTCTCAGAGTGTTCACTTTCACTAGATTCGTATTGTATATCAACCTTCTTATATTTAGATCTTGTAACTCTCTTAGGAGTCTTAGATTTCATATGATTTTATGTAGTTATAAAAGAAACACTTCCATTCCCATTCTTCTTCTTAACACTGTCAGCATATCTCTTCATTCTAGTTTCATGTTGAAGAAGAGTTCAAAAAAGGACATCAAGAGTAATCTGTGAGAAATTTCTATTCTCATCTATAGCTGTTCTCTTAGATTCGCACTCATTAGGCATGATGTCAATAATGTTGTCTACAAGAGCCTCATCATCCAAACCTTTTTCACCCATAGATTGTAATCTATTAACAATAGTCATGAATCTTTATCTCACCTTACATATATGTTCTCTATATGGAAATCAAAAAACCATGGGACTCAGCTCTAAGAATAGCTCTTCTAGTTTAAATAACTTTGGAAGTACCAAATGAGTATCTTCAAGCTTCATCCAAAAACAATTTTCAGCTTCACAAGAATAAATTTGGCTATATATATTCCTCGTCATGAAACACAACAAATTATTTCGTACCTTATAGTTACGTTTATATTCTAACTTCACTAGATTAGTAAAAGTTCTATCTTCCTTATCTGGAATCTTGTAATCTCAAGTAAGCATATCGAAGTTTACTACTCCAGTATTAATAAAAAAAGTATTCATATGATCTCTCCAATATTCATAATCATTCCCATCAAAACTAGGTGGCCTAGTAGGATTATGATTAACAATTGAACCAATATTCATTCCTTCCATCTTAAATAAAATCATTCCACCCAAATTTGTCAGTAAAAAAATGTTTATAGACAAGGATAAAAATATCATAAGCAAGGAAAATATAGAACAATGAAAAAAATGAGCAAGAAAACTTGTATGTGAATATAATTATTTCAGAGACCTCCTTTGATACCAATTGTTAAGATGGTTTGGATTATGATATTCTCCTTAGATACCAACTTGAGGATCAAAATTATATAGATGCCCAAAATACAAGAGGTGGGGGATTGTATACTTTAAAAATTTTCTTTGGAAATTTTAAAGATAGTAATGATTTAAAATGTTAATCAAGGTAAATTCACAAAACCTCTAGTTCTACAAACATTCTAAATTCCAGAATTGTGATTCTGAGAATGTATTTCTAGAAAAGTGGTTCGAGATATGAATCTTAGCAAAAGTTTAAAAAGATAAATATTCTACCTTAATGTGTATAGAATCTTGATAATTTAGAGTATACAAGTATATGAAATTATAAGATAGTTATACTTTCCTCAATAAAAAAAATTGAAGCAAAAAACTTGAAACAAAACAAGTAAAAAGTATTAAATATTTTAAGAGAAGGGTATCCAACAACCTTGGATTAAGGTCTATTGATTTATACTTTCAAGAAAGTATATCTTACCCACACTATGGTAAGCCCTCAATATGGATATCGGAGCCTGTCTTGATATCTCCTTAGGCCATCAACTTCAAGGTAGTGGGAACCAATGTTTTTCTCAGCAAAGAAGTCCTCGAGCATTAAGGTAGTCGACACCTCTATCTTCCTATCCCCAGAAGCCGTCCAATGTACTCAGAAACATTCACAGTCACATGAAGAAAATCTGAACAAGAATTTCACTACACACTAATCATGAGATTCTCTCTCTATAAATCACTTAGACAACATGTAATCTCTAGAATCATAGAATAGTATTGAGCTCGTTTAAATGAGCTCATATTTATAGGAATAGTATCATTGGTTGAATCCCTCCTCCAATGGTAATATTTTTCCTTGAATTTTGGAGGGACCTATACATGTGTCACTCAAACAACGATTCGTTAGTATCTGAATGCATGACATCATACTATAACCGAAACACGAGTAAGAAAAAATATTGTTTCATAACCAAATTCATATTTTGGAGTGAAAGGAAAAATAAGAGTTCTAAGTCTAGAAAAAAACACATTTGGTGTCTATAATACTAGTATATTCGGATTCTTTCTTCAGAAGAATTTAGAACCTGAACTCCGTAGAATTTCGGAGTCTAAATTTCAAGCAAATTCAGAGCCTTGAATTCAGAAGAATTCAGAGTCTGAATATCAATGAAATTCAGATTCTTGAATTCAGTAGAATTTGGAGTCTGAACATACAATGTTAGGAGTCTGAATTCAAAATAATTCGAAGACTGAACTGATAAAGTTCAGATTTAGAATTCAAAAGAATTCGGAGATTGAACTCGTAAGAGTTCGGAGTCTGAATTCAGAGAACTTGGAGTCTGAACTTAAAAGATTTTGGAGTCTGGATTCATAGAATTAGGAGTCTAAACTCAGAAGTGTTCGGAGTCTGAATTCAAAGAATTCAGAACCAGAAATCGGATCCTAAAAATAGAATTAACTATATTCAAGTATTTATAAGATACCAAGGTTTTAGATATGAAACTAAATTTTATACTTATACATAAAATGAGTTCGACTAAAATAATGAACAATGAAAACAATGGTAAGGATAAATTTCCTTTGGAAAAGAAAATTTTACTTATCAAGTAAAAAATAGGGTAAATGGAATTTTCCTTAAGATAAGGTGTTTGTTATTTTCAAAACAAGAAGGAATTGAAAAGTCATAAGGAAATCGTATTTACTCAATAATCCATTCGGGCAAAATTCTGAACGAAACGCCGATAGTAGCATGCTAAACCAATAAAACTGAACACGTCAGTTCTATTTGTTGCTGTGGGACATTCTTGGATTGCCTTTTTCTATGCAGGGTCAACTTGTATTCCATCCATAAAAACAATATTTCATAGAAAAGAAACTGATTAATGCCAGAATTTTCACTTGCTAAACATCCCATATAATTTATTGCTTCTAAGAGTTTGCAGAATAATTAGCAAGTGATTCTCATGGTCTTCATAACTTTTGGAGTACATGAGGATATCATAGATGAATACCACAATTATGTTATCAATATATTACTTGAAAAATATATTCATTAAATCCATGAAAACAGATGGTTCATTCGTCAGTACTAAAGGCATCACTAAAAACTCGTAATACCCATACTTGGTTCAAAATGATGTCTTCGGAATATCTTCCTTCCTCACATGTAGTTTATGATATCTGGATCAAAGTTCAATATTCAAAATGTATTGATTTCTATGAATTTTATAAAATAAGTCATCAATCTAAGGAATAAGATAATTATTATTTGTTGTAATATCATTGATTTCTCTATAATTAATGCAAAGCCTCATAGATCCATCATTCTTCTAAACCAAGAGGATATGGGATCCCCATGGAGAAACACTAGGTAGAATAAATAATTTTAAACTCAAATCCTCTAGTTTTTTAGCTAAACTAATTACAAAGTGGCCATTCTACAGGGAGTCTTTGATATAGGTCTTGAAATGGGAATTAAATCAGTATTGAACTCAACTTCCTGCTCTAGAGGATTTCTACGTAAATCCTCTGAAAATACATCAATGTACTCTTGCACTATGTTCACATCTTCAATTTGAAGATTTATTTCCTCTCACATAGATATTGGTTTATCTTTCTCTTAAAGTATTTCATTTAGTAGAGCTACAGGGGGAGGTTCTAGATAAGAATCAGGTGGAGAAGTTTCTTTTGTAAATTCAAGGGATTCTACACCATTTTCAAAAATTGTAACTTCCTTCTTCTTACAATAAATCTTCGCATAATAATTTTACATCCATTCCATTATGATAATTATATCAAATTAAGTTATTGGTATTATGATAAGGTTAGAATCAAATGCACATTTTGGTGTCTGGAGGGGGACTAGTCGACATGCCTTTGTTGCAATGACACATCCCCTGAGAGTTTTGACTGACAATTCATTTATTAAATAAAATTGGACAAATCTAATTTTCGTGGAAAACCGAGAAGATATAAATGAATTCGATGATCCAGAATCAAATAAAGTGTTGGATACATTTGAGGAAATAATTAAAGTACCTACCACCACGTCATCAGAAATTTCAACCTCCGCGGTTGTAATCTCATAGGCTCTCCCTTCTTCCCATGGCTTTTTCTGAGGAATGTTTCCTTCTCTCTTATGACACTCATTTGAATAGTATCCCATCTCCCTGAATTTTTAGCATTTAATATCATTGAATTTTTTCTTCCCCTTGCATTCATCATATTGATGACCCTTTTCTCCATAGTTATATGAGACTTCCATGCCTTTCAAGCATTTCTCGAGATGATTCTTTCTATAGTTCTCACATAATGGGAATAGCATTGTTCCCTTTCTCTCCTTTGGTGGTTCTTATTTTCCTTTTTTATCATAGTACCACTTCTTATCATGGTTTCCTTTGAAAAGATTTGATCTAGAAAATTCCTTCTCTATTTTGATGGCACTTGATACAATTTCATCATATGATGAAAATGATTTATAAGCTGATGCCCTTTGAAGACATGGATTATGATCTTAAAAGAAATGATCAATATTATCCTACAAGTCATGTACATAATCTATAGCATACATGGCCAGCCTTTTGATGGTATCCTTATACTCTGCAACACTATATTCTTCCCTTTGTTTTATGCTAAGGAATTTCCTCTTCATTTCAGTTAGTTGCTCATGAGGGAAATATTTTTCGATTAATATTTCCATAAAAGTCCTCCATTCCATATCTTCTATTTCTACTTCCTTTGTGGAATTCTGAATCAAGGACCACCATTAATCAATGTCACACTAGAGACAATATACCTCCAGTACTACCTTTTCATTTTCATTACATCTTAATGACATGAATATATTTTCATGGGACATGACCCATTACTAAGAAACCACTGGATTATTAAACCCACTGAAAGATGGGGGATTCTTCCACAGGAAATGATCAAACACTGGTGAGGAATGGTTATTCATTACAACTTGAGTAAGTTTTCCAAATATGGTCATGATCTGATCTACTCCAACACAGACTATGTTGACTTGCTCAGTGGGGAGATCCCAACCTTGCCCACAATTATTGATTCCCCTTATTTCATTAGATGCCATTTCTAAATAATGGGATATACTATATTAGTTTATGAATCTCAAATATAAAATCACTCAACATAGATTGAAATACTATTCATAGCTAATCTTAAAAACATGGTTTCTTTGAAGAAAAATTTTCATTAAAATCCTTTATAATGGATTGTGAAGAAAATGTGAATTATCCTAAGTATATCCCCTGAGAGTGTTGTAACCAAGAGTGTAGAAAGGCCCGTTGTTGTGCACCAGTTCCCGTTTGAGTCTATCTTAAAGCGGTGTTTTCGTGTTTTACCCCTAGATACATCAGTGCCAGAGCATCCTCTTCCCGCTCGTATCCAGAGAGGGACTTATTGCATAAAACATCCACCTAATCTATTCCTTATCAAAATACCAGGACGTTCTTGTACAATTATCCTCAAATTCAAACTTACGTATTTTTTCCCTACTATACATTTCATACTCTAGTTTCCACGTATTTTACTAAACTTCTTTTGATACCAACTATAACACCCCAAACCCTCTAGATTGGAGGCAGTGCATTAATTGTGATATTGGCATGATTATAAGGAATGAAAATCCTGATGGAACGAACATTTCAGTAGTCTTGAAGAAACTAGATACATAGATGTTACTAATATTACATTGGAAAGGTTTAAAAAACAATACATAATGAAAACTATAAACTACATCCACAAGAACACAATAAATGATCTCCTCTTTGTCACCAATTGAATGTAAACAATGAAAGGGGTGAGCTCAAATGCTTAGTAAGGGTTACAAATAGCAGAAGCATGAATACAATAATAAGTGAATCATAATCAATCTGACATAATCATTATGGCCTATGGAATAAATGAAAATATCACGCCATTAATAAACTCAGAATGAAACTAAATCCATATATTTTTTCATAGTGTAAACCTCATGGATAGTAAAAACTGATAATGAATAAAGATATTTCTTATTAATTGGATGTCATGTATCTGGCACATGAACCATAATACCATTAAACAGTTTATTTATATGGGTAGAAACCTGTCTGATTTTTGGAAACAAACTCGAAGGGTTTGTCGCCAAACTGATTTGTCTCATTAGACCTACTGATGCATCGAAGGGATGTAGTGGGCCCCAACCACCTCTAAATCCAATGAGTTATTTATACATAGATTCAACATAATATCAATATGAATTTAAATTATCCGTATTGAATAGAGGATACATATTCATCAATATTTCAATAGTCTAAACAACATTCAAAATAAATACCGTATGTAAAGTGGTATACGGCTTAGAAAATAATCATATCCATGTTATGAGAATATGGAAATTTAAATTGAATATATTTTCAATTGAAAATTGATTTAAAATGGGCATTAGGTACACCACATAAGAAATAGTAGATGCACAATACTAAGCATATCACAATGAAGTGAAAATTGAGACAAAGCTCGTTACCATGTTTTAATCAATTGAGGCATATGAACAAAAGTTAAAAACCACCAAATGAATCACATCATACCATGAATATCAAGAGGATCATGATTAAATATAGAAAATGGCAGTACACCTATACCACATATAATAAATAACAGGCTAACATTGGAAATCCCACAGAATTGATTGTGAGACGTGAAAACCAATTACAAAAATTTCGGCATGGTAACGAGTGTTATGGTGAGGGAGTAATGAGAGGTAAAGGGTATCCCATTATTTATATGTCACAAGGGAATTATTGGGGAGGTGGAAAAGCATACCTTATCATTTTGAATTAAAAATAAGATGACACAACAAAGGGGGGATTCTTGAACAAAAGTGACAGAGAGGATCCTTTACCAAGATTCTGTCATTACAGTGACAATAAATCAATGAAATATTTATGTGTGACAAATAAAAAATTCTAAAAATATAAGTGGATATACAATATAAAACAATAATAGGTCATTCAAACATACTCTTGAAATGGAAATACTAATGACATAGATGGGTAAATCAATAAATGGAATGTGAGTTAAGATATCCCTTACCTTATGCATGAAGGTGTTCATGAATTTTTATTAAATACCAGAATAAAAAAATTAGGCTTATTAATTCATAATTCAAGAAACTCTAATATATGTTAAATATTTATTATAACCCTTTTCAGATTATTCAATTCCTTTTTTATTAGTTATAATGTTCAATTTTATTGTTTGTGCTTGTTTGTTTGCTTGTTTTAAACGCTTGGTTCACTTATATTCGAGTTCGAATAAATATGAAATATGGAAGTGGTTGTCCAGAAATTAAGTTATATTTCATTAGTGAACATCAATGATATTACATTGAATGGAATTTATTTTGGTTACTTAGAGTGAGGTCGAATTATTTCCTATATATAACCTTAGTGACAACCGTTTTGGTTAAACGGTGGGTTTGATTACAATGAACATGTTTTGCTTTATAACATAATACCATTTTTACAAAATGATTAAAGAACTAAAAATAAGATATATTACATATATAATAATCCAGATCAACTATTACACAAATGGTTTCATGACCATAATTAATGATTATAAAAGAAATTGATAAATAGTTTTCCATGAATGTGCTAAATTAACAGATCTCAAACAGTGCTTTCATTTCATCCAAATAAATGGAGGGGATAGGAGAGTAGATAATGAAATATACGATTAGAATATAAACATTACAGTGCATGTATTTTACTAGAGTTATCATACCATTTTGGTGAAGGGAGGTGAGGAAAGAAACAAAAAGAAAAGAACATAAGAGAAATGATGGATTTGGAAAGAGGAGTTTACCTCTTGAGACTTCCACCATTGAGAACCTCTTAAGGGGGGAGGTTTTGGTATTTTTAAGAGTCTGGGAGAATTTGGACGTAGGGAGGATCTTGGGGAGAAATTTGGGCAGAATATTGGCAAGGCACAAGTCTTGAGAGGAGTGATGAGAAGAGGGAGTGGAGGGGGTTTTTATAGTGGAGGAGAGAGGAGTTTTCTTATATTATAATTAAATAATTTACTATTTCTCCATAAGATAAGGAATAGAGAGTCTTCCATGACCAATAATTTAAATTTTATCATGTTAATCTGAATCAATTGGGATTACATCAGTAGATAATAATCAATGAATCAATTAATCCGTTATTTATCATTTATTATGAATTATCAGATTTTACTATTCATCAAAAATTTATGTATTTTAGAAAAATCCCAAAAATTCACCCTACCATTTTTAAACATGTATAATCCAAAAATGAAGTCCATTTTTCAAAAATAATTTTTTAAATATGATTATTTAAAATAATTATTTAATTGAAAAATATAAACACTTAAAATATTCATCTTCATTTTTAAGGTGCCTAAATACATTTATACATTCAAGGGCATGGATACCATTCAAAAGATTCATATTACTATTCATAAGGTTACGTTACTATTTATAAGGTTAGGTTACTATTCATTAGGGTAGGTCACTATTCACCAAAAAATTATGTTGATTTAATCAGACTCTAAATATCACCTTGAACACAACCTTGTATGTCATATTTTTAAAATTCAAATCTAAGAGTTGGAAAATTTACGTTTAATGGATAGGTTATTGATATATCCTATAAGTAACCATGTTTTGTTCCATAGAGGCTCAGTGATTTTTGAAATATTAGCTTTAACTAGAATGTATTTAAGTGAAACATACCATAAAATGTTTGGGGTGCTACAATATCTAGAATTGATGTTCTTAATTAATTACCTGATTTCTATTTTTCATTTAGGAAGGGTCAGATGAAATCTAGAAATATGAATAATATTTTCACTGATACCAATTACAATTGGAAGAAAAAAGTACATTTCTTATTTTCCTTATTGTTCAACCAATTTTTTTCGTCATTTCTTAGACCCAACAAACATTGAATCGAATATATGTGAAATGTGGCTTTAAATTATCTTAAATATCATTGTAAATAAAAAAAGATGATTTATGATCTTATAATGACTTGGTGGATTATGGTATCAGACCATATTTTCATCCTATATGTATAAGTGAAAACAAATGGAATGTTTTGTGTACTAAATATTTGATGACATATATAGAGAAAAATGAATTTATAAAAGTACTAGAGACTATTAATGTTCATGATAGATATTCAATAATCATATCAAAATGGGTCAGCAGAAGAATTATGATGTTGAAATATACAGTCCCATAATGTATGATTGGATGTTATTTGGTTGTGCCATTTATATAAAGAAATTTTTTCCAATAATTTCTTAAATTATTTATTAAAAAAAATGTTATCAGAGGCACCCTTAATTTTAGATAAAGAATTTTCTTCCATTGTTTTTCACATGAATGTTGTATCTTACTCTTCATATTCTACCTAAAATACTTTTTGTAGGATATGTTCCTTTTCATTGGATGTATCCAACTGAACGAAATATGTACACAATGAAGTCTTATGTTTAGAATAGAAATCAACCTGAAGGTTCTATCGTGGAAGTTAGGTTGGATCTAGAATCCATGGATTATTGTTCAATTTATTTTAATGATTTTTTTGATATAATAAAGATAACAATGAGTATAAAGAAGAATATTATTAGAATATTGAACCCAGTTTTCCATAACTTCCCAAAACATGGGGAATTTCAAGATAATATACATTGACTATATTAATCCTTGGATAGAGGTACATGGCACATCACGTAGTTTTTTTAAACTAATATTTTTTTGATGACTACATCAAGAAAGTAAATTGAACATGTATATATTGTCTATTCTCATGTTATTGTACATATTTTTTAATCAATTTATTTTTTTTCAGTGAGGAACATAAAAAATGATAAATTGAAAATATATTCTTTATCATTGATAAGGAGAGATAATTCTCATAGAAAAACGTTTTATGCTCAATTCAAACTGAATGGAGAAGTAATAAATTAATAAATTAATGAAATTAATATATAATTAATTTTAATGTTCATTTATATCTCTATTATTGTGTTTTCTTATTGAATCTGTCTAAGAGAAAATAAGACCAATGGATTATGGTCTTAATTCCATTATTCGTGAATGAAAATCAATTATGATCAATGGGTATATATTTATTATCACTAGATGAGAAATTAAAATGATAACACAACATGGTGGGGTTTTGGTAACAACCACAACAGACAGTTATGCTGGTGCATCATATAGTAGAACACAATTTGAAAATTTATCTTATTTTCGAATCATTGTTATAATACAGATATTTTATTATTATTATCATGTTCAAGTCACTATGATGAAATGAATATGGATTGATTCTATTAATAGTAATGTCACCATTAATGATTAATATGTATTTCTAGTTATTAATATTACTCGCACTCTATCTTCTGATGATCCATATATATTGACATCAAGGGAGAAACTTGTTTTTAATGTGAAATATGATTTGCGTCCTGAATTTGGTGTCATTTTTGAATTAATCCCAAGACATATTTTTTATGATGTTGATATTGGAATTGATACCTTTCCTACTCCTATTATCCCTAATCAATTTATTACTTTTGATGACTACAATAGTTCACTTATGAGATATTACCATGAACCTAAATTTGTGGTGTAAAATATTTAAAATCATCCATCTATATTATCAATTCTTTTATTTTAGCACAAAGTTTATTTTTATGGTTGGTACTCTTCCTATTTCATTAATATTGATTAAAAATATTTTGTATCCATATTTAAATTCACGTGAATTTTCAATAAATACTAATTGGAGTTTTCACAGAGTTGCCTTTTCTAATATTGAACTATACTATATTGGAAGCTACCAAACAAAAATAAATCATAAATAATTAAATTGGAACCGAAAACAAGATCAATTGAATTAAAAAATATTAAACAAATTAAAATAAAAATCAATTGTAATAAAGGTAATGTCCAAACCAAAAAAATGTAAAATTGGACTAACCAAAAATATAAACCAAATGACATATGAAAAAGAAAAAAGAAAAAATAAACTAATCAATTTACTAAAATGAACTATATTACCTAACAAAAATTTAAATAGATATAATTAAAAATAGAATAAAACAATATCATACACATGTTGAACATGATAATTTGAATGTGTTGATTTTTTACAACATGTATATTAAGTTTTTATATTATTCCAACTAAATATAAATTTCTTTTTTTATATCACAATGTGTCCTTTACTTGGTTTTCCAATTTCTGTACTTTAATTTAGTTATATTTCATATTTTTTATTGTCTTGATAATAAATTTGTTATGGATTTATAATTTATTCCATATTTGTTTCTAAATGTAGGAAATGAAAAAAATTTATGAGATATGAAGGAAAGGATTACAAGAAATAATCATCGAATGGAATAGATGGGTGTCCCTCCTTTAGTGCCTATTATGAGTATTTTATTTCAAATATATATATATATATATATATATATATATATATATATATCGATAACATTTAGTATGATGTGATTAATTGTTTTTAATTTTTAATCAGGATCCACCACCTATGTGAAAATTATTATCTGACTAGCCTAGTAGAGCCACTACTCAACTCGATGATACGAGAGGGGGTGGTACTAGAGGCACACACACCACTCGTTGTACCTGATCACGCCCCGCCCCTTCCTCTAGCATACCATCTAGAACACCTTTTGATCCAGCAATGTCATTAGAGGCAAATAGGATATTAAGTCTCCCAGTTTTCATGACCATTTTTACACGATACTCACTAGTATTTCAGTTATTTTATGATGGATCCCAGTACACATCCATAGTATGCATTTACAAAGACTTATATTCTATCTTCTTTTGCTTCTACTTCCTTCTTCGGGAGCCTCAACATTTTGGATCCTATAACTTCTACTACAAAAAATTCTGAGCCTTCGGGGAAGACATTGGTTCCCACCCCATTTGTACATATAGAAGTTCCTTCAAATCACGGTGATCAAATGAAACCCATTGATCAAGCTTCATCATGTATATTTATAGAACCCTAGTAAATATTTATACAATAATTTATTTTCATTATAATATGTATTTATATAATTTTTTTTTCTTTGACAGCTGGATCTTCTAAGAGGCAACATATGTGTACATGCTTGTGTTCAGTGTGAGTCATTACATAATGATGATTTTGGATTAGGAAGTGGATAATCAAATGATTTAAAAAATAAGGAGATAATGTATGTATTTTTTTGGAAATTTGTTCCAAATACTCTGACATAATTTCTGCCAGGATACTCTCCTGGATAAACCTTCGAAATAAAGTAAATGATAATTCTTGGGTTCAAATATGGGTAAGAAAATTCAATGTATTTAATGTTATATTATTATTGTATTTATATGACTTAATATTTTAGTTTCATATTCATTTTAATTCTCCCAAATGGTGCGGCTGTGAGGAAAGAATGGTTTGTGGAATTATGTGAGATATTGAGAGGTTACAAACATATGTTGTATTGTTCCTGTTGTGATAGAGTTGGTATGGATTTAGAGGCCATGATTATCATGAATGACTATATAAGGGAGTATTTTTGGGAAATTATTCCTCATTATACACGTAATTAGTTCATGTAATTAATGAAATTTATGATTTTTGAATGATAATTACACTGATTTGAAATAATACATTATTTTTTATTATAGAAAATTATATTTTAGGAAGCATAAATAATAAATAAAAACAACAAGTATACTATTAAATAACCTCAACACATTAGGGTGGACTACGATGTCAGACCATGAGAGGAAGATGCTATGAAACTCATTTTATATTATAATGGAATATTATTTTTAAATAATATTCATTATTTGAAAATGAGATGAAACTTTTTTTACACATGGTATACAATTTTATCTATTCTATCACATATCCAAAGAAAATTTTAAATCAATTATTTCATATGATAAATTTGTTTTATAAATTTTATGTATTAAAATATGAGTAAGGATTTCCAAACCAAAACTAGTGGTATAATTTAAAAAAAATGATTAACATTTCATTAAATTAATTTAAACAACCTTTTGTTATATATATTTTCCCATTAATGGAATTTAAGTGGGATAATCTTACAGTTCTATGTATACATATATTTTGTTTTACATAGGAATTAAACTGATGTGGCATATGATATAATAGGTTGAAAAAGATGCATATTTGGTTTTAAATAGTGATTAACTATTTTGTATCAATTTCTCAACATTTCAATTACATTCCAAAATATATCAATCTTAAAGATCCATGGAAATTCCATTGGTCATTAAATTTTATTATACCATCACTCTTAAAAAATAGACCACCATATGGTAACCAAAACCCATGGTGGGATTGATGTTGTGAAACATTATCTATATATTATTTGGATTGATATCATAGTAAATTTATGACTCAAACAACATATAATTATTTAATCATAAAATAGTTTTTGTAATTGGTGTTATTTCCAAATTCATAAAATGGATAAATTTCAGAAATGTAAACCTTCTTATGATTGTTTTAATTTGTATTTTCTCCAAATTTTTTAACAAATTATAAAATTACAGATAGAAAAAAATTATATTAATTTAATTTTTATTATAATGAGGAAGCTATCTATAGTTGATTTTGTTATTTAGCCTCATGTTAACCTATCTTCAAAGGTTATAGATCATAAACTAAGGTAAAAAATTATCATTGGTATGACTTTATAAGAATATCATGATATTTAAATTACTTGATAGAATCCTCTAGAACCATGTGTTATTTTAGTTATTTTAATCCCATATGAGTACACTTTAATGACTATTTCTACTTTTAGTGATGCTTTTGAATCCCAAATATGATCATTATAGAAATTTATAAGGTAAAAACCTGGTTTCCTTTAACTTTAAAATGATTGTGAAGTGTTACCTCTATTTTCATAAATGAAATAATGAAATATTAAAAGTATGATATGTCTTTCCTAGGGCATGAGGATAGATAAAATAGTAAGGATTATAATCACTATGAAAACACATAAAATTAAAATGTGGGTCTCTATAGATCTTCCATAAAAATAGCCAGTCAAAAAAATTATTCATCTCAATTTATCCCCCATATGAAAACATGGATTTTCATTTTTTGTTGTCCAAGATTAATTTTCAGAAATTATTCAGTGGTATATGAGTAAGGAATTTTCATTAAATGTTTATAAACTAAGGGTATTCTTATTTTCAAACAAATATTAATCATGTTTTTATTTTAAAATTTTATGTATATTATGGTGTTTTGTGTTTAAATATAATTAATATAATATAAAATATAATTTGTGATATTTTTTAAATAATATACTGATAATAATCATAAATTTTATAAATTAATTCACTCAATCCACTTATATATATAAATTAGAAAATGATTTTTATAAAAAATTGAATAAAATTTTGTTTATTGATGAATAATGGTCAGATTATTACATATGATTTAATGTAGAAATATAAAATAAAATAAAAAACTGTAAAATAAAATGTAAAAAGTTTCCAATGATTTACTACAAAGTGCACTATGATTAACTTAACTGTGGAAAATATTTTTAAAAAATAGTGAATAGTTAATTAGCTTATGGTAGAAAAAATACACAACATAGTGGACCATATCACTTGCAGTTCTTGGATATCTCATTGTGTTCCCATTCCTAACATTTGAGAGTTACAATTATTCAATTTCCACTAATTTTTATCTATAAAACCATTTTATCCATCCATGTTATACCGACTTAAAATACAAGATATTTTCACTCAATAAAGGTTTAAGATAAATCCATTAAAATTGATATTTTTCCATTATAATTCATTTACCATATTTTTAGCTTCATTTATAATTAATATCCATTTTATTCAAGATATGAAATTAACTATTAATAACATATTTTCAATTATCATTTTTTTCATTTAATGCAATTTTAGAGGGATGTTTTTAATATTATCGGATGTGTGCCTCAAGAAGAAATGTTTATCTTGATCAAAAAGAAGAAATATGTATGTGTGGTAAAATAATTGACATAGAAGAATATTGTTTGTTTAACCTTTTAAATATCAAATTTTAATATCAATTTTGTAAATTAATAATTCATTTATATTTGTAATAGTGTTATTTGGAAGATCTAGATGGTCGGGAAGATGACAATGTTGGTCCAAATGATCAATTACATCTGGTTTTGGGAGATGAGATCCCTGGCAGAGTATGTTGTCGACCATGGAAGAGTATTTTCCTAGTGAGGTATTGGTCCACATCAGGTGCTAGTTCTGGTACAACCAAGTGTGAAAAATCCAATGCATGAACAATATAGGATCAGGTGAATGAGAAAAGGATAAAAAATTTCCATGCATGGGCATGAATGTAATCAAAGGGTGAACATAAAATTTATGAAATTTATAAATGTTTTATGTTCATCAAATCTAACAGATTCCACTGAGGGTTGTGATTCTTATATATCGATGATGCATATGTTATATAGTGACGTTAGTTATGGTAATGTGGCTGAGGATGCCGGTGGGTATGATAGTGAAATTAGTTATAGTAATGTGGTAATTATTGATCATTTATAATTTTTATCAATATTTATGATATTTTATGTTTGATGATTTTTTCACATGGAATATATGTGATGTTTTTTATTAGTGTTTTCACTGGTTGAATGCCTTAATGGATATATTATGTTATCATTATTTGTATATTGGTTGGTGATTTTTGTTTAAAGGTAATTGAATAAGGTGGGGCGATGGTATGGATTATCATAGCTATATAAGTAGTTTTTATTTTTTTTACATGTTATGTTCTTTGTTTGCTTGTTTTGTAGGTTATTTTTGTTTGTTGTAAGATTTAATTTATTATTTATAGGTTTTGTGGGAATTTTGGGGGTTCCACAGGCTTGGGAATTGGGGGGGGGGTATATACCTATGGTTTCAAAATAATTGGTATAGACTTAAACCAATGGTTCAATGGGAACTGATGAGATGTACCAGTAATAGTAGTTTATAACTGTAGGTATTGGTATATATCGAAGGTTCCATGTGAACCATTGGGAAATCAAAAATTCTAATAACCCTATACAAATGGTTTACTAAAAACCATTGGTATATGAATTTACCAACAATAATATATCTAATTATTTGAATAATAAATGGTATACGATATACCAATAGTTATTCAGCCTATACCAACAGTTTTGAACCATTGGTAGAGCCTATAATTCAGTCAATCTGTCTCCTCTTTGACCACAATATGTTCTATTAGATTTGATTTTTTGGATGACATTAGGAAATAAAATTAAATTAATAAGAGGATCATAACCCATATTTTATGTCTCAATATTGTTTCAAGGAAGATTGGGTGTTCGGTTTCAGGTCTTGACATTATGATTGACCAACATAATTAAAAGATTCATTTGTAGACAATGATAAATGGAGTTTACAAGGATCAATGATTGGCCACTACTACAACCATTAGTATGTTTCTTTCAGTCACCCTTTTTTGTATTATCTATCATTTAACTTTAATTTAGAATATTGACCTATTTTATTATATTTTAAAATGAATTAAATTATTTTCTAACAATATCCACTTTATCTCTCGCATTTAGCAAGAAAAAATTAATAAAGTGACTGTTATTAGTTTATTTTTCATCCTCCGTGAGATAAAATCCTATTATAACCACTATAATAATATTAAAAGTGAAAATAATTTATTGAGATAATTTGACTAAACCCACCAAATATTGGCACCATTTCATGGAATATTTCTTATATCTGGTTTATTTTTTTAATTACTAGGATTTTCACCCCTAAGATAGAAATTAAAAAATAAATATTCATGGTGATTTCTCATATCCTTGGAATATTCATGAAACATTACAAAAATTAAAGGATAATTTTTTAGGAAAAATTTATGAAATACAGTGATATATTATTTCAACATATTTTTAAACAAATGTAATAACTTTGTACACCCACGATAGAATTGAAAAATGAATCCTTAAAAAATATTATCCCCAATGTTTTAATATTGAAGAACCATTTGAGTGTGGAATAAAAAAATTGGAAATTTGATTTATTTGATCATAAAAATGGAATTGATATTGATTTATCAATTTAAGTTTCATTAGGAAATAAAAAGCCTTTTGAATATTTTTGTGTTCACTTTTTGTAAATGAAATTCCTGGTGAATTTCAACTTTTTAAAACTAAAAAATTAGAATATTTTTATTAAAAATAGTCCAAACAAGAAGAATACTCAAGCCAATCCTTTTTTATAATCATTAAAATGGCCAGGAGGTGATTCCCACCTTCAATAAAACTATTGTTCACTCCCAATGAAATATGTAACCTGAAAAAACATAAGGGGAAGTCTCAAATTTTGATCAATTTTTATGAGATTATTTTGATAATAAATTGTTAACCATTTTCCATGTACGAATTTAATGCGGATTTATTTTGAGTGTACCGATTTTATCAGAATAATTGGATGTAAGTGCTGAAAATGATGATATAATAGAGTAACTAGTTTTTGATTTCACTAGTTAAAAAGAGGATATTATTTCCAAAATGTTGTTTTAATAAAGATATCAATTTTCAAGATTATTTCCATGATGTGGGAGATTTTTATATGGATTTTAATTATATTAATTCACTTAAAAATGAAAATATAATTCAATATACCCTTTAAAAAATTATGTAAGTGGGATTTTCAATATTTTAGTCCATATATTATGTTCAATAAGTGTCTAAATATATAGTCACATAAGTAAAATAAGAGGAAACATTAGTTTCCCTTCGTCCACCATACAAGTTATAAATAATTTTCAAAGGGATATATCATGAATAATCTATTTATTGGTTCCCACAAAACTAGTTCAAGATGAATAAAACAAGAAGAAATAATTTATGGTGGTTCATGTGAACGAATCCATAACCACCATGATATTGTGGAAGACTTTTTGGAACTTGTCGACTAAGGGAAGTGAAATCCAAGCAGCCACATTTGTGTTCAAACTAAAATTATTATATTTTAACTCCTTTATTATCATTTTTTTAATTTCATTTAATAAATTTTTTATTTTTGGTTTCTTTACTTTCTTTTAGGTTTCCAAGTTGTAGCTTTTTGTAGGCTATCTCAAGGCTATTTTTACATAATAAAAACCTAGTTGCTTATTATATCTCCACTTTTTTCTTATCATGTTTCTTATTATTGATTCTCATTTCATAATCTAAAATATATTACATTTAGGAAATTATAAAAAATAAGTGCGGTGGAGGAATATCCTTGGAATTTTATGATTTTTTGTGTTTTCTTTTCAATTTTTTCTATATTTTATTAAAATTATGTGTTTTTTTATTTTATTTTGAAACTTTTTAGATTCAATGTAATAAAACTGGTAAATTAAAAAAACATGTCAATTAAGATAAATAAATTTATTCATGTAACTAAACATAAATTAATTTTTAAATTTTCTTTTATCTGGATTCAAATTTTCGAAATTCATGAAATAGAAATCATCTTTAGAAATCCATATCATGAATATTTTCAAAAGTTGAAAATAACTTGTATGTGAGTACTCTAATCGTTATTACATCTTCTAAAAAACTATCACACCTATTCAATAAATAATATAATACTTATTTTAACTATAATTTTTCAAAATTCAATCAAACTTGTCAATATTTAAGGAACTTGTGATCAAAATGATTACACAAAATCAATTTTAATTGAAATCCATTTTTTCAAAAATAAACACTCTTTATTATTCCTAAATTTTAAATTTGAACTTTTTGGAACCTTAGTATCCATTAAATGCCTATTTTATAGACTCATTAAAAGTATAATTCAGTTGTACATCCCAATATTGAATTACATTTCATGATTTTAGTCAGGAATAACTATTGGGGAGGTATCTCATGAATTTTTATAACATGTTGGGGTAGTCTGGGTGGAAAAAAAAATAAAAATCTAGAGGGAACATTGATTACATTGATTTTTATTCACTTTTGGATCCTTATAAGTGTAAAATTATGGAATTTTTAAATTTTATTGTTTTCTAAATAATCATAATTCAAAATGTTGTTTGAACATCAAAATAATATTCTCTTACTTCAAACTTATCACTGGTGAAATAATATAAAATAATGAAAGAAAAAAAAATATGTCCATGGCGGTTAGGTGAAGACATCACAGCTAAAACATCAGAAGGTGTGGGATGTAAAAAAGAAACAGTAAGTTTGTTTTTTATTGAATTCAATTTGATGATGAATTAGGAGAAGACTATTCTAAAATGAAAACTCAAATCATTAAACTTGAAAAAAAAATTGATCCAATCCATCTCACATCCACCATATAGTTTTTATATTTAAAATCTACCAATATCCAAAACACAAAACAACCCTTTCAAATTATTAATGATAGATATATGTCCTTAAATCAATTAAGTAGATATTTTGAATATTTCTAGCTTATAATGACCCTCTCTTTTATTTTGATGAGGAAAAACTATTTAAATTCAAAACCATGTGTTGAGGGGGATAATTGGGGAGGTAAGAATCCTTATTCCTATAATAATGAATGAAATGGGAATGGAATGGATGAAAAGAGTTTATTGTTTTTAATTGAAGCTATTTATGATTCATGAAATGCATGGATTCCATGATGTTGAGCTTTGTCGATTTTATTGACATCTGTATAGAATTTTTTACTAGAATTTTTTTTATGTTCTCACTTATCGAGATGTCCATGTGAAAAATGTAGATGAATTGATCGAATTTATATTTTAATTATTTTTCATGTTTATTTAAATGAATATATCCCTAATAAATATGTGAAATTAAAAAATTTATGGCTTTTTTTAATGTTGTGATAAATGGTGATTTTTTTAATTTTATAATTTTAATAGTTTTTTATCAGTTTGATGTTTTGAGAAAAACTCTTTAAAAATTTAATCTAAATCACTAGAATATTTTTTAGGGTGATACGGTTTGTGGGATTAATTTCCTTCAACTAGACCAAGTGAAAATTCAAACACTAATAGGCCCAAACGAATCATCCAAATTTGGAAGATGAATTGTCAATACAAATTGATATTCCATAAATAAATGAGGAATATCCCAATATATAAAAATAAAAAAGTGGTGAATCTAGACAGATAACAACTATTACTAATTTTTTTTTTCATTTTAATTAAATTAATTTTAGTAATTCACTCATCGAAGTTTCTGATGAATTCATTAAAGAGGTGGAAGATGAAGAGACATTGTTTAGGAAATGCGAGCTTCATTTATTTGAGGATGTTAATTAAAAATGATTCCAAATGATATGAAATTTTCAATGAATATATAAAAATTTAATGATAAAAACTTTAAACATGTAGGCCTATCTAAATTACATGGTTTTCAAGAAAAAATACACAAAATTAGAAATTTCACATTCTGGAGGGAAATTGTCCATACCCTTTTCTTATAAATGTTGGTATCCATTTCCATTTCAATGGATTGTTAGAGTAACTTTTTTTATAGAGAATAAAATTATGGAAAATATTAGTTATAATAGAGCTAATATATCCATTATGGAATAAAAAACAATTTGTAGTGGGTGATGAAGATCTGAGGACTAAACTCTATTGAGTTTTTTCTCTTCATTATATACTCTTTTTGTATTTCTATAGAAATTATATTTTTAAATTATGTACATATTTATTTTTTTAAAATTTATTCTAATTATTCAATATTATATTTAACTTATAAATTTAGATTAAATTTCTTGGTTATTTGAGCATATTTTGGCAAGGTCTCCCAAATGAGCACATCAAGTTCAATTAGTTTTGACTTTTCAGAGGACTTTGGGAAATAAAATACTTTTCAGTATTGAATCAATAAACATATTAAGGGTATTGATATAGATTCAAGGAAAATTAATTTTTCATTTCATGTTCTTTAGGTTATCATTGATAAATATAATTAGATTATTTGTTTGTAGACAATGATTGTGGGAGTGCTCTTGGATCAAAGCTTTACCACTACTATCATCTTCATTATATATTTTTCTATATGTTCTAATTATATTATCAAAAATTTAAAACTATTTTATAATAATAATATATTTTAGTTGGTTTTAATTTTATTTAACTTATTTTCTAATAATACCCAAGAAAAAAAATTAACAAAGTGAAAATTGTTAACCTAATCTGCAACCTCCTCGAGTGACAACCCAGCGGTCAATACTATAGGAAGTTTTAAAAGGGAAATTTTTTTATTGAGGTAACATGAATGAATCCTAACATTAAATTTAGCCTATATAAATATTATATAATGTTATGTTTATTAACAATGGTGTTGTATGGGTTAAAGGAAGCAACAAAATCATAGTATTTAAGGCATGATTAGGTTTTGAAGAAGCTCAAATTACCATGAGGAAAAAGTTAATAATTATATATATAGGAAAATGGATGGTGATAAATTAATCATGATTTACATATATAAGGTTTACATAATCATTTTAGCCTAATGTAATGTTTAATGTAATTAATTAATTAAACATTTTAAAAACAAGAATTAGATGTCCATACTTGTTTAGATAATGTTTTCCCTTGGATTGTTGGTTTATCATAGAAAGAATGTGGCAACCCATTCTCGATCTAATTTTTTAAATGTGGGGAAACACAGTTTTTTGAAGGTTAAAATAAATCTAATAAAATTATGAATTGTAACTCAGATGAAATTTTCAACAAATGATTATTTAGTATACTTCAATATCATATATTATAGGTAAATAATATATAGTCTATAATACTTAATATTGGAATGATTTGTATTTTTCATTACCACAGTACAATTGGTATGGTGCTAAATTAATCCTAAATAAGGCTAAGTTGTAGTATTTGTGTTTATAATTAAATATATCATAAGAATAGTGGATTTTGACTATTCTATAAAAAATAAAATAAGATAATATTATTATATTTATAAATTCTAATTTTGTTTATTATACGAATATTATAAAGTCAAAATATGGATATACATTTTATCTAGGTTGATTACATATTTCTTATCCCACTAATAATAAAATTTTATTTACCTAATCATTGTAGTGTAGGAATATATTTCTTAAAATTAATCTCAAACACAATTAAATTTTATAAGACAATATTTTAATGACATTAGAATTGCGGTATTTGTATCATCTTTATTTAAATATGATAACTATTTCACCTGGGTCCTTGGGGTATAACAAACCACCCATGCGATAGGAACTTTAATGGTCCAATGAGAACTAGGAAATCTATCATTTTCATATTATGAATGAGATTTCATAGTTAAACGATTTTTCATTTAGTATTTCATTCATATTTCATCGGAATGATGTGGTTGGACTAACCCGATGGGTTTATTTTGGTGGTGGATCAATTTATTAGTACAATCACTGATGTGGGGATTACCATTTGTTTATCCCCAGTTGATACTCCAAATGACTCCAACACCCATAACTGGGTATGATCAAGCTTTCCAAAGGTAGGTGGTCCTTTGTGGTTTCAAACCCAATGACTCTTAGCATATCACATTGGTCAAAAGGACAAGAGTTTGGGTTCATCACACCATTTTGGTGGGAATTTCTTCCTACTCTATAAAACTCTTAATGATTTAATAAATGTTATAGAATCTCTCCCTAATACCGATACAAGACTAGTCACCCCAACAAAACTATCCTAAGTTAAGTCTCTAATGCATTGAGAATGGGGTATTATAAGTGAACATGTATTTATGTAGCTATGGTTCTTCACCCATTTACCATTTATGGGTTAATAATTATATAATGAGGTTATATAACTAGGTAAAACAGAGTATTGTTTTTATCTATGGAGGCATATAGTATCACGAGGATGGTATTGACCCATTATGAAGCATCCTACATATCATATTTTATAATAGGAAACAAAACTCATCTGGTTTTTTAAACTTGTATAGTTTAATGTCATACGGAAAGGATATATATGTGGGAACATGGGAACCAGCTAGGGATCTTGAGCCTCAAGGAGGCATAATACTAATCTTGGTTATGGTATGAGTAATAATTATCAGAGTTCAATCACACCCTTGAGACTTTCCCCAAGGTATATACCCTTGTATGGTAGGTATTTATATCATTCCGCAGACTAAGGATTAGAACTGAGGTTTCCATGGCTAGGGGAGATACATTATTCCAATGATATGATCATTAAGACTCTCTAAGATGACATGATATATCGTTGGTATGAGAAACAATGGATAGAGAGTAATCAAACTCCTCGCATATGGATATAGGGATTATTTCCTTGGACATCCATTTAAAGGATTAAAATGGAGCTCGGGCCTTAGTAAGGAATCCTATATATACTGGTTATATTTGGAATCAGTTTCATCATAGTTCAATTGGGTTAGAGATTATACACTATGGTTTCCCTTATATACCTGAAATATCTTATTATTCAACTATATGGCGATTACCCAAAGTGGTTTTCCTTACTTGATAAATGCATATGGAATAAATGATATAATTATTTGAACTCCCTAATCTCATGTGATATATATTCAGGGTAATAATAGAGGGATAATGAGTATTTAGTATAATTGTTTATGGATATGGAACTAATGTGATTGTACTACCCTATAGAGGTTTAATATAGATCTCGGGCATTAGGAAGGCATCAGATATATCCTAGTTATAGTAGGAATCAATTTTCTCATTATTCTTTAGGTTGGGTCTTATAGAGTGAGATTTCCTATTATGGATTCTGGAAATGGTTATCAAGTCCTATAATGCTTTCTCGACCTATCCTTATTGTCTTCCTCAAATGTGTTGATTGTCTGGCTGACAAGTTTTTATTATCTTCTTGACATGTCGGAGAATGTTTTCCTAACAAATCCAAATAAAATCTCATTGTGCAGTTCAATTATCTATGGGATGTCGTATAATCTCAATGGATTTCCTGATGGTCATCACATGACCAAGGCCGACTTTTCTAGAGAACATTACATGACCTGGATGGCTAATCCTAGAGGCCATCACATGGTTTGATTAACATGCTCAGAGGGCATAACATGACCCATAGTACATTACATGGTATCTCTAAAAATTATGGATGACACACTAGGAGGGTTTCATGAGAGTTTGTGTGAAATGTATGGAGGGTTCTGCATTGCATGGCTAACTTTTTTGGGTGTCATTAGAAAAGATGGTTGACATGTCTGAAATACATCTCATGATTTTGAAGGCTTGTTCGTAGGATGTTAGGAGAGATATTTGACATGTCTTCACACCATTGTGAGACTTATTTGACATGAACTGGTGCCTCAATATGATCAGGGTGACATGTCTATAGAACATTAGTAGGTCAAGATGGAAAGCCCATAGGCTTTCATGAGACTTGGGCGGCATGCTTGGGGGTTCCATGTGACTTGCTATGTCGCATACAAGGGACTTCACATGATACGAATAGTATACCAAATGAGTTTTGTGTGATCTGAATGAAATTTCTGGGTTATGTCTCATAACTCGGGTGGTTTATGTGAAGCACATGAGGATTATCTTGTATATTCTTCATATAATTCTCCCATATTTTTTATCTTTTTTCTCAAATTTTAATGCATATGCCTTATATTTTTTAGGCTTAACTTTTTTCTTGTCTCATGTTACTGACTAGGTATGCAAGATATCCTTCATGTAACCCACCCAAATAACTTCTCATGATATATGAGTGATCGTGTGATGTTCTTATACAAGTAACATGATTTTCTTCAGTGGTTCCCAAGAATTTACCTAATGGAAAACCATTATGATCATGAGAGTAGATGCTCTGAGAAATATTCTATGTTTTCTGAGTGGGATGGTGTGAAGATACAAAGATGTGTTTTTCATGTTAGGGTGACTGATTTATAGCCCTTTCTTCCCCTATTATATGCCTCTTTGCGTGGTACATATCATGAAAATCTAGGATGGAGTTGGTGGGGGGATTTTATGTCAAATACTTTTGTGAGGTATTATCATAGGTCATTCGGTGGGAGTCACGTGATTTTCATTGACCGCATAAAAATTCTATCAATGACCTATTTATTGATTTTTTTTATTTAAATGGGGGTTTTTTGATCATCTAGATATTCCACGGGACTTAAATAATGCTAGTATGATCATTTTATTAAGTTTTGCAAGATCAAAATGCTAGTTGAATACTTTTCACATGATCTAAGGAGAATTGTTTGAGAAAAAGATGGCCTGCCAGGGGGCCTTTGAGAGATCAAGATGACACACAATGGATCTTTCACAATAACAGTAACATGTATCTAGGGACTATGTTATTTATTGAAACCTCTTGAGCATGTCTCTATAGATTTATGTCTTCAGGAGTCTCCCATCATTTCTTATTTTTATTTCCGAGTTTCTATTACAAGGGAATGGGGTCTCATGATTTTGGTTGAATTTCATCAAATATTGTCAGTCTTTCCATTGTTGATGTGTCACAAAACCAACAGAGGCTATTATGTTTATATACTATAATTATAATGGAAAAACCTTCTATTTTTCATGGGGGCTGAAGGGGGAGTGAATGATTATCTAGACACCTTCAAGGCCCTTTTAGTGAAGTGGGTGGCATACCAATGGGATTTTTGTGACCCATCAGACATATCACCTGGGTTTATACATTGTATTGATAACTTTATGGGTGTGTCACAAGAGTTTTTTGAACATAATAGGCTTCCTCCTTTTCCCATTTATTTTCTTATTTTCGAAGTATTTTTATCCTATTTGTCAGGAATTCGTCAGTTGCCATGTCACATGACCTGGTGGTCTTATCTCACTTTCCCTATATGATCAATGAATGTAATATGTTCCTTCATGAGAGTAGAATGACTACTCAAAGGAGATACATGATATCTATTGCATGTTATGTGATGTGCATGATTTCTTGCATGACCATATGAAAGTAATTTGATTGTGTTTCTTCTGTAGGATCACGTGATCTGTATGATTTTGACCACCATCTAATTTTTTTTATTTGAGAAGGAAATAATACCCTTATTCGGGTAGTTATTTCACTATAGATTTTATTATGATCTTTTTGTGGGATTAAACAGACCCCCCCCCCCCACCACACACACATAAGAGATAAAATCATGAAGACATGGGCTCGCTTATGAGTAATGTAAATGTTCACTTGAGGCTTTGGCATTGTCACCAATCGGTGTCTTGGGAGAAACTTGGTCTACTGGGTGAAATTTGGTATTCTATAGAATTCCCTATAAATAGTGGAGGGGTGATCTATTCATTCCTTGGATACTCTATTCTTTGATATATTATGTCCTACCTTTGTTAAATAACCCTTTCCCAAGACCCTCTCCCAAGAACCGATCATGAGATATCTTCTCAAGACCATCTTGTAAGAACTAATTTGAAGCATTGGTCATTACTTGGATCTTATTTGAATCAAACACAATCTAAATTTTGGTAATTTCATGAATTTAATCCATATGGATTCAAGGCTAGAATTGAAGAATTTTTGGGATTTTCTAGCTTGACTGTGGGATGCTTTTGACTATTTTGCAGATCATGTTACCTAGTCATGGTCATTCGATCATGATTCTTATGAGGGGTCACATGGTTGTAGGATTTCTTGAATGTTTATGTGGTCTACAAATGATTTATGAACCACTCCATTTCTAAATCCTTTATATGAACAAGAATCCTTTTAGTGATTCACATGATATATGTGAGGCTGCTAGAATTTTATGTCCTTCCTTTGAAAATAGTTGATTTTATTTATCTTACATATTCCAAATAATTTTTTCAGATGGATTCTAGATCACATCATTGTTCCTATAGGACTTGAAAGAAAGAGGTTTTTGATGTGATGACTCACCAAGATGATATCATATCATGTTTGGATTCTATATGTAACCATGATGTTGGGTCATTTTTATTGAGTCTGGTAGATATAATGTGAGTGAATCATGGGGGATATCTCCTTTAATAGTATTTTCCTTATTATAGAGTCGACCTTACCAATGAAACTCTCATCGCATCACAAAAATATTCATTTATATCCTCCTCTGAGGTTTTTAAATCCCATAACCCTTTCCAAGTGAACATTTATCAGGAGGGTTATTTTTTTACAGAGGGAGATAGTGAAGACTTGAATATACAGACATACATGAACAAAAACATTAATAGGAACAATCATGAACCAGATTTTGATGTTTATATGTACCACTCAATAATTCATAAGTCTACCTATATCCAAATGTTTGGGTGGGTTCCAAACAAGGAATTTCGATCAGGGGGAAGCTGTAAAATGGATTGGGGAAACCCGTTATGGGTGAAATACACTACCTTTTAGCTTTTTATAGATTTGATGATAAATGGGATGCATGAGGATATATGGATACTATAGAAATTTGATTATTTCAACGAGGTAATGGTGGTATAACTATTTAGTCGCTGGATACGACATATTTCCACTTTTCAACTCATAAATGGTGAGGTAGGCATAAACCTCTATGATGTTAAATAGATATGTGGTGCACACTTATTTGGGTGGAGGTATGATCCGTTTTTTATTCCATAATCTACATGGGATGAGGCAGAGAGAAATCAAAGCCTCGCTCAAGATTTGACTAGTGTGGATGAAAAGGACGTCGCAAATAATCTATTTCTAAGGGAGGATATACCATTCAATAAGTGGGTGATCTATTTCATCAATAAAAATCCCTCTAAGACAAAATCTAATATGCTAAAGGATTATACTTTAAATGAATCCCATAGTGCAGTGGGCGCTTATTGGTCTATGATTAGATAAGGGAAATTTAATGAACACGGATGGGAAGTTGTTGTTGGTGTTACCTAGAATATCCTACTATACAGTTTCCTAATCATTTACAATAGTGGATACTTACTCCTCATTAAGGAAAAAATGTTAATTTAGAGTTTCCACTTTCATGTTGATGACCTCTATTGAAGGGGGAGAAAGTTTGGCTAGCTATACCTATGCTGGAAAAAATTTATCCCCTTATGCACCATGTTTACAAGGGAAAATGGCCATATAAGATCTCATGCCCCTCATGTTATGGGGATGTATGGGGAATCATCATGGAGGCTATGAATATCTAAAAATTCCAGGCACCACCAATATTCACATAAAACCATACAGGCAGTGTATTAGAGGGGTAAAATTTGTTACATTGATTGATTGGGAATCATGGGATTTTATAATCTATTATATACATTTCTCATTCAGAAACTATGATATAGTACCAATGGTTAATATGGTTGATATAGATGTGTCTAGTCATGAGGTCCAATATAATATAATGTCGCTTCATGATGGTTTCCTTCCCAACCATATTGATGGGGACCTTCTCTGTGAATAGTATGAACCCTGGCTATTTTGACATCAGTTTACTCCATTTATGTTCGATCTGAGTATCATCTGATGGTGGGTAAACAATTTTGACTAATGTTTACTCAGGTGGAGACCCATGTTGAGATAAACCTTCATTTTCATGATGCAAAAATCAGTTTATCCCATCATTATGATGTGTTTTGGATACTATTTTATTATAATGGGATATTTTCCAAAATTGTAAGTGATGCTTCCCAATTACCACTAGTTTCCAAAGAAAATATAAGGATTGGAAAGTATCTCACTTTTAGAGGACAAGAATTATCCAAGGAACACTATTAAGAAGTGATGAATCTAACATTACCCTTGTCACCAAAAGAATTTCCAACTAATGGGGACATTGAAAGTGTGGTGTCAATCGGTGAAGATGTGTCCTCAATCTTATTTCTTATCACATATCGACTTTGGGAGACATGGGGAATTTTAAACTCAGAGTATGATCTTGGGGGGATATTATGTTTGGAAGAACACCCCTTGGAAGGATTTTCCTATCTCACTAACCCTCTGGGCATCACTTTCAATGACTGACCTGATGAGATGTAAGACTTATTCTAAGGCCTTCACATAATGTTGGTAAGTGTCATGGTTAAGGATTTTATTCACCTATAGTTCACCAAATGGTGGTTTAGGGCACACCAAAAATAGTAATTGAAGTACATGGATATTCCATTACATAGGGAGTGGTAAGAATGAACTTACTACTATGTTTAAAGGATGATGGTCCCATTAAATCCTTACTAACATTCATTATTCCTATATCAGTATAGTGGTAATCTTTAGAAGACATGTCAATCTTTTCAGTCCTCAAATATTCTCTCTAGGGTGTGGTTTTTGGTGATGAATATGATAGGGATCATGGATCTACTGAAAATGGATCCTAAGGTTGAATGGATTATATGAAGGATTCAATTTTCACTTGTAAATAAATTGTTTTGGCTTCAACACTTTATGGGTTCCTTCCCTCGATGTGAAGGGTAAATGGAAGAAATATGAATTGTTAGAGCCTTCTCCCAAGGAATCCTTAAGTAATTGGGGCATTACACTTAATTATTTTCTCCTCCATATTTCACCAAAATATCCATATTTTTTAATAAGGTGTAGGACCCCTTCGAGATCACCTATAATAGAATGTATCCACTTCTGAGGTTGTGGGAAATCATTCGGTTTCTTTGGAAGAACATTCTCTATCAAGGACGTCCAGTAAAGATGTGGAGGTGGTTGAGGTTCTAACTTAGTCATGATCAATTCCTTTCACTGATTTCATTGTGGTCTCACCATTGGAGAACATTCTTTTAGAGGAAAATGATATAGGTAGTTATTATACTATTAAATTTTCCTATATGGAAGTTTGATTTGGAGAAGGTGAATACTTCTAAAAACCATGTTATTTCATAACATCATTTCACATTTCCTAATATTATATTTTTTCCTTCATCCCCTAATGGTTGTGATTGAATTAATTCTACGAGAAAATCATCAGAGGTTCCATGAAGTTACTTGTCATAAGAGGGTGTGACCTCTTCACCCAAGGGTGTGGTTGAAGCAACTAATTTAACCAGTGTCATGACTGAAAATAGTATGTATATAACATTTCTTATATTAGATTTTTATTTAGTTATATCATATCATTTATCTTATGATTGATAAACCCATGTTCACCTTTCCATAATGTCTTCGACCTAACATTCAGAGGCTCTAAACCCTGGTCACTCAATTATTATCAGAAATTATTCAACCAATACAGAGGTTCAATCCCTTCCAAATTCATCAAAAATTTTGAGCACAACTCTTTCTCTAAGCTACCTGGTCCCAAAATAAATTACCATTCCTAGGATGGGTTTAGATTAAGGCCCAGGGTCTGTTCCATTTTAATAGTCATTTCATTGGCAGATAAGCAGGTATATCTAGACCTTAGTCTTAGAGACCCCTTTGTAGGAGTAGAAGAAATAGTTGGGTCACCATAAATTTATGTTTGGCGCCCTTGGTTATGAGGGTTTTGATTATACCACCCATCACACCCTGTGGAAGGAGGTGATCTGTGTGATGGAAAATAATTGGGTCCTTGAATTTAGGTTTATAGCTATAGAGGAATCGTCTTTAGTGATTCATAACATGGATGTGGCATAAACTGAGGATTTGTGGAGTGTGGTGGCGGTGGAAGCTCAATGGGATGTGGTTAGTGTGAGGAAAGATGAAATTGATTGTCTCTGGACTATGATCAGTCATCTTCAGTATGATATTAGCTATATTCAAGCAAATATTTCCCAATTTCAACATGCATTTCAGATATTAGTGAAGATGGAGCTGGAGAAAAAAGAAATCTCTAACATATATAAGTAGGCCATGCTTGACGAAACTGCCCGGGAGGAGGAGTTTAATTAGATGGTGGAGGAAAAGACTAAACCCATTGATCCATTACATAAATATGTTACCTCCATGGAGCAATGGATTTTAGAGCTCAAGGACTCCTCAAATCACCTATTTTGATGGAATTAAAATTTTATTGATTTTTCGTAGCTCATATATTACTCGAATAAACTCTGATATATGTATATTCCTTCCATTGTATTCCATTAGTGAATGTATTTATTGAACCTTTATAAGTCATTATCCAGTTTGTATTTCATTCTTTATGGGCATGAAATTTCACTGATATGATGTTGTATGAATCATTAACTCTGCCCATTGTTTGCACAATATCATGTATATCATAATTTTAAATCCAAAATTATTAAATTCAAATGGATTCCTCTTAATAAATTATGAAGAATTCCCACCAACAAGAAATTATTAATTGATATGTCTATTCCAGCAGTCCTGAGATTTCCTAATTCATATTAGGATAATTTATATAGAATATATATCCAAGAGGGAGAGTGATCTATCATTTTTAAAATCTGATAGTCTTTTTGAGCGTAGAATGATTCTTTCTAATGTAATATGGCGGTCCTCATAGGGTTTTAATCATTTTCATTCTTGCAAGATAAATTATTATTGTTATATAGTTTAATGTCATTTAACTTTGTCCTTATATCACTTTATATTAAGGTATTTTATATTGAACCATCTACCATTTTATTTTAGAGTCTTTTATCTTGGATCTTCTATCACATTAGTTTAGGGTATTTCAGTTCAGTCCTTCTATCGTTGTAGTTTAGGGTCTTTTAACCCATAACATCTATCTCAATAGTTTAGGATATTTTACCCTTGAACATATATTAATGTAGTTTAGGGTATTCTCACTCGGAACTACTATTGTTTTATTCTATGTTATTTTATATCAGACCATCTATCATTTTAGTTTAGGGTCATTTAGCTCAGACCTTCTATTGTTGTAGTTTAGGGTATTTTAGCTCGATCCTTATATCATTGTAGTTTAGGTTCTATTAGCTCAGACCTTTATTCAATTTAGATCATGGTATTTTCCTCAGACCTTCTATTATTATATATAGAATACAAGAAAGACATTCCAAGGATTAACTGAAACCCCCTAATTTTTCGAGATCCGACAAAGAGTTTCTATGGATCACAATGATTGGAGTTTACTTCTTACCAGGAAGAGATACTATTGATTGGTAGTTAAATAAACTTATACATCCACAGCTTGGTCATAAAAGGGTTTATCCACTCTTCTCCCGGGGTAATAAAATATTAATAGGGGTAATATTGATTCAATGTGAAATACTATAGATGATGGTTCCACCTAGATGGTTGGAATGTGGATAATCTCAGTCATAACCTAACCATTTGATCTAGTGAGTTTAGGATGGGGAATATGTACTGGGATTGATCCATAAGAACATAAGATTTTATGTTCTTCAAATATATTACAAGGGATCACAAGGTTTGGGGCTCCTTTCCTACAAGTAGGATATACTACTTATTGGTAGGTCAATAGCCTTGTACATCGGTTACATGGTCAACCATATGTGTCCCCACCATTTTAAAGGGGCCATGAAATATTTTTGAATACTCAAGAATCAAGAACATGAAGTTATGTATTGAGGGTCAGCTATCCAAAAAAGTTTCTTGAATCCTAAGGCAATTTTTCTCTTAAATTGTAAATCTCAATCCCTGTTCCATGTGGTTTCAAATCTCGAGATGTGGGGCATGAAAAGTTTCTGGAATGGAGTGATATATTCTTTTTTAGAGAAATGTTATAAAACATAGTGACACAACAACATGATTATTGAATCCTATTGGATAGTATTTTTATGAAGAGAGTATATAATGGTCTTGAGTTCTTAGTTTGGGTGTATGATTTGGGAAAATCATACTGGAAATGGCCTAAAACACACTAATGTGATGAGTTCTACCATGGTGATGTTAGGACTCACAAGGATTGGAAGTCCATTTTTTGTAGTGGAACATTTTTTTTTGAGAACATAGGTTCATATATAGGATCCACAGGGATACCTGGAAATTAAAAAAAAAGGGTCCCATGATGATTGGTGTTTTTTCCAAGGATATTGGAAGGTTTAAGTGGATCTAAGGAGCCCAAATCCAGCAGTGTGAATTGTGGAAAATGTAATAAAAAAGAAGGATTCGACCACCCTAAAATTTTTTTCAACTCTAAGAGAACTTATTCTCATAGTGAGGAGATGTGAAAAACTATTAGTCAATATTTTTTCTAGAGTAAGGGGTCCCATGAGCCTAGCATGGATTTTAGTATGACTGTAAATTATGACATATGAGCCTTATGCCTCATTTATTTTACCGTAATTTTTTTTATTAAACTCTAGATATGAAGAGTTAATTGAGAGGATTCTTTACTTTATATTAGGCTTGAATTTGGGGGGTCTTAGCCTAAAATTTTTTGTGTATCTTTTTATAGAAGTTCAGGGTTTTCTGAATTTGACCCTTATATGTAAGAGTTTACGGTCCTACAAATTTTACGAAAGTGTAGGAAGATTATGTTCATTATTCATATAGACCTAATATGAGGTGATGTTACACAAGAGACTTATTAGGATACCTAGGGTTAAAATAACTCTTACATCCTTTTGATCATGATATAAAAATGATTTAAATTTCAGATCTATGTTATTAGGTCATTAGTAATTATATGGAACAATCATAATAAGGATGTCCTAGAACACTCCCATGTGTTGAGTTCTTTGATAGAAATGTTGGGCTCATAAGGGTTAAAAGGCCCTCCTTATACAACCAAGATTTATGTAGTTCATATAAATGAGCCCTTATGCATCAATAACATGGTGTTGTACAAAGATCACTTTTCATTTCCAAGATCCATGAAAGGGTTGTGGAAACATAAGGTACCCAGGACATGAAGTGTGATTTAAGAATTATGGTTTTTAAAATACTGTTGAAGAACCCCAAACTATAATTGAATAGGGTAGGGCTCTTATGGTCCTTTGATAATAGTTTATTTTGAGTGATGGACAATACATTTTAATTTAATGTAGTAGGGATGTACATGTTATACATTTTTCATTTCATAAAACTAGGAATTTTTCCTTGTAGTTTAATGTAATGTGGTATGAAAGTATTTATTTCCTTTCATTTTAATGGCATGTTGTGTGTATTTCAGAATAGATGTGAAAAATTTGGTAATGTATATTACCTTCACAATCAATATGTATATAAATCTCTCTCATATGAATGTAAACTGAGCTTATATGACTCATCCCCTATGATGATGGGATTCATTTTTTTTCATTGGTCATTGTAGTTGGTCCCATGATTAGATATCTGGGCATCACTACCTATCATGTGATGGAAGGAATCAAGCCACACCATGTTCTTTAATATTAAATTCTCTTATCAGTTTAGACCTATACATAGAGGTTGAAATTTTTTCTGTTCATTATTGTATTTGGGCCTAGGCTTATAGAATCAGGCGTTACAACATATGATGGGATGATAGGAATCCATCCAAAAGTAGTTCTTGAGGAACCATATAGTTTATTTTTATGAAGAAAGGACGTAGACTTGATTATTTGAAAAGGGAATATTTAATAAAGTTCTAAGGATAGAAATATTGGTGTCACTATATATCTTATGTAATAGCAATGAAGCCACACATAGTTCTTGAAATCAAAGATTTATGTACAAGTTTGAAATGTTTATAGGAAGGGGGAATTTTTATGTTTATTTGTTTTGAATGGACTTGGGGTCAGATATTTTTTGTCACTATATAACACCCCAAGATTTCATAGTACTTTATCTCTTCAAAGTAATGAAATAACGTGCACTACACGCAACACTGAGTTCAAGCGCACCATGACTTACCAAACTAGTCATTAAAAATATGGTTATGAAAACTTTTAACTAAAATTTTAATTTTATATACTCAATATAATTTTAGAATCCATATTCTGTGTTTATTATACATAATATAAGAAAAAATTATTTTTTTAGGAAAAAAAGTATTTTTCAAAAAAAATGCGATTTTACCACATTTTAATGGAAAATAATTTTTAAAACCAATATTTGACACTATTATATATTAAATTAAATTAAAATAAATTCTTATTTAGAATCTAGAACAAAAAATTTAGTTTGGATAAATTTTTCATACTTTTCTTATAACTTTAATATTTTGCTGAATAGTGAAAAATACTAAATTTTAATTGAAAACAAATTTTTTAATTGAAATCATTTATATTGTTAAATTATGAATTTGAATGGTTTGGAATTATAATTAGATTATATTTTTATCATTTAATATAATTTAGGTCATTATAAGAAGATTTACATTTAAATTTGACATAAACACATGTTAATCTTTTGATAGTTTTTACTTTTTAAAAACCCGCCTTTTGGTTTTGACAATGGGAAATAATTTTAAATTAATTAATGCAAAATATATATTTTGAATTTGGTAAAATAAATTTCATTTTTGAATTTGAAAATTCTCAATTAGCTTCACATGAATTTGTGGTATTTATCTGAAAGCAGACAATTTTTGATTAATACTACAAAATATTGCATTATTGTTTAAAATTGACTTCTTATTTAAATAATTATTTATTTTATTTAAATTTATTTTAATTAAAAATAGATATAAAATACTTATTAAAGTTATATTTAATTCATTAGAGTCATTTTATAATAAAAATAGATTTATAAAATTTTATAGAACTTTTTATCATCTTTTACCCACCTTCTAGGCACATTTGCAAATTTTCATAAATCGTAAATTTACCACTTTTGTGAATAGAATTTCAAAACTCCGAGAGAAACGATTTAAAACAGTATGTAATATTTGGTTCAATATGATGAAATTAATTTTTGAAGAACAGTAAATGCCGATTTTATTAACCATGGTTAAAAGTAAATAGGATAATTAAAGGTAAAAATGATATTATAATTACCATAAAACATGTCCTAATTCTATAAAATAAGGGTATATAGACTAAAATAAACCTTAGTAATAAAAAATGATCCTTTTGGTCCACATGTTTTAGATTAAGACATTTATTATTATTTTATTTAAAGAATTGTTAAAAATGTTAAATTCAATGTTTAATAACTAATTTTTTTAATATATTGTCATACATAAGATGAATTATACTATAAATATTCAGTACAAATATAATTATATTTCCTATATAATGTTATTTTATTTATAAAATTTTGATATTAAATAATTGAATATATTTATGACATAACAATGAGGGAGTAATTACCTCATTAATGAAAGATTAAAATAATTGATATTATAAATATGCAAATAAATGTAAATTGAGAATTTTTTTACATTCCACTAATTATATAGGTTAATATAAAATGTTAGGGATGATTAAATTATTTTTCGGAAGTAATCATGCTATTATGACTTTCAAAAAAACAAAATACCAAATACTATCAATATTGACATAAATGAGTTTTCAAAACAAATAATATATTATTAAAATATATAACTGTCCAAAAATTCTAAGGATCATCCAAAAGAATCTTATAATGATATATAAGTCATTAAACAACCACTTGGGTTTTCATGTAATTGTATAGTATGTTTATTAACCATGTAATATAAAAATACAAGAAGACATTTTAAAAGTTAAACTATTTAACTTAGAGTTAAATCTAAAAGATAAGGTTGAAATGGTAACCTAAACTTGTATAAAACCTATTGGATGAGATTTTTTTGACCCATAACCACTTATGTCTCGAAATAAATTCATTTGGAGCCATAATTAACCGAAAATAATTTTATCATAAAATAATATTTCAATCTTTTCCTAAAGTGACCCTCACCTCTCTTATAAAAGGATACTTCACCTTATCTCAAAATCACACCTCCAATGCCATTTTTCTCGACGGAACCCTGCCCAAATCTCCTCCAAAATTCTCTAAATTCATCCTATAGTCCTTACCTTGAGAATAAATCTAACATAGAAAGCCCTTTTTTCAAATCAAATGCAAACACCCAAAAAAGAGGTAATTATTTTAACACTTATTTCAATGTTCTTTTCATCTTCCACTTTATATTTCATTGTTATTTGCATAGCAAAATAATAAATCTAGTAACTTCTACATACTGTGATGTTGTTATAAATATGGTATTACCATATTCATTATTCTCCCTATCCTATGAATGATAATGTCACCATGTGGGCGTACGTACGGCTTACCGTCTCCACGTCGTGGTGTAATTTTTTATTCAAAACTATGTTATTTGGATGGATATAATGATGAGTAAAATGATTAAAAATAATGAAAATAACATGATAATTTCTCTGTAAAATTAATTCCACACCATTTAATCATTAAGGAAATGATATCATCGATCATGTGTACATAAGACTTAACGTCTCCACGATATGATGAGATTCATTTACACATTCACTATTCAACGATGATGATAAAAATAAATATTATTAATAAGTATGTAATTTTTGACATAATAATGCCACTATAAATATATATATATATATATATATATATATATATATTTTCTATGTGTATTTAGATTTATCTCATTCACTTACTTCTATTCAAAACAATATGAAAACAGAAACAACATTTATGTGTATGTATGGACTACCATCTCCATAAAAGTTGTTTTCAATTTCATATATATATATATATATATAAATTATAAATATTTATATTATAAATATTTATTTTATATAAATCATATTTTATATTCTGGAAGTATTTAAATCTATTGAGTCAATATGGTTTTCCTTATGACTTTTCAATTCCATCATACTTGTGGGAGATTGTTAAATCAATAAGGTATCCTTATGACTTTACCATTCCTTTTTGTTTTGAAATTTAGAAACAACTTATTTCTTGGAAAAACTCATTTTACCCCTTGTTTTACTTCTATATAAAAAATTTCCTTACCGAAGGAAATTTACCCTTACCTAGATTTTATTGTTCATATCAAAAAAAATTTAAGTGTAAATTTCAGATTGAAACCAAAACCTCAGAATCATATAATTACTTAGATATAATGCATTCTGTTTTAGGATCTGAATTCTAAGAATTCTAGTTACAAACTATTCTGAGTTCTGACTTCGAATTCTGATTACGAGTTCTAAATAAGATCTTCTCTGAGTTCTGCCTCCAAATTCGGATTACAAATTCTTGTTATGAACGTTTCTAAGTTCTGACTCCGAGTTCTCTGAATAAAAGACTCCAAACTCTTATGAGTTCTGACTCCAAATTCTCATGAACTCCGTCTCCGAACATTGTAAGTCCAGGATACGAATTCTTGTGAATCCAGATTCTGAATTTCCTTGAAATCTAGACATTGGAATTCTATAGAATTCAGGTTCTGAATTCCAAGAAAATAGAATCTGAATATCCTTGTATTATAGACTACGAAATCAATTTTGGTTAGACTCTGAACATTCATTTACTTTCATTCTGAATATCAAATTTTGGTTATTCTTACACTTGTTTAATAATAAAATGATGTCGTGCTTTCAGCTACACACTAACCGTTGTTTGAGTGAAACTTGTATAGGGTCATCCAAAATTAAAGGAAGAATATGACCATTGGAGGAGGGAGCCGACTGTTGGAGGTGAGCATACAAATAAAATCTCATTTAAAAGAGCTCGACACTTGACAACATCCTTGACAATAGTGCTTACATGCTGTTGATGTGATTTCTAGAGAGAGAGGCGCTTATAAACACACACGCTTCATTCAAAAAAATTTAATGGCTTGTTCAAAAATTGATTCATGAAGATTATCCTTGTGAGACTCTGATTGTTGTTGTGTACAATCGAGGGCTTCCGAGGTTAGGAAGACAGAGGCGCAGACTACATAATAGTTTATGGCTTGCAGGGATAACAAGACAGACTCCGATCTTCATATCGAGGGCATACCCTAGAGTGGGAAATATAGAATTTATTGAATGTATAAATCAAGGAACCTTTATCCAAGGTTGTTGGATACCCTTCTCTTTGGGTAAAAATATTTACAACTTGTTACTTGTTTTGTTTCAAGTTTTCCACTGCATTTGTATTGTTTAGGAAAGTATAACTTTCTTATACTTCCTTATACTTGTACTCTGATCTATTTGCATTCTATACGCTTTAAGGTAGAATCGTAGATGTTGTAAACTTTTGTTAAGTTTCATTTCTGGAATCACTTTTCTGGAATCATGCATTTTATTAGAACATAGAGGTCTTGTGAATTATCTTGTTTAACCTTGTTAAACATAACCATCTTTAAATTTTCCAAAGGAATTTTTAAAAGTAATATTCACCCCCTCTTGTATTTGAGCATCTAATGTTTACACATTAGATCCTAAAATTGGTATTATTGAGTATGTCATACATACATTCTATCTCACAATTGGTATCAGAGGTTTAGTTCAATCTGAATTAATCTCACAATTAGATTCAGAAGAGAATATTCAGAATTGAACTTCTGGATTCATACTTTTTTGGAATCTGTTTTTCTAAATCACATATTTCAGATTCATTCTTTCTTATTGATACAATATCTAGTTAATTTCTTAGGATATTTTCTCATTTTTACAGACTCATACTACTAACATGTTTTTGTGCCAAAGATTATCTTAAGGATGGTCAGTTTAAATGTTGGTTCTATTAATAATCTAAATCCTACCAGGCCTCCTATTTTTGATAGAAATGATTATGAGTACTAGAGAGATAGGATGAAGACTTTTGTTATTAACAATGGAGTTGATAACTATCTAATGCCAACTGGATATTATAATATTTCGTATAAGGAATTGATAACCTTTACGAATCAAAAGAAATCAGAATATCAAGAAAACTTTGTAGTCAAAAATACATTGTTATATTCCTTGACTAGGAACATCTATAGTCAAATATCATCGTGTGACGCTACAAACTGTATCTAGAAGAAACTTGAAGTTACACATTTTGGTACATCTAAAGTCATATAGACAAGAAGATCTATGTTGAGAGCTGAATACCATAGCTTTAACTTTCCTTATGGATAACCTATAAGCAAAGTACAACAAAGATTTATGACTATTGTGAACAACTTAAAATCTATGGGTGAAAAAGGTTTGGATGATGAGGCTCTTGTAGAAAAGATCATAGTTATCATGCCAAATTAATGGGAGTCCAAGAGGTCAGCTATTGATGAGAACAGGAAAGTCACTCAGATTTACTTAGATGAGTTGTTTGGAACTCTACTTCAGAATTAAACCAGAATTAAGAGAGATGATGAAAATTTCATGACGAAGAATGGGAATGGTGGAGTTGCTTTTACAACCATTTCTAAACATATGAATTCCAAGACTCCAGAAAGAGTAACTAGATCAAAGACAAAGAATGACAATATTCAGTCAAAATCTAGTGACACAGAAAATTATGAGAATGAATTAGCTAATCTTTCTTGGAGAATGAACAAGATTATAGCTCAAAAGAACCATCAGAATAAATATAAAAAGAAAGACTATAGAGATAAGAAAGATGTAGAAGTTAGGTGTTTTGAATGTAAAAGAACACGTCATATCAGACCTGATTTTCCTTTGTTGAAAAATAAGGAAAGGAAGGAATGGAATTTAGAAAGGAACAAAAATAAATTCTATCAATCAAAGCACAATAAAATCCTTAAAGCTAATGATACATGGAGTGGTAACTATCGAGACTCTTCAGAAAGTGAATCTTCAGAATTTGATTCATCAGCACAGAAGAATATGGGTTTCATTTCTACTACTTCTTTCCCCAATACATGTCTTATGTACATGGTATGCTCTATCAAGGATTTAAAAAATTTATCTCTTGAAAAGAATTATTATTAAGAAAATAGTACTTCAAATGAAGATACATCATCCTCAGATAATGAAGAAATACGTTCATATGAAAAAGTCTCTATATTTTCCATGTTACATGAAGTGAGAAATTGTAAAATTTCTAAGAAATTAGACAAGGAAAATACTAGGGAATAAATTCTTAGAAAAGAGATTTCAGATCATTATAGAGATCTGAGAGATAATGAACAACTTTTAGGAAAAATTTATATATACCTTGAGAAAGAAAATTATGTTAAGGAAAAACATTCTAACGTTCTTAAGAATGATATTTTAGAGATGAAATTTTTTTAGGACAAATATAACTCTGTAGAAATTATTCATGGGGATAAGAATTTAGTCATCAAATTGAAATCTGAAATATTTTATCTTAAGAAGCTTGTTGAAAACATTACCTCCTGGACGGAAAGTTTTGACAATATGTATTCTCAAATTAAACCTCAGGGAAACACAACTGCAGTAGGTTATACTCACCAAAAACTGGTTTCCAAAAACAATTATTCTGTTCATTCTAGATCCCGTTTTTGCACTAAATGTCAAAGTGGTGGGAATTGGAAGGAAAATTAATCTTGAATAAAGTTTAATATCTTGGGTTTTATACGGCTTATTCTTC
This sequence comes from Viscum album, assembly GCA_963277665.1. Classification (NCBI taxonomy): domain Eukaryota; kingdom Viridiplantae; phylum Streptophyta; class Magnoliopsida; order Santalales; family Viscaceae; genus Viscum; species Viscum album. Next base: position 975,316 of record CAUJRU010000170.1, read on the forward strand.
AAAAAAAATGTGGATTCCCAAAATTTTGTTGCCTAAAAATTCTGGATCCATGAATATTTGGATTCCAAAAGTCTAACATTTTCTTATTTTCAGTAAAATAGGGAAAGTACCAATAGAAATACATGGTACATGGATAGTGGATGTTCCTATGATATGACTGGTAACAGAAACTATTTTGAAAAGATTATCAAGACGAATGGAGTAAAAGTAACTTTCAGAGATAATGCATAGGGAGAAATTATTGGTTTAGGTAATATCGTTCTTCTAGAAAAAAACATTAATTTCAGAGGTTGTATTTGTAAAGGGTATTAATCCCAACCTCATTAGCATAATCCAATTTTGTGATGAATGATACCTTGTGAATTTTAGGAATGAGAAGTTCATAGTACACAATTCCATGGAAGATTTTATTCATTCTTCCCATAGGCAAGATAATGTTTATTAACAAAACATAGAAGACCTTAGGAGCCAAGATATACCATGCCTTAGTGCAATGGAAGACCATTCTTGGTTATGGTATAGAAGGTTAAGACACTGTAACCTTAGGAACTTATGAAAACTTTCTAAGAAAAGATTAGTTAAGGATCTACCGAAACCTGGATTTGATTCTTCAAAAGTTTGTGACCCTTTTAAATATGGAAAGAAACATAAATCATGTTTTAAATCAGTCAGTGAAGTCTCGACTACTGATGCATTACAGCTAGAGAATATGGATCTTTTTTTTCTAACACAAACTGGAAGCATTGGGGGAAAATATTATGTATTTTTATTGGTTGAGGACTACACTAGATTTACGTGGGTATATTTTCTAGAAAATAAGTCTGAAGCCTTCTCTTTTTTCAAATGTTTTAGAGCCCAACATAAAAATGAGATAATCCTTCCATTGAAAACTATTCATTGTGATCATGGTGGAGAATTTAAAAATTATGATTTTGAATCTTTTTGTAGTAGAAAAGGTATTACTCACAACTTCTCAGCTCCCAGAACACCTTAAGAAAATGGTTTTGTTGAAAGAAGAAATATAATTCATCATGAAATAACTAGAACCATGTTGAGTGAATATTCTATAGCCAAACACTTTTGGGTTGAAGCTGTAAGTAATGAATGTTATACGATACATTGATTTTTGATTAGATATTTTCTTAATGAAACTCCTTATGAGTTATGGAATGGTAGAAAACCTAAACATTTATACTTTAAGGATTTTGGTTTAAAGATATTCATTCTGAATACTAAAGATAATCTACATAAATTTTCACCAAAATCTGATGAAGGAATTTTCTTAGGCTACTCCACAACTTCTAAGGCATATAGAGTTTTCAATAAAAATACTTGTACTCTTGATGAAACAGTACATGTTAAATTTCATGAAACTGATCCTTTTGTTTTTAAACAACCCCATCCTACATCATCAGATGTGTTTTCAAAAACTAATTATCAACCTCTGATTGAAAATCCTTCTGATAAGAAAAATGTTCAAGAAGGTTCTACTAAATCATTTAACCCAGAATATTTCCTACCATATATTGATGAACAGGTTTTACAAAATCCAAATCAGTCATTTCTCAAGAATCATACCAGTGATACCATTATTGGTGATGTCAATCAACTTGTAAGGACTAGAATTTCCTTGAGAAATGAAGTAGAACATCTAGAATTCATTCCCCAATTAGAACCAAAAGCACAAATGAATCTTTAGGTGATGATGATTGGATTAAAGCCATTCAAGATTAACTAAATGAATTCTAAAGGAATAATGTCTGTACCTTGGTTGAAATAACTAAGGAAACTTCTGTTATTGGAGTAAAATCGGTTTTCAGAAATAACTGCAATGAAAATGGAATCATTTTTATAAATAAAGATAAATAAGTTGCAAAAGGCTATAATCAACAAGAAGTAATAGACTATGATGAAACCTATGATCAAGTAGCAAGACTTGAATATATTCGTATTTTACTTGCCTTTGGAGCATTATTCAATTTCAAACTTTTTCAAATGGATGTGAAATGTGATTTCCTTAATGGTTATGTTCAAGAGGAAGATTATTTTGAACAACCACCTAACTTTGAAGAATCAAAATATCTTGATCATATTTTTAGACTTTCCAAATCTCTGTATGGACATAAACAATCCCCTCAAGCTTGGAATGATAGACTTACAGGTTTTTTGCTTAAAAATAACTATGTCAATGGAAATGAAGATACAACCCTTTTTATAAAGAAAGAAATGAAATATTTTTTGATTATTTAAATTTATGTTGATGAAATTATATTTTGTTCAACTCAAGAATCCTTAACTGATTCCTTTGCAGATCTAATGAAAACTAGGTTAGAAACATGTATGAAGGGTGAGTTAACATTTTCCTTGGATTTAAAATTTCTCAAAAACCAAAAGCAATCTACATATCCCAATATAAGTATATTAAATATCTCCTTAAAAAGTATGGATATGACAACACCAAAAGTATAAGTACTCCCATTGGTACCTCAAACACACTTGATCATGATGAAGTTGGGAAACCAGAAGATCAAACAACTTTTAGAGGTATGATACGAAGTCTACTTTACTTGATAGCTAGTTGTCCAGACATAATGTTTTCAGTATGCTTATGTGCAATATATCAATCCAATCCTAAGGAATCTCATTTAAAGGCAGTGAAGTTAATTTTTATCTACTTAAAGAGAACTGTGGATTTAGGAATATTTTATACTTCTGGAATTGATTTTGTATTAAGAAGTTTTTCGGATTCTGAATTTTGAGGATGTAGAATAGATAGAAAGAGTTCATCCAGAACTTTTCATTTTTTAGGAGATTAATTAGTTTCTTGTTCTTGCAATAAGCAACACGTAGTATCACTTTCCACTACTGAAGCTGAATAAGTAGTAGCCGGAAGTTGTTGTGCTCAAGTGTTGTGGATGCGACACACGCTCACATAATATGTCTTGAGGTTTACTTAGACTCAAATTAGGTGTTATAACACAAGTTACATTGCCCTTAGTAAAAACCTGGCACATCACTCTCGTGAAAAAGCACAAAGATATTAGACATCACTTTCTTAGGGATCACACAGAAAAAGGAGATATCATTCTTTAATTTATCGGAATGCAAGATCAACTTTCTAATAATTGCACAAAATATAAACCCATATATAGATTTGAATACATTAAAAAGAAGTTAGGAATGATAATCGTAAGGTAATCCTCCTCAATAAATTCCTTTTGAACCAATATCCTTACAGTAATAAACTCCTTTTCATAGGGGGGGTACATTTTTTTTATTATTCATAATGAAAATTTTTGTAGTTGTTTTTCCAAAAATTTTCGTATTGAAAATTTTCATAGTTAGTTTTTCAAAATTTTCTTAATGAACATTTTGACAGTTGGTTTTTTAAATTTTTCGAAATGAAAACTTTCGTAGTTAGTTTTTATAATTTTCATAATGAATATTTTTGTACCTGAAATTTTTGTAATGGAAATTTTTCATACTCAAAATTTTCGTAAAAGAAATTTTCGTACTCAAAATTTTTGTAGTGGAATTCTGGTACACAAATATTTTGGAATAGAATTTTTGACCATATATTTTTCGTAATATATTTTTCGTAGTCAATTTTTTTAATCTAAAGTGATTCAAGAAGAATATCACTTATTACGAATAATCTTCACAGCAATACGAAAGTTATGATTTCTTTCTTAAATTTTCATAGTCATTATTTCATTGCTGGTATTTTCTTTTGTATCTTAAATTCTAGAATTATAGTTTTTTTCCCAAAAACCTCAAAAGATCGGATCCTACCCAATTTTTTTCCTTGCGGCTATCATATCAATCGTTAGATTAGATTAGAAGGTTTCCCAACCGCTAGATTGGGATTGGAAGATAAAAGGTCACTTCCATCGCCTATATAAAGGACTCTCAAAGGGTTGTCCAACATCGGTTTTCATGCTCTCTTATATTTATGTTCTTCTCCCTATCTTAAGGTCGTTCCAAATCTCTCAGAGTTCCTCTAATCCGAATGTCTGTAGAAACCTCTTCCCAATATATGTCTACCGTAGAGCCAATCTCATGTTGGAAAGTGTACATGGAAATATTGGTCCATCTGAACTTCTTCAAATAAGTTTATATTATTTCTAAGAACATCAATCTTAATAGATGGGAGAGCGTGTGCATAGAAAATCCCGGAAATCAAGACATTGTATATCCATAATTTCTTACAGAATTTTATGAGTCGGTTTCTATCTTTAAGGGAGATAGAAGTGAAAAATTATCCTTCAAGAGATATGACAAAACTTATAAACTCTCACATACCAAGGAAGCTAGCTTGTTGGACTTATCATATGAAGGATAAGACGAGTTTTCCACTCACAAACATCCAGATTGTTCAATGAAGATTTATTATGGTGAAAGCTTTGGAATGTCTTGGGCTATCAGATGTAAAGACCACAAAGATTGGTCACTAATCTGTCAACAATCAGATTCTGCAGTTATGGGTTCAAGGATTCTTCATACCAAGAAAAGGTGATAAAGATACCTTAAAGAAGAGTGACATATATATCATAGATTTCTTGGTAAATCTATGGAAAATCAATTTGATGAGGCACATTCTTATTAAAATAGAGAAGATCAAAAATGGGAATTTGAGAACTCAGATTATCATGTATCCTGCCTTACTTTCCAAGATGATAGTTCGGTGTCTTATATCATTAGATATATGTTGTAGTTACAAACCAAGGAATTTTAATTTTATGCTTGTAAGTGATGTCACTTTGAAAAGGATGAATTTAGTCTTTTCTAAGGAGTCGGGATAATTTTGTGATCTGCCAGTGGGAGAGATAGAGGACATTCTAGAAAAAGCTGAAAAAGCAGAACCATCAAAGAAGGCTAGAAAGAAAAGAAAGTTGAAGGAAGTGGAAGTTGAAGACAAAATCCCTTAGTCTAAGGAATTCCAATCCGCACATCCAAAATCAAAGATGCATAAATCCTACCCAGATGAGGTTATAAAAAATGGAGGGAGGATAAGAAGAATAGAAAAGCTGGGGAGCCACAGTTTTGTTTGGATCCTGCTGAGGCTAAGGCCTTGAATGAATCAACTGCTGAAGAGCTTGAGAAGAAAGAAATTTAGAAAAAACTTAAGAAGAAAATGTTAGAGGCTGAAATTTTTTAATCCCTTCTAAGGGATACTAAAATTTCATCTGAGAATATTCTGATGCCACAATATTTCTTAACAAAGCCTTTACCTGAGACTCCAGGGAATAAATTCTTCACTCTGGAAAAAGCTAAAGAAATATTTGTTGAAGTAGTTGAATAAGTATATGAAGTGGAAGATGTGCATGAAGAAGAAGATGAAGAAGGAAGTGGTAAAATAGATGATCTTTTAAAACAAGTCCAATATTATCAATACAAGGGAACCCCATTTGAAAATTTGTTACTATGGACTTCTCAATCCAGATCCTCCAGGCATGTCACACCAGAGAAAGATGAAGAGAAGGATGAAAAGGAGGGTGAAGAGAAAGGTGAAGAAGATTTTGATAAAATTTCTGAAGAAGGAAGTCTAAATCGTGATTTCTTTCATCCTGAGGATGCTGGGGCTAGAAATCAGAAAGAAGAGGTAGATAAAGATATAGTTGTGCAGCTGTCTAACAGTGAGAATGAATCCCTTGGTGAGGACGATGTTCCAAAAATTGATAAGGGTAAACAAGTGTTGGTTGATACTCCTAGAAAATCTATAGTGAAGAATAAGTAAGTTAAAGGAACTTCAAAAAGGAATATTGTTGAGCTTGAAAAACAAGCATCACCAAGTAGAGTCTCAAATTCTGAATCATCTTCACTTGGTCACGATTTTGTTGAAAAATCCTTAAAGAAGCTTGTTGGGACCATTCCTACTTTTTCAAGCATAGATTCTAGATGTCAGATGCTTCAACATTATCTAAATCAGAAATCAGGTTTGGTGTCCATGGTGATGGACATGTGTGTCAAGATAGAATCAGATTTCAAAACATTCCTCATAGGTTACAAAGCCCATAGAAAGTCGTGTAAGAAGATATCCAGCTAATCAAATAGGTCAATTCAATAAATGAGTGATATTGATCAGTTTCAATAAGATGTTAAGGAGGCTTTTGATTCCGAAGATGTCAAAATCAATGATCTTATAAACAGCGTTAAGATAAAGTTAAATCTAGAAAAAAATACTTGGATTCAAGAGGTGAAAGACTTAAATGGGAAGTTGAAATCTGTAGCACAAAGCTAGAAGAGGGAAAGAGATCTCCATATAGAGTTTGAAGAGAGGATTATGAAGCAAGAGGAGTTATTGAATGCTCAAGAAGAAGTTCTAAAGACTCAGGATGAGAGCATCCCAGCTCTAGAGAATAAAGCGGAGGAAGATCACAAATAATTCAGAAAGCTGAAGACTATAGTCAAGAATATGATGTGCAAGGAAAAATAAAAAAAAATGACAAAAATATGATCTTTTGTTGTATCTGTTTTTTTCCTTGTACAAATTCTTCCAACTATAATGGAATTGTGGTTTCATGTTTTGTTTGAATGTCTATACTAATATTTCAGGTTCCATATTTTTTTCCCATTCACTCAAACTCTTTTTGAAAATCTCAAATGTGGATAACGAAAAAGAATTATAACGGGGATAATGATAATTATTTATAAGTATATAAGAAATATTCCTAAGTAAGGGGGAGTTTATTTAAGGGGGAGTGATCATTATAGAGATTTCCATACCAAAGATAATGAAAATTCCATTCCATAAATCTAGAATACGATCCTTAGAGTTCCAAATCCTAAGGGGGAGTTAGTCATATTCATCTTTTCCAATGTAAAAAGGGAGATACGTTTTATTTTCTATGTCAACAAAAGTTTTTCTATGTCCTTATATTCTTGTTCGTAAGGATGTTTGTGCATACCAAAAAGGGGTAATTGTTTTGTTAATAAGGTTTTCCATATAAATTTTCTATTCCTTCACACTTGGGGGAGATTGTTACGTATGTAAGGTACTTATATAGATTTACAATTCATTCTTGTTTTGAAAATCACGAACACCTTATTTCATGGAAAAACTCATTTTACCCCCTGTTTTACTTTTATAAGGAAAATTTCCTTACCCAAAGAAATTTACCCTTACCTAGATTTTATTGTTCATATCATAAATTTTCTAAGTGTAAAATTCAGATTGAAACCAAAACCTTTGAATCATATAATTACTTATATATGAATCATCCTGTTTTAGGATCCAAATTCTAAGAATTCTGGTTACGAACTCTTCTGAGTTCTGACTCCAAATTCTGATTACGAATTCTGGATATGAACTTCTCTGATTTCTAACTCTGAATTATGATTACGAATTCTAGTTATGAACCTTTCTAAGGTATGACTCCGATTTCTTTGAATAACAGACTTCGAACTCTTATTAGTTCTGACTCCAAATTCTCATGAACTTCAACTCTGAACTTTGCTAGTTCAGGTTCCGAATTCTTGTGAATCCAGATTCTGAATTTCCATGAAATTCACACTCTTTAATTCTATAGAATTCAGGTTATAAATTTCTATAAAATAGAATCTGAATATCCTTGTATTATAGACTCCAAATTCAATTTTGGTTAGAATATGAACTTTTATTTAAGTACATTCTGAATATCAGATTTTTTTTATGCCTACACTTGTTTAGTAATAAAACGATGTCGTGCTTTCAGTTACTCACTAACCATTGTTTGAGTGACACATGTACATGTCCCTATGAAATTCAAGGATGAATATGACTGTTGGAGGAGGGAGATGACCATTGGAGTTGTGCCTATAAATAAGAGCTCATTTGAAAGAGCTCGACACTTGAAAACATCCTTGACCACTGTGCTTACATACTATTGAAGTGTTTTCTAGAGAGAGAGGCTCTTATAAACTATCAAGCTTCGTGAAGAATGTTTGAAAAGCTTGTTCAAAATTTTCTTCATGCAAATTTGCCTTGTGAGACTCCGATTGTTACTGTGTACAATCAAGGGATTTTGAGGTTTGGAAAACAGAGGTGTCGACTACCTGATAGTTGAGGGCTTGTGGGAATAGCAAGACAGACTCCGATCTTCGTATCGAGGGATTAATCACTTGTGGGTAAGACAGAATTTATTGAAATTATAAATAAAGGGACCTTTATCCAAGGTTGTTGGATACCCTTCCATTTGGATAAAAGATTTACTATTTGTTACTTGTTTTGTTTCATGTTTTCCACTGCATTTGTATTGTTGAGGAAATTATAACTTTCTTATACTTCCTTATACTTGTAATATGATCTAGTTAGATTCTATACTTTTTATGGTAGAATCTTAGTTTTTTTAAACGTTTGTTAAGTTCCATTTCTGGTATCCCTTTTCTGGAATCATGCAAGTTATTAGAACTTAGAGGTCTTGTGAATTATCTTGTTTAACCTTGTTAAACATATCCATCCTTAAATGTTCCAAAAGAATTTTTAAAATTACAATTCACCCACCCTCTTGTATTTGAGCATATCATGTTTACATATTCGATCCTACATTTTCTATTATATAGTATATCATACTCACATACCATCTCACAAAATCATGATCTAAATGAGATGAACAAGAATAACAAGTTAATACACTTACGATAAAGAATGAAATTATTACATGAAATGTAAATTTAATATTGAATTATTATTAAATGGGAAGTATAATGTCATAAATGAATCATGTATTATATAATAAATATGAATATGGTTTTGGTATAATTTAATAACATACTATGGTCATTATATGGGAAATTAAACGTACCATTGACCAATGGAATGTTCATGGTAAGGGTAAATTCCTAAATCTTATTATTATCTGAGATTTTATTATGTATGTATTTATTGGGATATATTTATCATCCATGTCCATGTTTCATAATTTTTTTCAAAATTAATCTTTTATGGTTTTATGGAAGGGGATCGTTAACTATATCATCATTTTAAATGTTCTGAAGAGTTATTTTTCTAAATCTATTTAATTAATGTCCAGGATTTCAAAATGATTTTATAGATTTATTCATATGAACATAATTATTTTAAAATTTTAATTACTATCAAAAGTTTCAAAGTGGTATGGGACACATTGATTCAAAAATCTATATTAAATTTCTTCCTTCATAAATTGTGATATTTCTAAATGATTTCATGAAAAAATTGTATTTCTCTCAAAGTGTTTTAGTGATCATTTTCAACTCTTTCAACATCATTTACTGGATATTATTCTTGATTGAGGTTGATTTATTATAGATTCAATCTTATATATTGTATTGAAATGGTTTTTATATATTTGACTAGGGATGTGCTATTTTTATTCCAATCATGGTTTATGGTTAAATTATTGACATTTTGTATGCTAGTTTTATTACGAATATTTATGTTATGTTTCAAAATTTTCATTTGAGGAATGAAGTAGGTTTAGTAAGTGCTGGGTGGGGCCCTCTATAGCTCCTTGATGCATTGGTAGGACTCATGAGACAAAATATTGTCTTGGAACAAGGCCTTGACAAAAAATTTATTTGTAGTTCTGGCACGAGACCTTGACTCTGTGGTAATGATGTCTTGTGTTAGGCATTCCCTCATTATGAAATTAATTATTACATGTGATTATTCTACTAGTATAATATCCATGTGCATGTTTATATGGTATTTTTTGATTTATTTTCTCCATATTATGTTCATGTTTATGTTTAAAAGGCTTATTTTTATTATACATCATTCCTTAAAATTTTATAGCTTCTACTAAATTATTTACTATTAATTAGCATCTAAGCTCACCCCTATCGTACGTTTACTTTTCCAAGGATTCGAAGAAGTGTATTATGTTTGATATGCAGGATTAAACTAAGAGAATAATGGAGTTATAAATAGATTATTTATGATGTGTTTTATGTTTGAATGTGTAATGTAGTGTTCATGTATGTAATATATTTTCCAAGACTACTAAATTGACCGGTCCTTCAGAACATGATTAATTTGTATCATTACAATGTTTTAAAATAACACACCAACTCCATGCTTCTAGAGTCGGGGCATTACAGTTGGTATAAGAGGAATTTTAGTACAAACTTTGGAAGGTAGATTTATAAAAACTCTTATTAGAGAACATTACCCTAATATAGACTTTAAGGATTAGTATGAAAGAACTTACTAGAATTTTTATAATGTAGAGATTTCGTTTATTTTCCAAGAAATACATCCATGTCTGGATACGAGCAGGTCGAGGCGGCTCTGGCACAAATTTTTTCTTGGAGTTAAAACTCTGACAAGGAGTTCCAGGCATGACCTTGGGTATCCTGGTACACGACAACGGGCCTTTTTTCACATTTGGTTATGACACTCTCAGGAAATATGCTTAGGATAATTCTCATTTTCCCTACAAGACATTATGAAGGATTTATGAGTAAATAATTTCCTAAAGGAATTTTTTTTTGGGATTATAGATTATATGCATAATATTTTCAAAATACGATACATAGTTAAAAGCTTGAATTATGAATTGCGATTCATAAACTAACCTAGTGTATGCCATTTTTTAGAAATGGCGCCCAGTATAAGTAATGATAACTCCAGCAATACGCATGATCCAATGTGTAAGAAAGATCATATCTTTCATGGTATTAAGAAAACATTTAGAGGGACAATAGTTCCAACATATTCTCTTTATATCATGAAATTGTATCATCTGTTAAAAATATAAGTAAATAATTCTCTGAGTCCTATAGATTTGAAAGGAAGTAAGAGAAGAAAAGGATGTAAGAGAGAAATATGGATAATGGGAATAGGGGAAAAATTATTTTCCCATATGTGATTACTGTGGAAAGATTCACCTTGATAAGTTCTTTAAGGTAATGATATTTTGTTATAAGTGTTGAGAAAAAGGACACCAAGTATGTGATTACAAGGGTAAGAAAAACTCTTCAAATGAACAATGCTTCATCTGCAAGGAGTTGGGACACTACGTGAATAAATGTACAAATCATCAGAGTATGCCCCAAATTATTCTATTGGATAATAATCATGTTACGATACTACAATATATGAAGAGGAATAAATATTGTTCTTATGTTTTTATTAAAGAATTTGTTCATTTGAGTATTGTATCTACGATGTACTAGTTATATGAATTATGGAAATAAATGAGAACTGTACTGTAGTACTATTTCATTGAGGATTTGAGATTATATGGTTCTAAGAAAAGTGACTCAATAGAAAGTTAAACTTTTTAGAAAATACATGGTTAAACGAAATATAATCCTTAATATGGTTCTGATAATGAGGTAGTGAATTTGGAATAAGTTATGATTGATTTGGATAAATTATATTAGATATTGTTGACTAATTTGAAACTAATTAATTGTTTTTTATTCAATTATCGTCGGAGTTTAATACATTTGTGGATATGTGGAGTATATCTAGTATTATATAATGAGTAACGGAGAATGAATGTAATCAATAAGGTTTTATGGTAATTCAGGGTGTTACTATCTTTTAAAATAATACATGATGAAGGAACTCACATGTTATTACATGGGAAAAAGGTTATAATTGTGTTTACCTTCATTATAAATTTAGGACTGTGAGTTTGGACAGAAGTATTTTGGATAAGTCTAATGGTTGGAATGGATTATGTTTGAAATTGGATACTATTTTTATGGTTAAATAATTTTTTAAGACTATTTTTTTATTGTTATAAAAAAGACAACCCTGAGGTTGGGTGACAACTCATCACGTCTGACAATGCTGCGAGACTAGAACCTACAACTGAAGGGCGACAAGGGTGCATCACCTACCACTAGCCTACGTTATATCCTAGTTTTTGTAATGTAGTTTTTTTTAAAATTCTGACAAATGAATTATAAATTATTTTTTTGGAACCCTATATGATAAGGATAAATAGAAAATTTCTGAATTCTATTATCTTTTGGATTGAAAGATTAGATTATGGTAAAAATTAGTTGAAGGATGAAACTATTCTTGTAAAGTATATTTTTTCCTCTTATTCTATGAATAAATTAATTCCTAAATTTTAGTTAAGGGATCTTAAAATCAAAAATGTGTTATCTTAATACCTTATGTTTTGTTGAACTGATGTTATTTTAAATCATCATAGATTGGTGGCTTTGAGGCACTTGATTTTACACTTGGTTGTGATTGAAGACCTCAATAACTCCCTATAAATATTTACATCTTTCCTCATTTTATGTGTCTCTAATTTCACCCAATTTTCACCTAATATATATCATAATTTGTTGGTTACGTTTTCATTTCCCTTTCCCTCTTATTAAGACTATATTTTATAAACCCAATTCACAATATAGACTATTTACAAAGGTAATTTTCTATTTTTAATCATTTATTTTCGAAGAACAATTTCAAATTCCAAGGACACAATTTATTGAAGTAGGGGATAATGTAACACCCCTATATTACATAGTATGTTATATCTTCCATGTAATTCAATAACTTGCGCTACGTGAAACACAGAGTTCGAGCGCACCATGACTTACCAAATCATCCTTTCATAAAGAAATTATGAAAAGTATTAACTGAAATTTAAATGTTATATAATACATATAATTTTATAATCCCTATTATTTGTTTCATAGACCTAATATAAGTACAAATTCATTTTTTCAGATAAAAGAATTTTTTTCAAAAAATTAAATTCTACCGGGTTTTAATTGAGAGTCCATTTTAAAACCAATATTTGAAACTTTTTTATATTCAAGGTAATAAAATTAAATTATTCTTTAAATTAGGGACATAAAAATTTAGTTTGGATAAATTTTTGGTACTTTTCTGATAACTTTCATATTTTTGATGAATAGTGAAAAATACTAAATTTTAATTGAAAACATATTTTTTAATAGAAATAATTATATTGTTAAATTATGCATTTGAATGGATTGAAAGTATAATTATATTATATTTTTATCATTTAATACAATTTATATAATTATAAGTAATTTTACAATTAAATTTGACATAAACACATGTCAATATTTCGATTGTTTTTACTTTTTAAAAACCCGCTTTTTTGGTTTTGACAAAGAGAATTATTTTTAAATTAATTAAGTTGACTTGTATTTTTTTGAATTATGTAAAATTTAATTCATTTTTCAATTTGTAATATCAAAATTATCTTAGATGGAATTTTTGATATTTATCTGAAAAATTTCAATTTTTGATGAATAGTGAAAAACACAGCTTTATTGTTTAAAACTGACTTTCTATTTAAATAATTATTTATTTTATTTAAATATATTTTAAGTAAAAAAATATATATAATACCTATATAATTTCAATTTAATTCATTGGATTCATTTTATTATAAAATTTTATTTATAAAATTTTATTGAACTTTTTAATGCCTTTTACACACCTTATAGGCAATTTGCAAATTTGCATAAAACGTAACTTTAACACTTTTGTAAATTGAATTTTAAAAATTCAAGAGACACATTTGACATCAATAATTAAAATTTGGATCAATAAGATAAAAATAATTTTTTTTGAATATTAACTTTTCAATTTTATTTACCACGGTTAAACGTAAATAGGGTAATTAAAGGTAATTATGAAATTATAATTACCGTAACACATGTTCTAATTCTATTGGATAAGTTTATTTTGACCAAAATAAATCTTAGGAATAAATAATGATCTTTTTGGTCCACTTGGATTAGTTTAGGATATTTATTATTAATTTATTTAAAAAATAGTTAAAAGTGTTAAATTCAATGTTCAATAAATAAACAATTTATAATATATTTTTATACATAAGATAAATTCTACTATAAATATTCATTAGAAATATAAAAATATTTCTTAAATAATGGTATTTTATTTATAATTATATGATTTTAAATAATTAAAAATATATTTATGACATAATGATGATGTAGTAATTACATTATTAATGAAAGATTAAATTAATTGATATTATAAATATCTAAATAAATATAAATTGAAAATTTTGATGAATTACACTAATTTTCTAGGTTAATATGACATATTACGGTTGATTTTATGAATTTTTTTCGATGTAATCATGCAGTTATGACTTTCACAAATACAAAATACCAAATACTATCAAAATTGACATAAATGAGTTTTAAAAAAATAGTATATTATTAAATTATAAAATAGTTCTAAAAATATAAGTTTCGGCCAAAGGAATCTTATAATAATATATATTTCATTAATTAACCACATTGGGTTCTCATGGCATTTTAGAGTATGTTTATTAACCATGTAATATAAAAATACAAGAAGACATTGTAAAAGTTAAACTATTTAACTAAGAGTTAAATCTAAAATATAAGGTTAAAATGGTAACCAAAACTTGTCTAAAACCCATTTTTGAGAGTATTTTTACCCATAACCACCTATGTCTCTAAATAAGTTTATTTGGAGCCATTATAAACTGAAAATTATTTTATAATAAAAAAATATTTCAAGGTTTTCTTAAAGTGACCCTCACCTCTCTAATAAAAGGGTACTTCCCCATCTCCCAAAATCACAAATCCAAAGCCATTTGTCTCTGCCAACCCCTACACAAATCTCCTCCCAACATCCCTCATATCAACCTTGATGCCTTCACTTGAGTATAAATCCAACCTATGGAGCCCTTTTGTTCAAATCAAAAGGAAATACCCAAAGAAGAGGTAATTATTTTATCACCTCTTTCAAAGTTCTATTCTTTTTCCACTTTCTCTTTCTTTGTTATTTCCATACAAAAATATTAAATCTTGTACCTTCTATATAATGTGATTTTATTATAAATATGGTACAACCATATTCATTATTCTATCCATCCCATGGTTGACAATGTCACCATGTGTGCGTATGTACGGCTTACCTTCTCCACGTCGTGGTGTAATTTGTTATTCAAAATTATGTTATTTGGAAGGATATAATTTTGAGTAATATGTATATAAATAATTAAAATAACATGATAATTTCTTTTTAAAATTAATATACCGTCCAATTCCACACCTTTTAATCATTAAAGAAATGATATCGTCGCTCTTGTGTATGTACGACTTACCGTCTCCATAAACTGTGTTTTCTATTTCATACATCTATCTATTATACATATTTATATTCTAAATATATATTCTATATAAATCATGTTTTATATTCTGGAATTATTTAAATAATTATCTAAATGACACAAACAAGAATAACAAGTTAAAACTTGTACGATAAAGAATGTGATTATTTCCCAAAAATGTTAATTTAACATGGAAATCATTATTAAATGGGTTATATAAAATCATAAATTAAACATTTATTATATAATAAATATTAATATGGTTCTGGTATAATTTAATAACTTAATATAGCCATTATACAGAAGGTTAAATGTACCCTCGACCAAAGGAAAGTACAAGGTAAGTGTTAATTTCTCATTCTCATTATTATCTGAGATTGTTTATATATATGTATTTATTGGGAAATATTTATCATCGATGTCCATGATTCATAAAAATGTTTTCAAAATGAATATTTTAATGTTTTATGGAAGGGACTCTTTAATTTGATCATCATTTTGAATGTTTTGAATATTTATTTTTCTAAATCTATTTAATTAAATTCCACATTTTCAAAATGATTTTAAGGATTTATTCGTATAGACATAATTATTTTAAAATGTTAATATATTATGAAATTTTCAAAGTGGTATGGTACACTATGATTCAAAAATCACTTTCAAATTACTTCCTTTATAAATTGTGAGATTTCAAAATGTTTTCATGGAAAAATCATATTTCTGTCAAAGAGTTTTATTGATCATTTTCAACTATGTCAACATCATTTACTGGATATTATTTTTGATTGAGGTTGATTTATTATAGATAAAATATTCCTAATTGTATTGAAGGTTTTGTGATATGAATGACTGTGTATGTGCTATTTTTAAACCATTAATGTTTTGTAGTTAAAGTATTGGAAATTCGTATGATAGTTTTAATACGAATGTATATGTTATGTTTCAAACTTTTCATATGAAGAATGTAGTGGACTTAGTAAATAATGGGTGGGGCCTGCTATAGCGCCTCGATGCATCGGTAGATATCATGAGACAAACTAGGGTCTTGGAATAAGGCCTTGAAAAAAAATTATTTGTAGTCTTGGCATGAGACCTTGACTATGTGTTAATGATGTCCGGCGTTAGGCATTCCCTCAGGATGAAATTCATTATTAAATGTGATTAATCGACTTGTATAACATCAATGTGCATGTTTATATGGTAATTATTGATTTATTTTCTCCACATTTCGTTCAAGTTTATGTTTAAAAGGCTTTGGTTTTTATTACACATCTGGGCATAAATGTTTACAGCTTCCACTAAATTGACTGAAAATTATTTTTTATTAATAAAGACACTTTTGAGGAAAAAGTGAGAAACCATAAGTCCAACAAGCACTAAACAACAACAAGAAGAAGATCAGACACAACCTCACCCAAGAAAAAGTAGCAACCGCAGAATATCAAGAAGTGTATTATGTTTGATATGAAGGGTTAAGCTATGGGAATAATGGAATTCCCAATGTATTATTTATGATTTGTTTTATGTTTTAATGTGTAATGTAACAATCATGTATGTAATCTATTTTCGAAGACTACTAAACTGATTAGTACTTAGGGACGTGATTCCTTGTAATCATGCCAATGTTTTAAAATAATGCACTGAATCCAGGCTTCTGGGGTCGGGTTGTTACACACTACATATCATGTGATATCATGAATTAATTCACATGTAGTTCTTTAATGGAGGTGTGGAAGGATACAAACACCAACCATAATGGTTTTCTCTGGCACGAGCCTTCGGGATGTGCAGTTTTATGTCATATAATGGACATCAACCAAGTAGTATAATGTAATGTAGTGAAGAATCATGTTTTTCCTTTTATGGTCTTTAATTTATGACCATGATGAACTTATCATGAGTTTTTATACCTTTTTATTGTGGGTAATACCTTACTGAAACTCTTACGATTACATGAGCTATGCTCGGTGTGAGAAATAAAGAATGTCAAGGGGTCCTCTCACTATGGAAAGTTGATTAAGGATAAAAAGTGGCTTCTTTATCCTCTGGTGGCTATACCAATTTCTAGTATTGATGTATCCTTACAAATATCTCGGTAATGAAAATCAAGTCATACTGAGTACTAAAAACCTATGTAGTTTAATGGCGTGTGGTAAGGACATCAATCATGCAATAAGGACTAGGATGACTCGTCCTGAAAGAGGAGGAATGATGTGGTTGAACACAATAGTGATGGTTTGGGTGTCAATAAATATACTATCATTGTAGGAATCAATATATATATCATTCTAGAAACCCATACAATTTAGTATTGTTTGGTAAGGACATCAGTCGTTACTTTTAAATTCATGTGGTAAGGATATGGGTAACATGACCCGGGGAAAGGGAATATTCTGACTGGACCCTAGGATATGAGTATGGGAGACACTACATATCTTGTGATATTATTACTCCAGTCACACACATTTTATAGATGAAGATATTCCCTTTGGGTATTTTACTCTCACACAGAGACATTGGAATTTAAACTTTCATTTTCATAGATCTAGATCGTGGGTAATGAATCATTTGTGAGAAGATGATTCCCATGGAGTTTAATTTCATTTAGTGCGGAAATATATTATGATGTTTAATGTCATTCGGTAAGGACCTATTTCATATAGTTTTACATCATGTTGTTAGGCCCTCAAATGTTGTGTAGTTCTAACATGATGCTTCAAGGATGAGGGTCGCCCATCATGAATGAATATGAACCATTGGGGTATCAATTCAATTTAACATCATTCAGTGATTAATCTATCCATAAAGATTAAATTCGTATAGTCAGGTTGAATTTTTTTAGTTCAACATCATGAAACCAAGGCCAGAGGTGCTTGATGATAGATATGCACAATATTTATTGAGAAACCTCAAAATAGTGGGAGGTTTGACACATTTCCCACATATTGTAGAAAATGGATAGGATCCAAATTTCTTTTTGGATCTTACTCCCAAACATAGATATGATATTTACATCATTATTTTTCTCCTATTTTTCTCGTGTGTGATGAATCATCGATGAGATGACAATTCTTGTGTAGTTTAACGTCATCCATTGAGGAAACCTTTTGTGTAGTTTAATGTCATTTGGTAAGGACCTATTCCCTAAATTTTAAGTTCATGTGGTTATGACATGAGATATTTTCCAGTTTTAATGTCTTGCTGCTAGGATGAGGGTCACCCATTGTGAATGAATATGAACCATTGTGGTATCTATACAATTTAACGTCATGAGGTGAGGAAACTCTCCGTATAGTTTAAAGACATTCGGTCATGAAGAATTATTGAATTTCAACATCATGAAACCAGGAAAAGGGGTTATTGATGATAGATATTAGAATTATGTTTTTAGAAACCTCACATAGGGGTCTGAGACATTCCTCATACATTGTGTCTAATGAGTAGGCTCTATTGTGATGGACCTTATATATGATATAAGTCCCTTATTATTTTTGTTCTAGCTTTGAAGGATTATTCTCTAGTATAAACAGGGTTATGAGAGCCAACACCCTTTATCCTTTGAGAAATGAACATAAGTAGACCTTTTTATTGAAGGGCCATGCGATCCTATTCTGATAGACATCTAGGATGTCCATTGTACGCAACTTATTCTCACTGAGTTGTTCCATCTCTTCAAGAAACCATTCTGATTTCTCATCATCTAAGAGTTGTCTGCAAATGTCTATTCAAGGTGAGGTAAACTGGGCTTCTATGGTAAATACATCCTCAATCCTATTCACCAATGAGTACGAAGATACTTTTTTAGAAGTATGTGTGGTGGTATGATAGGCCCAAAAAGAATGGAGGGATTTTAATGGACAATACTTATTGTATTTATTCACCATCCTTTGGAGTGTGTTTGAAAAGGTTTGTTGAAGACCTATATTTATCAATTTTTTGATTCCTGATATTAGGATGATTGATTGGACTCAATGTTGTACTCCTGTTACAGCTTATTCAACTCTTTAGAATAGAATTTGGTGTCATTTTCCATGAATATTTTCCGAGGGACCCCAAACCAAGTGATGATATGTGAGTTTATGAGTTGGATGATATTATTCCTATTGAATTCATTAAGGGTATTTCATATAAATATTTGTAGAAGAATTTTGAATCGCTAATGATTTAATTGAAATTATTAGCTGTGGATAGGGGATAGGTTCTGATATTATCTATTCCACAAACCACAAATGTCCTGAAACAGTTAGCTATATATATAAATTTTGGTTGCTAATGGATGTGTCAAGAATGAATGACATTTATTGGTGAATTCCACATAGTCATTTATCAAGTTTTTCTAGTAGTAACCTATCTTCATTATTTGGTAGGAGAGCTTGGTCCCATACTAAATAGTACTGTAGGAGCCTACAAGGAATTCTTACACGAAAACAAGAATCTATATTTCTTCTATGAATCTGAAGAGGATTCCATCAAAAACCCTCTTTAAGAGGGAATTTTTCACATTTGGAAAATCCTAAATCATAAAGTTCACTTAATGACACCAAATCTGAGCTCTTCTATCTTGTTTTGTGGGGATAATCCCATTTTGGAAATAACAATTTTGGGCTCCATCCATCCATAGATTTATATCTGTTAATGACACTCAGTGTGGTGTTATCATGATTGATTTATTCAATATTTAATATGATGATCCATGATACCATTATTTGGTGAATTATAAGGAATATTACTTCCCCCATATCAAGGTTGTCCATGATTGTGTCCATAGTATCAAATGACTTGGTGCGAATATTCTATGATTAGGGAACATGATGAAATGTGGACTCAAAATGGAATTATTCCATTATTCCATATATGTTTCCAATGGTACGGTCCAAAAAATTATTTTTAATGGAATATTCTCCATGAATATTATTTATCACTTTTTATGAATCCCCTTTGAAATTCAGGTAGACCCTATGTAGTTTTAGGGACATTTATAAAATAGTGATGAGGTTTTGTAATTCTACCTCATTTTTTGTAGCCTTCATATTGTGTGAATGAGTATGAAAAAAATTATTTATTTGGAGAACCAAAAAAAATTATTAGGATATCCCAATTGAGATTGTGATTTTCCATTCTTTTGGTGATAGGTCATCAGGAGGCACCGTCAAAATAAATCTCCCATGTTTGGGGTGTGTCGTGGACATAGAAACCCACCTCATAATGGTGTTTGATGTCTACCAGGGTAATTTTCAATGTGGGATGTTCTAGGAGAAAATCAATCAATGATTTTCCGTTCACAAAATTATATTACATGAACTATATTTCATATTATTAAGGATTACCTCCCATCGGTCCAGATACTCAAATAGAATGGGGAGACCAAGGCTGTACTTGAGCATATTAATATCAGAGACCAGATGGACATTATGGTGGTTTGTATAATTACTCAGATTCATCACAATAATGATTAGTTTTATTTAGTTCTTCTCAACATCCATCTATTAGGTATTATTACCTAGCATTGTTCGGATGAGGGAGTCAAGACTGTTCTCACTCCCCGCATCATTCTTTTGAGCAAGGAGGGAACCAAGTGGGCATTAAATGGTAGCCACATAAAAGTTGAGTGGATTTCCTTCCACAAGTGGCATCAATACTTGTGGGTGTAGAAGATACTACTTGAGAATTTCAATGTCTTCTTGGTAGTCCCTATTTCCTGGATAGGAGATTTACTTCTTAATTAGCCTAGTGAAATGGATGTATTTCTCAGCCACATTTTCTATAAAATGAGAAATGCAGGAAAAGTTACCATGGAGACCCCTAAATTATTTGATATTTCTTGAGGGTGACATTGATAAAATAGCACTATAATTCTCTTGGATAACCTCAATGTCCTGATGACATACCAAAAATCCATGATGCATCCCAGATGTTACATCCAAATCGCATTTCCCCATATTCATCTTCTTCCTGTGTTGTCGAAGCTTATCAAAGACTCTTAGAATATCAGTGAAGTGATTAGCTTTCTTTCAAGAATTGACCACCAGGGAATCGACATAACATTTGGATATTGTTTCCAAGAATGGATCAATGATATGATGCACGTGGCATTGATAAGTGGTTTAATGGGTTTTTATGCCAAAGGGAACAACCATATTATAAAAGATCTCATGGGACACAGTGAAGGTATTGTATTCTTCATCTTTCGGGGGAAAATATCTGATTGTACCCTAAATATTCCCCTATAAGGAAATAGATCAAATGATAGTTGTTGCATCAATCAGGAGTTCTGTATCGGTAAGGGGAAATCAACCTTTGAGAAATTACAATTAAGGTCTTTGAAATTGATACAGACCCAAGTCTTTCCATTAGTTTTCATAAAGGAAAATCATTTTCAATCCATCTTGGGTATTGAAATTCACAGACAAATTTTTCATTCATCAATTTTTAAACTTTTTTCTCTACATTGGTAAAATGAGAGGGGTTAATCCTCTTGGATACCTACTTGAAGCCTCAATTTTCATGGATTAAGCCGAGATGGTGGGTATCCAAATTTTGATTTATTCTGGAAATTTAGGTATAGTTTCATGTGAACCCATATCGACACTGCTTTATAAATATGATGTATAACCACTTATCTTTGAGGGGTATGGTGGCACTAATTAGTTTAGGATGTGTGTCTTATTTTGTTCCCATATTTACATGTATAAGCTCATTGATGTTGGTCGAGACATCTTCCTCGAATGCAGGATGGGAATTCATGAGGTCGTCCTCTTCTTCTTCCACCTCTGAGTATATGGAGGCATTTGTTTAAAAATTTATAAATCTAAGACAATCTCTATTATTGTAATGGTGGGTGATGCTATGATAAAAACACATTATCATCTCCTACTGCTATAATATTTGCAGAGAGATGTTGGAGATTATTTTCTTTTACACTATCATTGGGGACAGAAGGGGCTTGGACCTCTGGGCTCGGTCTACGAACTCAACTAACGTTATAGTGATCACAAAGTCACTGTCAAGAACACTTCAGAGATTATCATATTCATCCCCCTGTCCATTAGGGTATTTATCTTATATGTCATCATCCACCATTGGTTTTTTACTTCCATTTTCCAGTAACCTACCTCAAAATATCTGTCTTTTCATGTCTTGAAGGGGAACTATCACCATTTATTATAATAACCATTCCATTAGTGGGGTGTTTCATAGCTTGATAGAATGTTTAAGGTACCACCATGTATCTATTGAGGTAAGGCCTTCTTAGCATGAAATTTTATATTGTCTCTTACTGGATAGCAATAAAATCTGTATCAAATGCGAGATCCCCAAACTGATCCATGAGTTCGATCTTCCCAAGAGGTCTTTTGTAATTCTTATCATACCATTGAATTCTCTCCTATGTGGGATACATATACCCTTTAAGATATCCCAAACATCATAGGGTTTTAATTTGGATGATTTTTATCGTGGAACCATTTTCAATTAGACCCTTTTAGATTTCAACATTATCATGTTTTCCCAAAACAAATAGGGGTCTGATGTGTCCCTGGATGGCTTCTTCATGAGACTGTTATGTGAAAGACATGGAGATATGGAATTATAATGGCATGGTCACCAATTGATAGACATGGCCTATAGATAAATCTATCTCAAACTCTCAAGGACTCTCAAGGGCTTCAATGAGTGCCTCCATCAGTTATTATGAAATATGGAGTATATCCAAGATTGAGAGAATGGAAGAGAAAAATCCAAATATTTCTAATGTAATAATTTCTCTCTAGAGGATGGAGATTTTTGAGGTGGTCATTATCCTCGACATGTGGCTTATTAATGATGGAATTTGATGTATATGGGTCTGGTGCTAGTGTAGAGATCATGGGAGCATCTGCTGCCAGGGGCGTGGGTCATGCCAACCTTCCTTGTTGCATTGGATGATTAGGTAATCACATCTCTATTGGCCGTCATAGAAGAAAACTTGGTTCATACAACCACTAGAGGGTTCTAAGACACCTGTATGTATCTGTTGGTATTCCAAAAGTGATTTCCCATGGCTCTCTGCTGCATATATGTCATGTGTGGGGATGTTACCATAATATTGAGTCCGACAATGCATGTTTTGTCCACTATATCTTTGGTTCCAGTGAATAGGACCTCATGTTCCTAGGTTAGGTGTGTGGAACTTGTAATTAGAGGACTATTCATAATTGGAGAGGAGAATTCCATGTGTATCATGTTGACAGAACAAAGAATGATCTCTTCATCTGATGAGGGTTTTGTTTGGTGGGGTGGTTCATGTGCTTTGAATATTGTAGGGAATAATTTTAAAACTTTCAAATATTGCATTGTAGAAGAATATGACTTTTCATATTCTATTTATTCATGTGTACGATGGTCATATACACCTTCAGGATACATATATGATGTAACCTTTTTAGGTGGATGAGCTGTTATGTTTCTATGCAGCTATGATCTTAATGTTACGTGATCTCGGGAAACTCTTTTTTGATTCATCATATTGTTGAACTTCTATCATTTCATAGTTAGAAATTTATTCCAACCACCCTCTTCTTCTGACTAGGAAATGTTTTTTTTGCATGTCACCACATCTTAGGTGTTTTCTAATACCACCTCTCCAGACATGGACATACCATGAAGGATGTCTTTGATGAAAAAGTAGTCCAAGATGTTATGGACATTCCTTCTAGGGAAAGGTAAGTAGTTAGGATGGTCGGTGAGTTTGACATCATTAGGATTCCTAGGCTATGGTAGCTTCGATATGTTGGTTTCCATTGTTGTATAGAAATAATTAGAAAATTGTTCATTTCAAAAGGTGTATGCTTTATTCATCCATTCTTTAAATTCCAGGAAATCCTGATTTCTCTATTCTTCTGAACGAGGGTAAATTTTTGTTGTTGTTTCATCTTTACAGGAGACATTAAAAGGTTTTGAAAATACATTGTTTCTTGAATGGGAACTGCTATTGGTTTGAGGGTAATAATGAAATAGATTATATTGTCTATCCCTTTCCCTATTGTAGAAGTGATGAGTTGTGATTTTGCCTAGTTATGTTGAATGGAATCTTCTAAATGTTGGGTCATTTCTATAAACTCATTGAACTCTCTGAGATACATCATTGGGATCTTAGGTTTCTGGATCTCATCCTGATTATTTTCAAAATAGAGTTCCAGCAATTGTTACTTTGACATAAAAGGTAGATAAAGTTGGATTTCCAAAATATAGTGGGGGAAAAGTTTCATCAACCCACTTGAGAAATTCTTTATTCTAAGACTGAACAAGTCGACATCACACTTCTATTGCTTCCATTTGAGTAGATAGGGACTCAATGAGATTAAAAAACAATATAGGTACTATTGTTTGATCCACCTACCGTCTACAAGGAGTGAGCAAGGATTGATGAGGGCCCCTATTTTTTCTCCCAATTATTCTCATGTTTTTAAAAGAATGAATGATTTCCTAGGAGGGAGAGAGTTCTTCACCATAATAGAGGGATTTCACAATCATTTTGACTTCCCCAAATATGTAGACTAGTTTCCAAGATGTGGAGAAAGTCTGACACTCATTTGCCTCTCTTAGAGGAAGATCATATCATTCTATATGTATTAGAGGAGGGGTATTTTCTTCTTTTTTATGATGATACCCAATGTTAATGCATCCCTTGAGTAGATCCTCATTGAGTCGTCTAAGGTTTTGTATCTCATTATCATATTGGGTAATTTGTTCCTCCATGTGAGGGACCTTGATAATTCAGGGTGATTATTGGGATGTAGCCACACATTTACTTTTATATTTCAAAGTGTTCTTCCATTGAGGTTGTAACTTTATATTTGTAGGTGCCCTAATTTCAAGCCTCCTCTAGTACTATGTAAATGAAAACATACTTGGTGCATCAAATTCAACCTAATATCAGTGTAAATTTTCTGTTTTTTGTCTAACTGCATCTTCTTCTTGGTACACATTTTCTATTTTTTTGATGGTGATGAAATTAAGATAGGTTTATTGGGAAATGGTTGTTGTCCCATTAATTTAAATATAATTGGATTATTCTACACATCCAGCATTAGGATTTTTTCATGAACCCTTGGCCATATTGGTTATATTTAGTTCATGCCCCAAATGTGGTGTAATTTCCTCCTCTATATACTCCTCCTGTATTTCCATGTATGTAATGACCTTGACGGAGAATCTTGTCTAAATTTCCAAATGGTGCCCAAATAGTGGAGGTTTATCTTACAGAGGGAGGAACAACTGGGATGTCGACCATCGATCTATTCCTCCCATCATAGAGAAGAATTATTCTTTATATAGTTATGATAATGAAAATATGGCCCCATATCTGTAGTTTGGAGGTTATCTGGGAAAACAATTGGTATTGATTAATCATTTTTTTGAGGATCTAATGAATTCGATTATGGATTTGATTATTCATGTGATGGTAATTATGATATAAATTCCCCTATACCAGTGGGATGAGATCGATGTAGAATTTTCGTTGATTTCCCCATGACCATCTTAGGTGATTATAATCTTACTGATGGTGATTGATATATAAATTACTCAATCCCAAAGGGATAGGGTTTTTTACAGCTACACCTAAAATGTCCTTAATCATCTCAGGAATTGATTATCTGAGGGGTGGAGATAGTGGTAGATATTACCCTAACTCGATGGGATGGATTATTTCTAGGAAGGACTGTATGGAATCTATTACTATTGACTATTTTATGTGGCATTTTTGTGCCCATATTGAAGTTGGGTTTAATTGATTCTCATTAAAGGAGTCAGTTTCTATAGGATGTCGTCAGGTTGATTGAAACCTCGACATTCATTTCTGAAATTAATTAAAATTCCTTTAAGGGGCCCAATTCAAAGACTAGTTAGCTATCATAAAACTCTATTAATGATGTATATGAAGCATTTACGTAGGATTATTTCATTAAAATGAATAACTAGGCTGAGAGTTACCTGATCCCGTAATTTTTTTGGGGTCTATGACATTACAAAATGTCGTACATGAGGGGTTTTGTTGTTCCAAGGGTGATATGAGGTGTAATTTCACTTACTTTCAACATCCAATAATATATATACATGTAATAGATTTCAATATCAATTTCTAAAGAGTTGTGATGCAACGGTGGAAATCATGTTGTATATTTATGCTATGATTTTCAAATTTTGGTTCCCAAAACATGGAGATATCAACCATGGCTTGCTAAAAATAGTGTATCTTGAGGTTATGATGGTGAGACTCAAATTATATGTACGGAAGGTTTATATTATTAATTATTTGATGAATTTTCCACACATTTTGGTATACATAATGCATTAACTCTTTATCTTTCTCATCTAGGATCTCAATGTTAGAAGTGGGAAGAGGCCAGAACCTGATGGGGAGGATTTTTCTGGATAACTATTTCCATTTATCATTATCATCTTCCAATTAATCATACATAATGTACTCCATATGATTACACCACATAAGATACTTCTTGGGGTTTCATATGGACTAGAGTGGTGTTCTATTTGATGTTGGTGGGGGAATTATATATGGTTGACCCCGATGTTTCATGCGCATCATTATACAAAGGTGCTTGAGTTTTGAACACCTCCCTATACAAGGGAATCTTGGAAATGGGTAGATTTTGTTTTCCATGGGATATATCACTTTTGGGAGGTTTACAATTAATTATTTCTAGAGTAAATTACTTGTGATCCATCTCTACACTACCATAAAGAGGACTATCACGGTAATGATAATATTCACCTTTTGTTAAAGAGTTTATGGACCCCTAGTGTGTTTATAATGTTTTTAGAACAAACACATGGAAAATTACATTGAGAATATTATGAATATGGTCCTCAATCTATGTTGTGGTTGGAATATGCTGACATTCCATCAAGAATTTTTTAATGATATGACCCTACTATAAGATGTTTTCCAAACCTTGATTATAACATCCAGGTGTTATGGGGGTATTACATCAATTATAAGAATATTATAGTATATTACAATGATATTATTCATAATCTAAAGGTATATTATTGTATCTCTATAATTTTTCAAGTCTCACATTGTGAGCCTCGGTTAGGATGGGAGTTTGATCCCAACCAGTAGACTTTGGAATATTCTGCAAGTCATTTATGGAAGATATTTGAGTCTTCCACGAGGTGTCTCCCAGTATGAATATGAATTCCCCACTAGAATATGCTGATGAACCTCAAGAATGGTACAATGGGATAACATATTCCTCTTATATATCCTACGAATGATTTTTATGTAGTCGTTCATCGGCAGAAGTAGGGATATGAGCCTTGCTTCCTTGATCTATTGGAATATGAGAAGAAGATTCACTGACAAAAATATGAGCATGTCCCGATACATATTCCTATCCCAGTAAGTGATCCCTAACCAAAACATTAATATTTTTTCACTCATGATACTTTGGAGTATTTCACTGGTCTTCTTAAATTGGAATATGATATTTTCCCTAGGCATCTTCCTCTTTCACATGGTGAGCCCCAACCATATAGGGGACATGATCTCGATGCTAGGACATTGGAATATGCCACCATATTTTTTTGACTAGAATTTTCCCCTATCCCAAGGAATTTTTATCTCTCACATTATTATTCCTATTTAGAATTAGAATATGATCCTGATATGATGCCTTTTAATTTACCAGAATATACCGATAATCCTCTTGGGCTGGAGGAAAATTTTTCATTTACTCTTAATAAAACACTTGTTCATAATAATGAATGTGTTGAGCTACCGAGGTCATAGGGATAGGAATATGTTATTATCCTTATATTTGAAACAATGTTGGAATATTCAGGTGGGGTTCTAAAACTATTTCTATGATGTAATGGAATTTTAAAAAATCAGTTATTGGGATATAAGTTTGGATATTTTCCATCTCCACTATATACAGGAAGATATCTTCAAGTGAAGTAGGTATGTGAGTCAAGTTTTTTCCTCTTTATTCAACCAAAATATGATGATGTACATAATGGTTGAGATGGGGATATGAACCACTCCCATTCCTGTTTAAGGAATATACCCTCAAACATATTCTGAGTTAGTAGGGATATGATCATGATCACTTGCTACTATCAGAATATGCCAGTAGAAAATGTTGGTGAGCGCTGCTATATGATCCCAATAGTAAACTAAGATTAAGATAAACAGATATTACACAATTTTAGAATAATATTCAGTACATTATAATATTATATTCTTGAGAACCATAACAGTTTAGTGTCTTTGGAATCATGGAAAAAATCTTCTATCTTTGTGAAACATCTTCAACATCTCCCATAATGATATCCACCATTATTACCTCAAACTAAAACAATTCATCAAAACATGGGGAAAGAATACATAAGAAATGGGTGATCACAAATGCGCAGGAACGGTAAATAAGGGAGATAAGAAATCATAATCTTGAGCATATGGGCATGAGAACATGATCATGAAAATAGTAGACCAAATAATGCACATTAAAGATCCTATACATGAATCATGTCATAAATAATTAAATTTCATAAGAAAAGAATCATAAAGAAACTAATAAGATAAGCCACGAAAGAAAATATTAGTTATAAAACATGGGTAGATAAATAAAGGGAAGGAGAGATATAACCTATCTTTATTTTTTAGTGGCATCCTTGAGTTAGGCTCCATGAAAATTCTACCTAAGCTAGAAAGCATGAAATAGGGAAATAAATGAGAAAAATAAATAAAAATAAAGGAGAAGAAAAAATAGGATATAAAATGGTTTGGAACCCAATGTGGGTGAAAGTTTTTACTATCCCTAGTCAAGAAGTTATAGATGTTTAACCCCAATCCAAAGGTTGGTAGGGTTTAATGCTTAAAACCCACACGAAAAATTTCCTCCCTATTTTATTTAGCCAACAATAATCAAGTAGGAACCCGTTGATATATTTCTACAGCTCCTCTTCCTTTTCAATGTTGTAAAGCTTTGAAGATGGGGGATGGAGAAAGAATGATTCCCTAACTTCTTTACTCATGACATATTTGGCCTATTCATCATCATCCATGGCCTACATATTTCCCACATCATTATAAGTTTCATCAAAATGGAAGTCAAAAAACAATTTAAACTTAACAATATTAAATCATGATGAATCAACCAATAAATCTTCCCTTTCATGTAAAACAGATTGAATGTTTATCAATTTAGGAAAGACCAAATGAGACTCAGTCTCAGCAAGGGAATCATCATTTTCATCTTCTTCCAGAGAAAGAGAGAGGTATAGAGGTACTTATTCTTATTTTTAAAATATGGGAGGATCACTTACCTTTTTTTCATAAAAAAAATCTATCCAATGTTCACCCAAAAATTTTGTAGATCCCATAGTTGTATTAGTTAGAATGTCATCTTCAGGTGCCTCTTCAAGCAATGGAAAAGGAGAGATGAATAGATCTTCAAGTTTATTCTTCAAGTATTCCATGGGTTTATAAACATGAAATTTAGGTTGATTGTTCTTCTTACCCTCCTCATATAGTACTTTTTTTTCATTTCAACCATAGAACTTTGACATATTCAACTTCGTCCACCAGTGATGCTACCAAATTTCTTGCTTTATCAATTAATTTGAAATTATTTTGTATCATCATAACATCTTGTTCCATATACAAAATAAAATTATCTTACCCATTGTACAATTAATTACTCGACTATGAAAAAAAACAATTTAATAATCTATATCGAATGAAAAATAATGATATTCAATGAATCTTTTTTTTAGTTTTTGAAATTTATTATTTTTTGGGTTTTTACGAAAAATAGAGTGTGTAATAATTTGGCATCCATGCAAACAGCACCAAACTGCTATCATCGTCATGTTTCAATCTGATAGAAATATTGTTATCATTAGTTCACTCCACATACCATCTTGGTAGTCATGGCTCACTCCCATGACCATCTTACTAGCATGAGTTCATTCATCATACCATCTGAGTAGTCATGTTTCACTCCCATGGCCATCATAGAAGCATCATCTCACTCCTCATACCATCTTGGTTGTCATGGTTTATTCCCATGGCCATATTAGTAGCACGAGTTCACTCCCTATAAAATCTTATTAGTAATGGTTCACTCCCATGTCCATATTAATTGTCCAGGTTTATTCCCAAGACCATCTTAGTCTATCTCATGAGATTTTAAATCATTACCCAATGCAATGGATGATGATATTGGTCCCACCAATCTCATAATGAAATCATACATACATGTTCCATAAGATCATAAATAACTATATCATAACCATGAAAAGAAAAGGGTATTATAAACATGAAATCATAGCATAACTTGTAGAAAACGTTATGTTATATAATCATTTGATCATAAACATAACTAATGAAAAGGATGTTGGTTTAACAAGAATATAACCCATTACAGGTAAACATGTATCACAAAACAATGAAATTAAGCGTAACCCGTTCATAGAAATAATATAAATGGAACCTTTTGATCATTCTCTAAAAGGGAATGAGTAACATCAACAGATGTCTTCTTAGATGGATTGAAATACCTTTTAAAAATGTTTCTTATGGAAAACATCCTTTCTTATTTGAAAAATTATTTTAATGCATAATACCTTTTGAAAATAATTTTCAAATAAAATACCTTTAAAATGTATAATTAAGAATAGAAATGATTTAAAGAAATATTTCTTTGAAAACTAACAAAATAATATTTAAAGCATTTTAAAACTATTTTTATTTAAAAAACACTTTGAAATATTATAAGTTTTATATCATTTTGAAAACAGTTTCATTGAAAATAATTTGAAAACATATAAATAAACCATGAAAATGATTTTAAATACATTTCTGTGAAAATATTTTGAAAACATATAAATAATGATTGAAACAGTTTTGAAAACCAATTTCCATGAAAACATATAAAATAGAGTGAAATTTTTTTGAAAACCATTTTTAAAAAATAATTTAAAAAAATCAAAACTATCTTAAAAAGTAACCCACTAAATATGAAAAGGAAGATTTACATAAATAACAGTGTGTAAATTTGTACTTGTCATACGAGGTAAGATGAATATTCTGTTTTCATACTAAAAAGGTTTGAAAAATTTCTTGATAGGAAACTTAAAATAAGATTCCCTTACAAATTGGTAAAAGTAAAAAATGGTAAAAATTTTTATTGATCATTGGATATTGTAAAAATATTTCTGGAATCTATTTTTAGAAAACATGGTTTTGAAAGAATACAGATTTCTGGACAAGGAGAGGGTAATGTTTGGATTTCCTAAAAACACTTTCTTAACTATATTATATGCCAAGGAGTGGAAAAATAGTACCAATACATGATTATATCAAGAATATACATAGGATAAAAACATTATATATTTTATTATTCAATGGATAGTAATATTTCATCAAAAAAAACCTACCCGTAGACAATATTTAAATATGATGATATTGTTTCAATAATGTCTTATAAATTGGTAACTTGGGATAATACTATCCCTGAAATAAAAATAAAATAAAACTAATCATAAAAAATCATTAAAATTACGTTATTCATTATATAAAATTTAAAATTGAAGTATATAAACCTCAACGAAGAATTTAAATTCATAATAAAACACTAGTCTCAAATAAGGCCAATTGAGGAAGAACTATTTTACTGATTTGGTAACATTTGAAACTTAAACCCTTTGAAAGAAAGGTCATAAAATGGATATGTGAATACCCATAAATTTAATTATAATATAAATATAGAAAAATCATGTTTAGTATATACACTACACAAAAGTAAAGAGTTGAGAACATAACATGTATCTCATAGAAATACAAAGTGAGATGTAATCCCCTTACATTTTTTCTTAACTCTCGTCATACTCATTCAAACCACCTGTATAACAAATATCAATTTCTTATAAATACATTTCAAAAAAAAGTTCTTATATCTAGTACCACATATCAATTTATTATGATCTTATATTACCCACTTTTTAACCATCACATGATAAGGTTTTACTTCGGGTAATATTCGGTTAGTTCTTCGTATGTGTCTTAATTTATTATACTATTGTTACTTATATCTATATAATGATTATAGAATGTAAAAGATGTTATAAATATAATTTATATCTTGTATATTTTTATTATAATAATATATATAATATATTATTATAAAATAGAATACAACATTCATGGAGACGATAAGATGTACGTACGGATGAACAATGTTTCTGTTTTTATTACTGTATTGAAAGAAAGAGTGTACATGAAATATATGTATATATATATAGATATATAATTGTTTTAGTATCATTATTATATAATGTATAACAAATAATTTTTCTAAATCCTTCCTTAATACATTCGATGTAATTTGTGAATGAATCATATCGTTTTGAGGGGGCGGTGGTCCACACTTCCCCAAATGAAGTTATCGTATTAACACCAAATAAACATTAAAAAATATATGTTCTGTAAAATTAATAAATAATATTAAACAAATAATAAATATAATATATAACATATAAAAACATAGTTTCCATCATAATTTATACCATGATAGGCTTTAAGGGAAATTGAACAATCATCATTTAGTGAGGTGGTAGTTCGCCATAAACGTAAACGGTATATTCATTATCCATTATATGGAGGTGTGTGTATATTTAGGTTGAGAACATAGTGTAAAATCGTCATATTATATTTTGAATAATATTTTTGTATAAAATAATGTCAAAAATAAAGTGGAGGAGGTGGGGAAAGAAAATAAATGATATGACCCAAGAGTAGATGTTACCTCTTAATCGGGTAACTCCTTTTTGGTTTGGGAAAAAATGATTAATTGTATTTACTTCATATAATGGGGTGTATTCTTGGATAACGGGACGATTTATGGGTCTTTTAATAGGTAGGACTTGGACGAACCTAATAGTTTTGATAGGTGTGAGGATTTGGGTGAGGTGGTGTCCTTTTATATGGAAGTAAAAGGACTCACTTGGAATTTTTGAAAATATGTTAGGTGTCCACATGTTCTTACTTATAAAAGGTCATAAAAATATAAATCAAGAATTTATGGATTAAGGATGAATAAGGGTCACTCAATGGATTTTGGAAAATTGGATAGGTCATTTGTGTTTAGAAGATTATGTTTTTGTCCCCAATTAAGCTTAATTTTACATCAATCATTGTGATTAATTTTAATCACATTAACTAATAATTTTTTTCAAAAATAAATATGATCATATTAGGAAATAAATATTTTTTTGATTAAAATGGTTTATTTAATTTTCTAAAAAATTAATTCATATATATATATAAATTATGGATTAATGTTAATCTCACAGATGGGATGAAATTGCGGGGTTTTAAAGTTGAAATAAGTTCAAATTTTTATTAAGTTTTTCTATTAAATTTCAAAGTGAAATTGAATATAATGGCTGAAATTTTATTAATATAAGTTTAATTAATCTCTTGTGAAATTATAAAGAATTAATATATAACTTAACATTAATAATTATAAAAATGAAAAGCATGATTTTAACTAAATAGTAGTATTTTACACTATTTATAAAAAAATGATGTTTTTCATGAAAATCCCAAAAATTCACCCTCAGATAATATTTAACCTATAAATTCCGAAATATATTTATTTTATCATATTATATTTATTAATTTTTCTAAAATTAATTTTATTATTAAAAGCGGTATATTCGGGAAAACGGTATTTTTAAACATAAAAGGACATTACCAAATAATCATATCTTTCATCACAAATATTTTTTATCTATATATAAAAATATATATAATATTTTAAATTTAGCTATTTTTATTCATATAAATAAGTTTAAAAATTAGGTTATAATTATCACATTTAAATAATTATAATAATAAAATGATGTTTTGTTGAAACATTTTTTGCATGAGATGTACGCCAAGTAAGTGTTGCAGGTAGAGAAAGCCATGTTAGTATTGCATGTAGAGTAAGCCTAGTCGATATTTCATGTAGTGCAAGCTGTGTCGGTTATGTGTGAAAGGAATCTTTGAACTAGTTTTTTAATATATATATATATAAATAACTTCAACAATGTAATGTGAGATGAAAAATATCAAAATAATATATGAATTCAGAAAAAAATATTCACGAAATCTCGAGATATTACATTCTACCCCTCTTAAAATGAATTTCCCCCATGAAATTAGTATTGGTTATCATAGCTTTAACACTTGAAAGTTTCATTCATAGAAACCCATGTCATAAAAATTAATACTAAAACAACCCTTAAAGATGGAATGTTTGAACCGTAATGTTTACCGAAAGTAACATACAATCGGGTTTCTACATAGTAGAACATAGGTTGAGAGTAAATATTGGGCATGCAGGAAAATCGTAAATATTTATATGGAGTGATTGAGGTTATCAATAAAAAACGAATTATTAATTAAAACTTGAGGGCCTCATAGTCATAAATCTGTGATGATTTAAAAGGCTGTCAGTTCAACAAAATTAAGGTATTAGGACAACACATTTTCTTTGGATCATTATCCTAATGATTAGTAATAATTTTATTGACCATGAATATAAAGAAATATTATTACTTGACATATTTCTATAAACAAAATTTCATTCTTTAGTAGTTATTTTATCAATTTATATTTCGTCCAATACTTCATGAAATGGATGTCCATATTTTAACATTGATTTACGAAGCACTAAAATAAAATTTTAGAAGATATTAAGTCCCATAAAAGAATAAAAATGCATAACTATTTATCTATAACTATTATTAAAAATTAATATGGATAATACATTAATCTCTAAACATAAAATGTAACACAACCGATTCATTATAAAAATTATTCATCAAAAAAAATAATACGTTAACCAGGACATCACGTAGTCCTATTGTAACTCCCTGACCCCAGTTACCCCGAGTCGGTACATTATTACATAAAATTGGCATGACTACAAGGAATCATGTCCCAAATGACTGATCTATTTATCATTCATGGAAAATAGATTACATACATGAAGTTCAAAATTACAACTTGAAAATAAAAACAACTGTAATTTATTCCATTAGAAATGTCCAAGCCTATAATATTATGCCATCAAGTCACTCATAACTAACTTCTTCATATCCTGGGAAAATAAAACATAAGAAAGGGGTGAGATCAGATGCCCAGTAATGGTAAATAATTTAATGGAATACATAAACTTTTAAGGCAAGATGTTTTATAAAAATAGTTTCCTTTTAAACATATACATTAACATAATATGGAAAATTAAATCAAACATTACCATATAAACATGAAAATAAATATTCTAATAGTATAATAATCAATTGAAATAAATAATTTTATAATGAGGGAATTTATAGTATCGTACTTTAATTTATGTGTCATGGCCTCATTCTAGGACCTATGGGCTAACTGTAACTCGGCCCAAACTCAGAAAGCCTCTGTAACCGGACTCCATCCTGAAGATCCTCTGTAACGAGACTCCAACCCGGAGAGACTCTGTAACCGGATTCCAACCCGGAGGGTCTGCTGTAAGTAAACCCCAACCCAGAGGGCTTACTTTTACTAGTCCCCAACAAGGAACATACTAGTCCAATACATTTATCATAATAAAAGGTTGAAATATAACATAAACATTCATATTAAAAATAGCATACGAAATGTCAATACTTTATCCATAAACCATGAATGGTATAAAAATAACAAATCCACAATCAATGATATCACAAAACATTGAATGCAATATGGAATATCTGTATCATAATAAGTCCACATCAAACAAGTTTAAAATCCATTAAACAATGTTGACATAGATAAAAATGATTAGAAAAATGCTTTGAGAGAAACACCCCATTTTCATGACATCGTTTAAAATTCTCACAATTTATAAAGGTAGTCAATTAAAATGGATTATTGAGTCAAAGTGTCCCATACCACTTCAAATATTTTACATGAATTTTATTTTAAAACATTTATGTCCACATAAATAAATCCTTAAAATCTTTTTGAGAACATGGACATTAATTAAAATGGTTCAGAAAGTTAAATCTTTAAAACATTTAAAATGATGATCTAGTTAAATAGACCCTCCCATTAAACCTTAAAATATTAATTTTGAAATCAATTTTATTAAACATGGGTATCTATGATAAGTATGTCACAAAAAATACTTACACATGGACAATCTCAGAAAATAATTAGATTGAGGAAATAACCCTTACCTCATTGTAATCAATCGATTCATTTGAAAATAGTCAATAACCACCAAATTAATAACTGAATATCATGAATATAAATAGAATAATGATAGTATATATCAAATGTAAGTAAAAAATACACCACATTCAATAAATAAGTTGTGAACAATGGAAATCTCACGGAATTAAAAGTGAGATAAGAAACCCCTTACCACGTGTCCGACTTGACTCGCCAGTCTATTACTTGTTCTTCCTGAATAATAAAAATAAGTTAATTTATACTTGCATAATAATATTTTCAACTTTATTATTCCTTTTATATCACTTATTACCTTTCTATAACAATTAGTTAATTATTTGAGTTCATATCGTACATTTTGTCGATGTTCGGATGTTATGTTAAAAATGAACTTGTTATAATTATAAATTGTCCATTTGTTCAGAATTCCATTATCTATAGAATGTTATTACTCATTTAGATTTCATATATATGATATATTTCTAGTATATATATGTATTTATAATAGTACATGATATTTGGAGATAAGAAATGAAATGCACCGTTCATGGAGACGGTAAGCCGTACGTACGCATGAACGCTACTTTCATTTCTATTTTTTTATTTTAATAGAATTAAAAAAATAATGATACCTAATAATATTATAATTATAGTATAATATCAGGTATAATATCATTAATTACATACTTTATACATCTTACATAAGTCATTAATGTGTCATATCACTTTGAGGGGGCGGTAGTCCGCACTTCCTCAAATGAAATTATCACATTTTACCCATAATGGAAACCATAACAGTATGATATAAATAGAAAATAAAGAAGAAAAAGGAAAACATAAACATAATATATATATCATATATAAATATAGTTCCATATTAATGGCCACCATGAGAGGTGTTAGGAGATAATCGAATAATAATCATTTCGTGAGGCGTTAGTTTCCCAACCACAGAAGCAGTATGTTCTTCACCCATTAGATAGAGGTGTGTGTAAGTGTAGTTCGAATCCTTCTCATAAAAAAATACTAGTGTATTTTGGATAAATTTTATATCATCAAATAAAGGAATAAAATGATTTTATAGGGTTTGGACAAGTAAAATAAAACAAAATAAAAGAAAATAATTTATGAGAAACCGTTACCTTTAATTTGGGTAACTTCCTTTGGTTAGAACCAAAAATACATTTTGATGTGACTTTTGCCTAAGTTAAGGCCTCTAGGTTTAATATAGGTATATTTACAGCTTATTTGAGAAGTGTTTGGATGAACCAAGGGGCTTGAGATGTGTGTGGAATGGGTTAGAAGTGGTGTCCTTTTATAAGTTGGAGGAGGGGATCTTTAGGAAAGTGTGAAAATATTATTTTATTATATAGTGATATTCAGTTTATAATGTTCAAAAACTAATTAAATTCTAATATAATATGACTCATGGTCGAAATAAAATCATCCAATAAGAATTGGGCATGTTTGGGATATATTTTTAATAATAATAATTTTATTTATTTAAATCATTTATTAATTAGGTAAATACTACATCATTATTGTATCATTTATAATTTAATTTATTTGATTTCTAAAAATTATGAAAAAATACTATAATGTAGGAAATAATTTTATCTTTCCAATTAATATTTATATTTGAAAATATGACTTATATAACCCCATGTAAAAAATTGATTTACTAAAAGATATTTTTTTATGTCATTTTTGCCTTCACTTTGTGTTAATTAAAATAAAGTGTCGTTATCATTCATAAGTGGCTCCATGGGATCCTGAAATTGATCCAAGGATTTTCATGGTCTTCCATGACTCAACCATAAAGGTTAGGACAAGTGTTAAGGTAATTTTTTATTATTATAATATTCTTTCTACCATGAATTACACTATTTACCTTTAACCGCGGTAAATAAAAGTCAAAAGTTACTATTTACCAAAAATTAATCTCATCTTATTGAACAAAATTTTACTTACTGAGGTAAACCATGTCTCTTGGATTTTTGAAATTCTACTCATAGAAATGGTAAAATTAAGTTTTATGTAAATTTGCAAATTCTCCTAGGAGGTGGGTAAAAGACGGTAAAAAGTTCAATAAACTTTTTATATATCTAAACTTACTATAAAATGACTGAAATGAATTATATTGAATGTATATAGGTATTATGTATCTATTTTAACCAAAAATAAATTTAAATAAAATAAATAATTATTTAAATAAAAAGTCGGTTTTAACTAATAACTCAGTGTTTTTCACTATTAATCAAAAATTCAATGTTTTCAAAAAATATAACTAAATCTCACTCTATGAAAATATGATATTCTGAAGTCAAAATTTAGTCTATTTTACCAAATTCACAACATAAAAGTTTCATTTATTAATTTAAAATTAATTCCCAATTGTCAAAACAAAAAAGTGTATTTTTATGAAATAATAACTAACAAAAGATTGATAATTTTTTATGTTGATTTTCAAAGTGAAATTATTTACAATTAATAACATTGTATTAAATGGTAAAAATATAATCTATTTATACTTCCTAACCATTAAAATGTATAAATTAACACATCAAATTATTTTTTTAAAGTTGTTTTCAGTTAAAATATAGTATTTTTCACTATTCACCCAAATATGAAACTTATGAAAAAAACACAAAAAATTTATTGAAACTAAATTATCATGTCCCAATTCTAAAGAAGAAGATTATTTTTTCAAAATGAATATATAAAAGTTTCAAATATTGGATTTAAAAAGGGTTCACCATTAAAATGCTGTAAAATTGTATTTTGATAAAAAATACTTCTTTAATGTGAAAAAAATGAATTTCTTTTTTCATTATGTGTAATAAATTCATAATATGGATTCTAAAATTATAAGGATTATATAATGTTCAGAATTTAGTTAATAGTATTCATATCTATTTTTGAATGGCTAGTTTGGTAAGTCGTGGTGCGCTTGAACTCGGTGTTGTGTGTAGTGAACGTTATTGAAATACTTTAAAGAAATAACGTACTATGAAATCTTGGGGTGTTACATTCTTCCCTCCTTCAATAAATTGCATCCTCACAATTTGAAAAAAAAATTCAAAAATAAAAGGTTGAAAATTGAAAATACCTATGTGGGAAAACCCACATCAGAAATTGGGTTAATAAAATTTAGTCTTAATAAGAGGAAAAAAGGGAATGAAATAGACACCACAAAATTATGATCTCGATTAAGAGAAAATTGGTGGAAATTAGAAATACATAATTGGGAGGGGAATGTAAATATTTATAGGGGTGATTGAGGTCATTAGTCACGTACACTTGATGAATTGAGGGCCTCAAATCCATCAATCTATGATGACTTAAAATATCATCAATTCAACAAAACATAAGGTATTATAATAACACATTTTTAGTTTTAAGATCCCTTACCTAAAGTTTAATAATTAATTGTTTTATAGAATTAGAGAAGAAAAAATATATATACTTGAAAAGTAGAGTTCCATCCTTTGACTAATTTCAACCACAAACTCATCTTTCACTCTAAAAGATAATAGAACATAAAAAAATATTCTATTTATCCTATTCATATAGGGTTACAAAGAAATGACTTTATAATTCATCTACCAGTCCATTTTAAAAAACTACATTATTTAATCAAGGAAATCATGTGGGCCATTGGTAGGTGATATACCCTTGCCACCCTTCGGTTGCGGGTTCAAGTCTCGCAGCCTTTCCGGATGTTACGGGTTGCCGACTGACTTCCAGGTTGTCCTTTTTATGGAAATCCAAAAATAATCTCAAACTAGACTTATCCAAAATACATCTGTCCAAACTCACAGTCCGATATTTATAAGGAAGGTAAATGAAATTAAGACCATTTTTTCCATGTAATAACACGTGAACACCTTCATCATGTATTATATTAAAACACTGCAATATCTTAAATTACCATAAAACCTTATTGATTACATTCATGCTTTCTTATGCCTTATAGAATACTGGATATACTCCTTCTATCCAAAAATTTTGTAAACATTAGTAATGAAGGAATATACAAACCATTAATAAGTTTCAATGTAGTCAATAATATCCAATGTAATTTATCCAAATCAATCATGTATTATTCCAAAATCACTACCTCAGTATCAAAACCATATTATGGTTTATCTTTCTCTCAACCATATATTTTCCAAAAAATTGACCTACTATTGAGTCACTTTTCTTGGTTCCAAACAATCTTATGTCCTTAATGAAATAGTACTGCAGTAAAATCCTTATATACTCTACAATTCTTATAACATGTACATCATTAATACAATACTCAAATTACATAATACTTTAAGAACAATATAAGAAATATAATCATTCCTCTTCATATTTGTTAGTATCATAACATTATTATTATCCAATAGCATCATTTTGGGTATACTCTGATGATTTAGACAATGATTCATGTAGTGTACCAACTCCTTGCAGATGAAACATTATACATTTTAAACTTTTTTCTTACCCTTGAAATCGCGTACTTGGTTTCCTTTTTTCTCCACACTTATAACAAACTCCAATTCCCTTCAATTATTTAACAAGATGATTCTTTGAATAGTTATAACATATGATAAAATCATCATTTTCCCTTTTCCCTTTATCCATATTTCTCTCTTCCATTATTTTCTTCTCTTGCTTCCCTTCAAAGCCATAAGTCTCAGAGAATTCATTACTTATCATATTAACACATGATACTATTTCTTCATTTGTTGAGAATATATGGGAGACTATTTCCCTTCTAAAAGTTGGATTAATATAGTGAATGATATGATCCTTATTACTCTTTTGATCAAACGAATTGTTGGAGTTCACATTCATTCTACTGGGCTCTATTTCTATACAATGGCACACACTAAGTCAGTTTATGAATTGAAATGAATAATTTCAAACTTGTAAAAAACCTAATGTAATTTGAACAGTTTGTGGAAATAATCATCACAATATTTTATTTCAGGAGTTATATACTCGTAAATAATTTATAATGATTTGTAAAGAAAATGATAATTATCCTAATCAAATCCCCCGGGAGTGTTGTAACCAAGAGTGCACCAAGGCCCGTTGTCGTGCACTAGTTCTCGTTCGAGTCTAGCTCAAAGAGGTGTTTTTGAGTTTTACCCCTAGGTACATCTGTGCCAGATCCGCCTTTACCTACTCGTATCTAGACAGGGATGTGTTTCTTGGAAATATCACAAAATCTCTAAATTACCAAAATTCTAGGAATTTATTCTATACTAATCCTCAAAGTCTATCATAGGTTAGTGTGATCTAATTAGAGTTTATCTAAACCTAGTGTCCAATGTTATTTCTAAACTTCATTTGATACCAATTGTAATGCACCGACCCCAGTTACCCAGAGTCGGTGAATTATTACATAACATTGGCATGATAACAAGGAATCACGTCCCGAAGGACCAATCAGTTTAGCAATCCTAGAAAATATATTACATACATGAAGTTCAACATTACAACTTAAAAATAAAAACAACAGTAATTTATTCCATTAGAAATGTCCAAGCCTCCAATATTTTTCCTGAAAGTAACTCATAACTAACTTCTTCATATCCTGGGAAAATAAGACATAAGAAAGGGGTTAGCCGAGATGCTCAGTAAGGGAAAATAATTTAGTGGAAGCTATAATCTTTTAAGGCAAGATGTGTAATAAAAATAATAGCCTTTTAAACATAATCTAGAATATTATATGGAACAAATAAATAAATAATTACCATATAAACATACAATGGATATTATTATAGTTTAATAATCAATTGTAATAACTAATTTCATAACGAGGGATTATATAGTACCAGAAATTAATTTCTGTGTCAAGGCCTCATGCCCGGACCTATGCGCTAACTATAACCGGACCTAAACCTGGAGAGCCTCTATAACCGGACTCTATCCTGGAGAGCCTCTGTAACCAGACTCCAACCCAGAGAGCCTCTATAACTAGAATCCAACCCTGAGGGTCTGATGTAACTGGACCCCAACCTAGAGGGCTTACTTTTACCGGTCCCCAACAAGGAACATACTAGTCCAATACATTCATCATAAGAAAAGGTTGAAATATAACATAAACATTCATATTAAAGCTAACATATGAAATGTCAATACATTATCCATAAACCATGAATGGTATAAAAATAACACATCCATTGTCAAACTTATCAAAAAAAATTAAATTCAATATGGATTATTTGTATCATAATAAGTCAACTTAGAACAAGTTTAAAATCCATTAAAGGATGTTTACATAGATAAAAATGATCAGTAAAATGATTTGAGTGAAATACCTCTTTTTCATGAAATCATTTCAAATTATCACAGTTTATAAAGGTAGTCATTTAAAAGGTATTTTTGAATCAGAGTGTCCCATACCTCTTTAGAACCTTTTAAAATAATTGTAATTTCAAAACATTAATGTCCATATAAATAAATTCTTAATATAATTTTGAAAACAAGGACATTAATTAAAATGGTTTAGAAAGATATATCATTAAATCATTTAGAATGTTGATCTACATAAATAGACCCTCCCATAAAACCTTAAAATATTGTTTTTGAAAACATTTTTACAAAATATGGGTATCTATGATAATTATGTCCCAGAAAATACTTACACATGAACAATCTCAGATAAAAATTGGATTGAGAAAATAACCCTTAACTCGTTGTAATCAATCAAGTCGTTTGATCAATTGTCAATAACAACCAAATGAATCATAGAATATCATGAATATAAAGAGAATCTGGATATTATATATCAAATGGCAGTACAAAATACACCACATGCAATAAATAATTGGTGAATAATGGTAGCCTCACAGAATTAAAAGTGAGATAAGGAACCCCTTACCACATGCCTGACTTGACTCGCTTGTATGTTCCTTTTTATTACTCAATAATAAAATAAAGTTAATTTCTACTTGTTAAGAATATTTTCAAGTTTATAATTCCCTTTATATCACTTATTACCTTCCTATAACAATTAGTTAATTATTTTAGTTACATTTTGTCGATGTTTGGAACTTGAGTAAAAAATGAACTTGTTATAATTATAAATTGTCCATGTGATCAAAAGTAAATTATCAATAGAATGATATTGCACATTTAGATTTTATATATATAATATATGTCCAATATATATATATGTATTTATAACAGTACATAAAATTTGGAGATAATAAATGAAATGCACCGTTCCTGGAGACGGTAAGTCGTACATACGCATGAACGCTACTTTCATTTCTATTTTTTATTTTAATGGAATTAAAAAAATAACGATACATAGGTATATTATATTTCCAGTATAATATAATATATAATATCATTAACTCCATACTTTATACATCCCACATAAGTCATTAAGGAGTCATATCACTCTGAGGGTGTGGTAGTCAGCACTCCCTCAAATGAAATTATCACATTTTACCCATAATAGAAACCATAATGATATTATATAAATTAAAAATACAG
Source organism: Viscum album (assembly GCA_963277665.1). Taxonomy (NCBI): domain Eukaryota; kingdom Viridiplantae; phylum Streptophyta; class Magnoliopsida; order Santalales; family Viscaceae; genus Viscum; species Viscum album. The sequence goes on from CAUJRU010000170.1 coordinate 1,019,140, forward strand.
AAGAAAAAAAGAAAACATTAACATAACATATGTATCATATATAAATACAGTTCCATAACAATGGCCACCATTTTAGGCGGTAAGAGATAATCGAACAATCATCGTTTTGTGAAGCGTTAGTTTGCCAACCACAGAAACAGTACGTTCTTCACCCATTAAATGGATTTGTGTGTAAGTTTCGTTCTAATAGATATCATAAAAACATCCTATTATATTGAGGATATTTGTTTTTTCATGATATAATTTAATAAAAAGAGATTATGGGGGTTGAAGAAGTAAAATAAAAAAATAAAAAAAATTAATTCAAGAGAAACTGTTACCTTAAATTTGGGTAACTTCTTTCGGTTAGAACCAAAAGGACTTTTTGAAGTGACTTCTACCTATGTTAAGGCTTATAGGTGTAAGATAGGGATCTTTAGAGCTTATTTGGGCAGTGGTTGGACGTTCCAAGGGGATTTAGAGGTGTGTGTAATGGGTTACAATTGGTGTCCTTTTATAAGGGGGCGGAGGGGCTCTTTAGGAAAGTGTGAAAATATTATATTATTATATTAGGATATTAAGATTATAATGGTAAAAAAATAATTAAAGTAGATGATAAGATGAATAATGGTCTAAATAAAATCATCCAATAAGAATTGGATAGGTTTTGTAAATAGTTTTAATATTAATAATCTTATTTATTTAAATCATCTATTAATGAGGTAAATACTGCATCTTTATTGTTTCATAAATAACTTATTTTTTTGATTTTTAAAAATTATTAAAAAAAATTATTAATGTAGGAAAAAAAATTTTCTTTATAATGAATTTTTATAGTCGAAAATATGACTTAAATAACCCCTTGTAAAAATTGATTTACTAAAAGATATTTATTTATGTCATTTTTGCCTTTACATTATGTTAATAAAAATAAAGTGGCATTATCATTCATAAGTGGCTCCATGAGGTCCAAAAATTGACCCAAGGATTCCCATGGTCGGCCATGACTCATCCAATATGGTTAGGACAAGTGTTAAGGTAATTTTGTATTATTATAATATTTTTTTACATTGAATTACCCTATTTACCTTTAATCGCGGTAAATAAAAGTCAAAAGTTACTATTCAAAAAAATTATTTTCATCTTATTGAACTACATTTAACTTACAAAGGTTAGACATGTCTCATGGATTTTTGAAATTAAACTCACAAAAATGGTAAAATTATGTTTTATGTAAATTTGAAAATTCTCCTAGGAGGTGGGTAAAAGACGGTAAAATGTTCAATAAAATTTTAATATATCTAAAATTATTATAAAATGACTCCAATGAATTATATTGAACATATATAGTTATTATGTATCTATTTTACCCAAAAATAAATTTAAATAAAATAAATAATTATTTAAAAAAAAGTCGGTTTTAATAAATAACTCAGTGTTTTTCACTATTCATCAAAAATTGTAATGTTTTCTGAAAAATACCAAAATTTCACCCTAAGATAAATTTTATAATCTGAATCAAAAAATTAGGTCTATTTTAAAAAATTAATAACATAGAAGTTTCATTTATTAATTTAAAATTAATTCCCATTATCAAAACCAAAAAGCGTGTTTTTAAAAAATAATAACTAACAAAAAATTGATACTTGTTTATGTTCAATTTCAAATTGAAATTATTTCCAATGAATAACATTAGATTAAATGGTAAAAATATAATCTATTTATACTTACAAAACATTAAAATTTATAATTTAACACTACAGATTATTTTGATTATAAAAGTTCTTTTTAGTTAAAATATAGTATTTCTCACTATTTACCCAAATATAAAAGTTATAAAAAAACACCAAAAATGTATTTAAACTAAATTATTATGTCCCAATTATAATGATGAAGTTTATTTTGTAAAATAGAATATATAAAATCATAAAATATTTGATTTAAAAATGGTTCACCATTAAAAGGTGTTAAAATTGCATTTTATTAAAAAATACTTCCTTTACCTGAAAAAATGGAGTTGTTTCATCATTATGTATTAGAAACTCATCATATGGATTCTAAAATTATATGGATTATATAAAGTTCAAAATTTAGTTAATAATATTCATAACCTTTTTTTAACGGCTAGTTTGGTAAGTTGTGGTGCGCTTGAACTTGGTGTTGCGTGTAGTGCAAGTTATTGAATTACTTTCAAAAAATAACGTACGATGAAATCATGCGGTGTTACACCGATGGTAGGCATAAAACCATTTTAATCATTCATTAATGGGTTCATGACCCACATCTTTATAAGAGTTGATTGGTTTTCACCCGACATACATGATGTCCTCTTCTGAAACCATAGTATTATAATTTCTAGAAATAAATAAGATGGAAATCATTGAAATAAGGTTAATCACTTAATACCCTTTTAACCAAGGTATTCAATAAAATATCAATTCATAAATACTTATTCCAAATTTTTAATTAATATTTTCATGAATGTATAACATTATATCCCTTATGAAGGAAGGAAATCAAAAAACCTAGAATGAAATTGATGAAATCAGCTTAAAATTGGTCCCCCATATATCAAAAACTATATTTTGGTCATTAAAGTAAAAACATGTGAATAAATTCATGGTAAATACTCTTGGAACAAGATAAAAATATAAATTACCTTAAATAATTTTGTAAAACATGCATTCTTCCATATTCCATATATTATTGGATAGATACCAAAAATCTAACAAGTTGTAAACTTTTTCAATGATAACATGAACTACTTTTCAACATGTCCTTAATTAGTTCCAAGGTAATAAATGTCACCCATTTCACATATTCATAATATAATTATCTTCACATAAAGAACATATCAAGGGTTACCTCTCCTTAGTAAAAATTTCACCTTGTCATTAAATCACTTGACCAGTCCACTGGGTATATTTAAAATTAACTTGTAAATTATGGGATACAAACATAAGTAGAATAATTTTTGGTTTCAAACAAATTAATACATTTATTATTCCACAACATCCTCATTCCGTTAAAAAATCTACCTTATCCTGTTATACAATATCATTTTCCTTTCACATTTCTTCTATAGTCTCTCCATCATCAGTTTTGTAACCATTTCTCATACCACTTGCTTATCCTATTCAGGAGATCTCCTCTTGGGGAATTATGTTGCATAATGACCATTTATTCTACACTTAAAACACTTTAGCATCAATGATTCCTTTTGGAGGACAATATTCTCATCCATTCTATTAACCTAGATCTTCATTTTTCCCCTGTAGTCCCATGCTTTGTGGACTTATTTTACATAGTCAAAACATCTTCTTGTTCCTTTACAATATTCACATTGGTGATTATTTCCTTTTATTAACTCAAAGGAAACTAAATATTCTTTCCTTCTTGGTCTTCATTACCCGAAATCTCAGAGAACTCCTTCATTATCTTCCTTGGTGAGTCCAAGAGTTGGTCAAGGTACACATTGTTAATCATGTAATGTGATAACTGATTAGGATTGGTCACAACATCTCTCAATCTATTTATCATCCAACTAGAATGATCATAAAAAAATCATCGATAATATTAAACTTTAATCTACTTCCTTCCAGTTCCTCCCATTGACTAAAACTAGACGGATTGTGTGAGTATTACTTGTCCTAGAAGAAAACCACTTAGTCATGAAAAGAATTACTTATAGGATGTCTATACCATGAAACATTCATTAATCAATGACACTCTAGATTCATAATATGTTATTAATAGTCAACTTATATTTAAATCTTTAATTATCATTCATGATGTTTTTGTGAATTTCCAAAGTGTATCCCCCAAAATTTTCAAACCAGGTGTGCAGCAAGGCCTGTTGTCATGTACAAGATTACCTTGAGTCAGGCCCAGAACATCTTGTCATAGTTTTATCTCTAGGTGTATCTGTTCTAGAGCCACATCCACCTGTAATATCCATACATATATGTATTAATAGAAATCAAATCACTCTATCATTTACCAAAATTCATGGACACTTTTCTAAGCATTAACTAATCCATATACTTAGCCTTAGATACATCCCAATACATATCCATAGAAATATAACTAGGGGTATCACTAAAGTTTTATGATCCTAGTTTCAAAAGTATGAACAGACCTTTCCTTTTATACCAACAATAGTGACCCTGGTGTAACATACATGGATATTGCACCTTTTGAGATTAATATCCAGTGCATTACAAAAATACATGCCCAAGGACCGTAGAAGTTAATTGTCTTTGGAAACATGGAAACAAAATCTTCTATCCTGGTGAATGATAATCAACATATCCCATAAAGATCTCCACCTTTAGTACTTATACCTAAAACATTTATCCATGACCTTGGGAAAGGAAATATAAGAAAGGGGTGAGCTCAAATGATCAGTAAGGTTAAAAAAGGGAGATATGTATGAATAATAATGAGCACAAGGGTATGAGAACATGATCATGAAAATAGAAGATCATACCCTACATATAAAAGATTATATACATGAATCATGGAATAAATAATGGCGGCTTGGAAGAAATTAATCACAAGGAAATAAAGAACATAAGCCATGAAAGCATAACATAGGAATAAAACTTTGAATTTTGGTAGACACATAAGCATATAATATGATTTCAATAGTATCTAAGGCATTAATTCCATGAACATATTGGTAGTATTGGTTCACTACCCATACCATATTGGTAGTCACGGTTCACTCCCATGGCAATATTAGGTTCATGAGTTCAATCCTCGTACCATCTTTGTAGTCATGGCTATCTCTCTTGGCCATCTTTGTAACAAGAGTTCACTCCTCATACCATCTTTCTAGACATGGTTCACTCCCATTTTCATCTTAGTACCATGAGTTCACTCCTCATACCATCATGGTAGTCATGGTTTACTCTCATGGCCATGTTAGTGGCATTAGTTCACTCCTCATACCATATTGCTAGTCATGGTTCACTCCCATGGACATCTTAGTATCTTGAGTTCACTCCTCATACAATCTTGGAAGTCATGGTTCACTCCCATGGACCTCTTAGTAGTTAAGGTTCATTCCAAAGAGCATATTAATCAATCTCCTAAAATATAAATCTTTACCCAATGCATAAGAGGGATATATATGTCCCACCTTTCTCATAATGAAATCATACATATGATGTGGCTTTAAATTTAGTTAATTTTCCACATATTTCTATTTTATTTCTACAGATTTAATTAATTAATTTAAAATTTTTACTAATTTATTAAACTTATGTAATTTAATAATTCAATTCATTAGTTTATATTTTTTTAATTAATCTTTTATTTTAGGCTTTTTAAACATTTAATTTAGTCTTTCGTTATTTTCTATATTCATTATTCATTTTTAGTTTTAATTATTTTTAATAATTTTATGTTTGTCTATTTTAAATAAATAATCAATTAAGCATGTTTATTTAATTAATTAAGACTGTATTTTAATGCTACATCTTTTAATATGTTATTTTTTTATAATTTAATCTTAATCATTTGAACTATTATATTTAATATCCAATAATAAATTTTTAGATTTAAAATTTCTTTCATTATTTTATATCTGGTGTCAAATAATTTATTTAATATGATTTTTAATTGTTGATTTCAGTTTAGTTTTTATCTTTTTGGAATAATACATTTTCATTGATTTAATTAATTATTAAAATTTCAATTTGAAATCTAGGTAATTAATTAATTAATTAATTAGATTCTTCTTATATTATTTTATTTTTTTTTAATTATTTTTTGTTTAATTTTTATCTTCGCCTGTAGTTAACTCACCATTTTCCCCCTTTCCATTTATGTCTAATCACTGTTGGTTGTCCAATTGTGAGACAATCCATCTTCGCATTTTTCAAGAGTGACACCTTCTCACAGTTTCATCATTTTTCGATTTTTTTACTCACTCTTAGAAAACCCAAGGGTAACTTGTTTGCCTTTGTCAAAAATCCACCAGCAGCTCATTATTTCTCTTTTTACTGTCACAGAGGTGCATCACACAACTAGGGCCTCTCTTCCATCAATAGTGACACAGATTCACCATTGATACTATCTCATCGTTCCCCTTGTTACTCACCGTCACAACATCTCACTACGAGACCCCTTCACCATCCTTCTTGAAACACAATCAATGTAACTCACTACCCCTTCTCTACTTACACACATGTGCCTTTACCAGCCTTCTCATCATTCCACCAGCCTTCGTTAGGTATCACTGTAGAGACCCAAATCTTGATTTACATAGACATTACATTACTTTTTCATAATACTTAATACATAACAAAAACAGACACCAACAGACTGTAATAGTTTAGTGTCTTTGGAAACATGGAATAAAATTTTCTAATCTTGGTGAAAGATCTTCAACATCACCCATAAATATCATCCCATTTTTTATTACCTAAAACCATTCTCTATATCCTGGGAAAAATAAAACATAAAAAGGGTGAGCTCAATGCTCAGTAAGGGTAAAAATAGAGAACATAAAACAATCCATAAATATTTGAATGCAAAAACTTGAACACAAAATCTAAACATAAAAATATTGAGGAAAGACATAAATCTTGGAATTACGTAAGGCATATATCATAATGGAACATAAATCATGATAAAATATCATGGGAATAAAGCATTTAATTGTGGAAAACCATTAAGCACATGATATTATTTCCATAGTAGCCAAGGCATTTCTACCAAGACCATCTTAGTGGACAAAGTCCCATTCTAAACCGAGTTCAGTCCTCGTTCCAGTCCTGTATCACTGAACCGTATTAACTTACCATTACAGCCATGTATATCTCATGAGATACAAATCATTACCTAATTCATTGGAGGGAGATATATGTCCCAACCATCTCATAATGAAACCCTTCTTTCGTGTGCCGCCAAATCATAAATCATACATCATAGCATAACCCATGTAATAGAAGGGGATTTGTAAACATCATTCCATCATAACATAATCCATATAAAAAAATGGAAATCATTTAATCATAAGAATAATCAAAACATGTAAATAATGGATAAATTATACTTGAAACATATACATATTAAATAATGTCATTTAAATGAAAAATTGTTTTGATAAAACACTTGAAATGAATTCTTGAGGAAAATACCCTCTCTTCTTTAAAATCATTTTCTTTTAAAAAAATTCCATGAAATTTTAAATGAAAAGGGTTTTGGAAAATAATCATGAAATCTTGTAGAGGAAGCTTCAGGAAAATGAGGCGTTATAAAACTGTAAAAATCCGTTCACGCCGTATAAGTGAAAAATAACATTCCCCTCGTACTTTTTTGAAAAATGTAAAAAAGTAACTCATGTGGTAAACAATAGTAATATTCATTTCATAACATGTGGTAAATTTGAAAAATGTGTAAAATTCCATTAAATATACATGAAAAATTTTTAATAAAATAGGGACATGGATGATAACCAAAACCCAAGTAAATACTTACGAATAAACAATCTCGGATAAGAGTGAGATTGGAATAGTTATCCCATACATAGATCTTTTTGTAAATAAAATAGATCACTTATGTGTATTCACTATGAGGTCACATAAAGAATGTATAAATACATGATAAGATATAAAAATTCATTTCTCACATAATCAATGAATGACATAAACAAGAAAGAGAAGATCAACCCAAAGAACGAAAATTGGGTTAAGAAGTTCCCTTACCTTGCATCCGAATTGACTCGATCGTTCTTTAATCTCCTGAATAATAAACTGAAGTTAATTTCTACTTTCTTAAGAACCTTTTTCAAGTTTATTATTCCTTTTATATCACTCATTACCATGTTATAAACATTATGTAACCATTTAAGTCAATAATGTTTGTTTTGTCAATATTTGGTACTTGAGTAAAAAATGGACTTCTTATAATTACATGTTGTTCATGTGGTCAAAGGTTCATTTTATTCATTATTTTCATGTCATATATATCATATATATCTAGAATATACATGTATTTATAATAGTACATAACATATGGAGGTAAGAAATGAAATGCACCGTTTATGGAGACGGTAAGTCGTATGTATGCATGAATGCTACTTTCATTTATATTTATTATTTTAATGGAATTAAAACATAATTATAAATATATATATTATAATTCCAGTATAATATCATATATAATATCATTAAATCCATCTTTTATACATCCAACATAAGGCATAAATGAATCACATCACTTTGAGGGGGCAGTAGTCCGCACATCCTCAAATGAGATTATCCTATTTACCCACTATGGAAACCATAAAGGATTGATACAATTGTGAAGTAAATAAGAATAAGGAAATCATAAATAAAATATATATCATATATAAATATAGTTCCATCATAATGTCCACTATGAGAGGTGGTAGGAGAAATTCGAACAATCATTGTTTCGTGAGGCGTTAGTTTTCCATCCACAGAAACATTATGTTCTTCATCCATTAGATTGAGGTGTGTGTAAGTGTAGTTAGAATACTTCTCAAAAAAACATCCTATTATATTAAGGATACTGTTGTTGTTACAAAAGTAAGTATTAAAAAGAGTTTAGGGGTTGTAGAAGTAGAATAAAAGAAAACAATTTAAGAGAAACAATTACCTTTAATTTGGGTAACTTCCATTGGTTTGAACCAAAAGGACTTCTTGAAGTGCCTTCTGCATATATTAAGGCTTCTAGGGGGAGGAGAGGGATGTAGAGAGTTTAATTGAGCAGGAGTTGGACAATAGAAATGTCTTGATAGGTGTGTGGAATTGGATAGAAATGGTCTTCTATTATAAGGGGGAGGAGGGGCTCTTTTGGAATGTGTGAAAATATTATATTATTATAAACTTTTCTTCGGTTTCAAAATGTACAAAAACCATTAAATATGAATATAAGATGACTCATGGTCGAAATAAAATCATAAAATCAGAATTGGACATGTTTTGGATAATATTTTAATTATTATAATCTTATTTATTTAAATCATTTATTAATGAGGTAAATACTGCATCATTATTTTGTCACAAATAATTTAATTTATTTTATATCTAAAAATTATAGAAGAAATACCATCATTTTGGAAATATTTTTTTCTTTCAAATTAATATTTATTTTCGAAAATATTATTTATATAACCCCTTATAAAAATTAATTACTAAAATATTTTTTTTAATGTCGATTTTGTCTTTACATTAAATTAATTAATCCAAATTGTCATTATCACTACTAAGTGGCTCAATGGGGTCCCAAAATCGACCCATGGATGTCCACTGTCGGCCAGTACTCATCCAATAAGGTTATGATAAGTGTTAAGTTAAATTAGAATTATTATAATATTCTTTTAACCTTGAATTACTCTATTTACCTTTACCTGTAGTAAATAAAAGTCAAAAGTTACTATTCACCAAAAATTATTTTCATCTTATTGAGCGACATTTTACTTCTTGATAACAAATATGTATGTCAGATTTTTGAAATTCAATTCACAGAAGTGGTAAAATTCCATTTAAATGAAAGAGTCAGTTTTTTGACTACCACTTAGTGGTTTCACTATTCATCAAAAATTGATGTTTTCCAGAAAAATACCATAAATTCAGCCTAAGATATATTTGATATTCCGAATTAGAAAATGATGATTATTTTTAAAAATTAAAAACATAGAAGTGGCATTAATTAATTTTAAAATTAATTCCCGTTATCAAAACAAATAGCGTGTTTTTAAGAAACAATAACTATGAAAAGATCGACACTTGTTTATGTCCAATTTCAAATTGAAATTAATTCCAATGACCAAAATTGGATTAAATGGTAAAAAATATATTCTAATTAATCTTTAAATCCAATTAAAAATATAATCTATCCATATAAATTATTGCGATGAAAAATATTGTTTTTAATTAAAATATAGCGTGTTTTTACTATTCATTAAAACATGAAAGTTATCAGAATAATATGAAAAATGTATCCAAAGTAAAATTTTATATCCTGATTCCAAATAATAATTTCATTTTGTCAAATTGAACTTATAAACCCATCATAAAATAGATTTAAAGTGGATTCTCCATCAAAAGGCGGCAAAACTGCAATTTTTTAAAAAAAATATTTTTCCAGAAAAATTTATTTTGTTCGCATATCATGTTCTAGAAAATGTGTAAGATGAATAATAATGTTATAAAATTCAAAATGTAGTTGATACAATTCATAATGGCTAGTTCATAATAATATTATATCAAAATATCATCGTTTAGTGAAACCTTGTACTGCATACTACACACGCTATCGAGGAAGGTCGTGATTGCGTGTAATGCAAGAAAAATCAGGGTTGTATATTGTGCAAGACTCCTTCGTTGTTTTGTATAACATAAGTAAACCATATTTCATTTATACATTGAATATATATATATATACACTCACTATTGTGTCGAATGACTAATCTCAAACGAACATGAAATTGTGTGTAACACAATCCAAGAATTGTGTTGCATATACTACGAGCTAATACGGTGTTGCATATATCGCAAGATAATGTTGGTGTAGTGTACAACACAAGACATCAATGAAATTAGAAGGAATAATTCTCATAAAAACTTGGGTTGTTAAAATCACTGTCATTGTTCCCCTAATCCAGCCACTTCCATCATTGTGCCTCCATCATCTGAACCTTTACACTGTCGATTTCCCATCGTCATTTCTGCATGAAATCATCAATATGAACGATCAAGATTCCCAAGTCATATCTAATTTTGGATCTTGATTTTTCTGAAGCCATTAAAGCTTACATACTCACCACCACTTGTGAAGTTATCCTTCAATGACTGAGAAGTCGGTCTCCATCACTTGAGATGTCGACCCTGTTCCAGATGGAGAACCACCGGATGAAGATACATCGCTTGTCTGATGAAGACCTAAAGCTGATTGGAGTGTATTTCGTCTACCATTGTTGAAGGAATGAGCTATTGTCGATCGCAGAAGCCACCCTCATGATGATCTTAATTCTATATCCATCTAGAACCAAGTTTTCTCCCTGGATGAAGGGAGCTGATGCCACCAGATTTCACCGGTAAAACTTCTCCCACATCCATCTTGATTGTCATATGCCACTCCGAGTAGGAGGATCTGAGGAGACCCCATATAAGTGAGGATCTCAAGCTCCTATCGGTTTTTGGAGGAGTGGCTAAGCCTCTTGACTTCTTGAGGACCCCTAGCCTATGACTTGGATAAGGAAGAGGGGGAGTAAAAAATAATTAATCGAAAAATATATAGTAAAAATAAAATAATAATGATGATTATAATATATTAATAAATTAATAAAATTAGTTTAAAATAAACACTTATATTAACGACTTCAACAAATTAAATTAAGAAACTATATTAAATAGATTAAATAAATTAATTGTAACAAAAATCTTAAATTATTTAACGTAATTAATTAATTACAATTAATTGTTTTTATTATTTTTCTATAAATTAATTATCTAAATAACATTTAATAAATAATTATAATATTTATCATTTATTAAATTATAAAAATATTTACTTAGTTAATTTTGAATAAATATTAATAATAAATAAAAGTTCAAAATAAAATTAAATAAATTAATTAAATAAATTAAAATAAATATTAATAAATTAATTTAGTAACAATAAATAGTATTAAATAGTAATTAAAAATTTATCTAATAATAATATTTAAAATATTCAAGTAAATATTTATTTAATATGTTTTTTTGTTATAATTCGTACTAATTAGTCATTGTTTTCATTGTGCAGATACATGAAGGAGATGAGTTCACATCATGGTTCATCCTGACCATAATGTTTTAGTTCGTTACAATGTATAAACTGAAGTGACGATGGAAATACAAGAAAAACACACATGTGTGGTGAAAAAGCGAATGGATCACCATTGTCGATTCATGTAGGGGTGATAAGGTAGAAGGTGATTCAAGGTATTAAAAATTGAGTAGAAACAGAATGGGTTGGATCCATTCATCCATCAATCACTCCACACCTAGAGAGGGATCATATTCCATACCCTTCTCATTATTTAAGAACCAGAGCACTTCCAAGAGACCCTTTAGAGCATAACCAGACACTTTTGGAGTATGAAATATAGCAGCAGCACATGAGAAGAGGGAGATTTCGTTCATTCCCATTTAAATGTCAATTTAAATAATTCCAAATTTAGTTGTTCTCGATTTTAATGTTCAATGTCATTATAGGGTAAAATCATTGAGTTGGAGGGATTTGATTTTGACTATTATTTTTAGTAGTCATATTCAACAGATTATTTTATATAAAGATGTAAAATCAACTGGAGAAGTTTAATCAAATTTCCAAAATTAAAAAATGTTTTTGCGCCTCAGGAACTCAACTTCAAAACTCCGTAATCTTTTGGTGAAAAAGATATAGAATTCATCTTTTCAAATATTAAATTAATTACTACTAGATTATTTCATTGAGATTTTCTCGAGCATATTTAACTCATTTGTTTTGTGGTTTGGTGAATCTCGATGTGGTGAACTACTAGATTCATCAACTGTGTGATTAATCTCTTGAAAAGGGAGACTAATTGTTCATTTTTATTTGTTGGTAACTAAGTTTCCATCAATTAAATGTGTTTTATTTTAAACCAGTAGAGTTAGATTACTTGGGATAATTTCTAGATTAGAATCTACTCGGTTTTAATTCATTTCTCATAGTCACTATTATTTTTACTGCTCAACATCACTTCAGTTTTAAATTTATTCTATTTGAAGTTACTATCTAATTTCTTCTTTACAATAAAAAATTAAAAAGAAAATTTTCCAATTTTTAACAATAGTGGGTTAGAATATAAAATTTTGGTCACTTAAACCCCTTTTATCCTTCACTTTGGTATGATCCTTCATTACAATACTTGCGTATGTTATATAAATTTTAAAAAGAAAATATACCCACAATAGGTTTATAAATTTTGGTAGGATGGGAAGTCATCACAACCCTCAAAATTAAATTTATAAATCTACACTAGTATACTATTGAAGGGTAGAACCATGGGGAAGGATAAATGGGGCTTAAGTGACCAACATTTTCTAGACTAATCCACTGTTGTTAACAGTGGGAAAAAGTTATTTTTTTCATTTTATTTTTTATGTACATTTTTATTGTAAAACATAAATGAGATAGTAATTTTTAATTGAAAAAATTTAAAAATAAAGTGATGATGTGGAGTAAAAATAACAGTGAACAAGATATGGGAATCAAAATTGAGTAGAGTCTAATGATGAAATAAACCCTGAGAAGCTAATTGTACTTGCCTAAAAAACATCTTTTCATGGTTGAAATTGAGTTCACAACCTCTAAAAAATGATCAATTAAAATCCCTCACCATGAGATTACTCACAGAGTTGATGATTCTAGAATTTCACCACATCTAGATTCGCTAAACCAGAATAGAAATTTGGGTAAAGATACTGGAAAAAATCTCATCAAAATAATTCAGTAGTAATGAATTTAAGATTTGAAAATACGAACCCTTTATCATTTTCGCCGAATGATCGGGGAGTTTTAATGTTGAGTTCTTGATGTAAAAAAAATAAATTTTAATTTTGAAAATCATATTCAACTTCTCCAGTTTAATCTACTTCTTTGTTTAAAAAATAAATTGAAGATGACTAATACAAATACTATTAGAAATCAAATTCCCTGAACTCTAAGATTGTACCCTAGAATCATATTCAATGTTAAAATTGAGAAAAAATAAATTAATGAGTATGGAAAATTGAGAGTGAATGGGGAAATAAATAATGAAATCCTCCTAATATCATGTGATGCTGATGTGGTTCCTACTCTACAAGTATCCAATTGTGCTCCAAAGGGTCTCCACGAATTGGTCTAGGTATTGAATGATGATAAGAGTATGGAATATTCTCTCTATCTCTAGGTGTGGAGTGATTCATGAATTAATGGATTCACCCGATGTTGTTGATGTACTGTTTTTAATACCATACATCACATGCTGCCTTGTCACCCCCTGCACGCATTGACTAACGAAAAGCCTTATCTTTTGAACCGCACACACGATTTCTCATGTACCAACCATGTCACTTTAGTCTAGCCCAGGTAACTAACTGTAACATTGTGGTTGGGATGCATCTGGATGTGATCCTGTCTCTTGTCTGTGTCTGCTCAATGAAAACATAGATTGATTAAAATGAATTTTAACATAAATAAATGATTAAATAAAAATTTAATTGTATAATTTAATAATTATCATAATTAGATCAATGTTAAATTACTATTTAATACTATATATAGATATTATATTAATTTTTTAAAAAATATTTTAATATAATATTTTATTTATATTATTTTATTTAGAAATTTTATTAATTATTAATAATTATTCAAAATAAATTAAGTTAATATATTTATAACTAAATAAGTGATAAATATTTCAATTATTTTTTAAATATAATTAATATAATTAAATTATTAAAAAATTTATTGAATAATATTAATTATAATTAATAAATTAAGTTAACCTATTTAGTATATTGGTTAAAATTATTTTATTTGAACAATTTAATGTTGTTTATTAATTTATCTAATTAACATTTTTAATATAATTAATTATTTTATTTTAATTTTATTAATTTATAAATTTATTAATTTATAATAGTAATAATAAATATTATAGTTTTATTTTACTAATTAATATTTTTACTCCCCCTCTTCCTTATCCATTCTACAGTCAGGGGGGGTCCTCAACATGTTGAGAGGCTCTGAAAATCCTCCATGAACCTAATGGAGCTCGATCTCCTAACTTTTAGTGGATCGCTTCGGATCCTCTTCCTTGGAGTAGTATATGACAGAGAAGATGGTGGTGGGAGAGATTTCACTAGCGGTGAGTTGTGGCTTTGGCTACCAATACACGGTGATCGCTTGGTTCCGGACAGATCTAGAATTCAGATCTGCCTGAGAATGGATTGGCTGACCGGTAACAGCTCATTCCTTCAATCGCTACAACAAAAACAAGATTTATCAGTGCTAAAAACAGGCTTTAACAATGCACGAAAGTGCTTTAAATATTAGCAATAATAGGGGGGTCCCCTTTATCAATGCTAAAAAGACTCTGAAAGGGGTATCCCTTATCAGTGCTAAAAAGGCACTGATAAAGGACACCTGTATCAGCACTAAAAAAGAACTGATAAGTTCCCTACCTACTGTAACATAAAATTCTACAACATCACACCCAAACAAGACCTGCAACAAAATCAACATATCAACAAGTACACCCATACAAAATTTACTCATAATTCATAAGGTAATGACAACATGTATACCCATACAATAAGTATACCCACACAATATTAACACATAATTCATAAGTTAATTAAATAAATAAATAATTCAATTCTGAATTCTAGGGGTTGAGGGGCTATTCAGAGGTTTGGAGTGGCTGTACAAGGTGGGTATGGGGTGTCTAGGAGGGCGCGGTGGTCAAAGAGGTTGGGAGGTCTGTCAAAGGGGGGTGGGGTGTTGTCCAGGGGGTGGTGGGGGCTGTCCGTGAGGGTGGGGTTTCCCAGGGGTGGGGTGTCCAGGTGGTGTGGTGGTGTCGAGGAGGGGTGGAGGGGGGAATCCAGGGGTGGGGGTTATCCAGGTGGGGGGGGGGGGGGGCTATCTATGGTGGTGGGGTGGGGGTGGGGGTATCCATGGGGGTGTCTAGGGGGTGGGTGGTGTCTAGGGTGTTGGGGGGGGGGCTTTCCAGGTAGTGGGGAGGTGTCCAGGGGGTAGGGTGATGTCCAGGGGTGGGGGCGGTCGAGGGGATTGGTGGGGCTGCCCAAGGGGGGTGGGGTGGTGCACAAGGGGTGGGGTGGTAGTCCAATGGGGTGGGTTGTCTAGGGGGTGGGGTGTCCAGGTGGTGGGGTGTTGTCAATGAGGGGTGGGGTGTCGTCCAGGGGGTTCGTGGGTGTCCAAGGGATGGGGGGCTATCCATGAGGGTGTCTAGGTGGGGTGGGGTGGTGTCCAGGGGGTTGGGGGGCTTTCCAGGGGGTGGGGTGTCCAGAGGGGTGGGGTGTATAGGGGGTGGGGTGGTGTCCTGGGGGTTGGTGTGTTCCATGGGGTTGGTGGGGTTGTCAATGTGGGGTGGGGAGGTGTCCAGGGGGTGGGGTGGTAGTCCACGGGTGTGGGGGTGTCCAGTGGGGTGGGGGTGGGGGGTGTCCAGGTGGTGGGGTGGTGTATAAGAGGGGCGGGGGGTGGGGGTGTCTAGGGGGTGGGTGGTGTCCAGGGGGTTGGGTGGGCCTTCCATTGGGTGGGGGTGTCTAGAGGGCTGGGGGTGTCCATGGGGTGGCGTGGTGTCCAAGGGGGGTGGGACAGTCAAATGGTTTGGTGGGGTTGTCCAAGGGGGTGGGGTGGTGTCCTGGTGGTTGGTGGGGTTTTCCAAGTGGGTGGGGTGGTGCCCATGGGGACGGGGGTTGCAATCCATAGGGGTGGGGGTGTCCATGGGGTGGGAGTGTCTATGTGGGGGGGTCTAAGAGGGGTGGGGTGCCATCCAGGGGGTTGTTGGGTGTCCGAATGGGGGGGGGAGTGGGGGTTTTCTAGGGGGTTTGGTCGGATTTCCATACGTTAGTTGTTGTTTTCACTTAAAATTCTGTCCATTTAAAAAAAGATAGACACTTTGAGTGATACCGGCCACGATGTGACTCGTATTGAGGCGGGGTTGACTCTTACACCTCAAAAATGACCCATTTATTTTTCTAATAAAGTATCAACACAATCCTAACGCGTTTGTTCGATTTCTGTATGTTAGTTGTTGTTTTCACATAAAATTCTGTCAATTTTAATCAAAAGAGAAACACATTGATTGGTACCGGCCACACCATGCCTTAGATAGAGGTGGGATTGACTATTAAATTTCAAAAATGACCCATGGATTCTTCCCCAAAATTATAAACACAACCCAAATGTGTTTGTTCAGATTTACATACCACATTTTTTGTTTTCAATTAAAATTCTGTCCATTTTAAACAAAAGAGTGATACTTTGAGCAATACCAGAAATACAGTGCCTCAGATTAAGGAGGGGTAGACTCTTAAATGTCACAAATGTCCAATAGATCATCCCCATAAAGTATCGACACACAAAAAATGTGGTTGGTCATATTTCCCTATGTTAGTTGTTGTTTTCAATTAAAATTCTATCCATTTTAAATAAATGAGAGACACTTTGAGTGATAACGGCCACACTATGCCTCAAATTGAGGTAGGGTTGACTCTTACATGTCAAAAATGATCCATGAATCGTTCCCATAAAGTATAAACACAATACAAATGCGTTTGTTCATATTTCCGTATGTCAGTTGTCATTTTCACATAAAATTATGTCGATTTCATACAAAAGAGATACACTTGGAGTGATATCAGCCACACTGTGCGTCAAATTGGGGTGGGGTTGAATCATATTTGTCACAAAAGAGCCATGGATTGTTCTCCAAAAGTATAAACTCAATAATAATGCATTTGGTCAGATTTCCATACGTCAGTTGTTGTTTCCGCTAAAAATTCTAAAAAAAATTAAATAGGAGAGAGACACATTGAGAGATATTGGCCACACCATGCCTTGGGTTAAGGTAGGGTTGACTCTTAGAATTCAAAAATGTCCCATGGATCGTTCCCCTAATGTATCAACACAATCCGAATTAGTTTGGTCAGATTTTTGTACATCAGTTGTTGTTTTCACATAAAATTCTGTCCATTTTAAACAAAAGAGATACACTTTATGTGATAATGGTCACACTGTGCCTCAGATTGAGGTGGGGCTGACCCATATATGTCCAAAAATACCTATGGATCGTTCTCCTAAAGTATCAACACATCTTGAATGTTGTTGGATTGATTTTCGTACATTAGTTGTTGTTTTCGCATAAAATTCTGTCTATTTTAAACAAAAGAGAGACACTTTGAGTGATATTGGCCACACTGTACCTTGGATTGAGGATGAGTTGACTCATACACATCAAAAATGACCAACGGACCATTCCAATAAAGTTTAAACACAAACCGATTTCATTTGGTAAGATTTATGTATGTCAGTTTTTGTTTTCTACTAAAATTTGGTCCATTATAAAAAAAAGGGAGACACTTTGAGTGATACCGGAAAAAACGTGCATCAGATTGAGGCGGGGTTGACTCGTACACATCCAAAATGACCCATGGATTATTCTACTAATGTATCAACACAATCCGAATGCGTTTGGTCACTTTCCATACGTCATTTGTTGTTTTCGCTTAAAATTCTGTCCATTTTAAATAAAAGAGACACACTTTGAGTTGTACCGGTGACACCGTGCCTCAAATAGAGGTGGGGTTGACTCATATATGTCAAAAATGACCCATGGATCGTTCTAATAAAGTATCAACACATCAGAATTTTTTTGGTCAAATTTCCCTATGTTAGTTGTTGTTTTCACTTAAAATTCTAGCCATTTTAATCAAAATAGATACACTTTCAGTGATACCGGCCATACCACACCTCAGATTGAGGTGGGGTTGACTCTTACATGTCAATAATGACACATGGATCGTTCCCCTAATGTATCAAAACACACCAAATGCGTTTGGTCTGATTTTTGTATGTCAGTTGTTGTTTTCAATTAAAATTCTGTCTATTTTATACAAAAGAGAGACACATTGAGTGATACCAGGCACACTGTGCCATGTATTGAGGCGAGGTTGACTCGTACACATCAAAAAAAACCCATGAATCATTCCCATAAAGTATAAAAACAACCGAAATGTGATTTTTTTGGATTTCCATACGTCATTTGTAGTTTTCACTTAAAATTCTGTCCATTTTAAACAAAAGAGGCACACTTTGAGTGATACCTACCACACTGTGCCTTGGATTGAGGTGGGGATAAATCGTACACATCACAAATAACCCATGGATCATTACCCTAAAGTATCAACATAATCCGAATGTGTTTGGTCAGATTTCCATATGTCATTTGTTGTTTTCAATTAAAATGCTATCCATTTTAAACAAAAGAGAGACACTTTGAGTGATACTGGCCACACTATGCATTGCATTGTGGTATGGTTGGCTCATACACATCAAAAAGGACCCATGGATCATTCCCATATAGCATCAACAAAATCTGAATGTGTACATCTGGATGCATTTGGTCGGATATGAAGGTATTTTGGAGATTTTACTGGTTTTTCATATCCAAAGCCCAAAGAAAAGTGGTTCGTCATTATTGCATATTGGTGGTTCATTTTATCTATTAAAATGGGAAAATGACTCCTTGAAGAATGAATGTTTTGTTTAATAACAATCAAAATTTTCCTACAATCATTTACAAACAATAATTTTTCATATTTTTCTCCCCTTAACCCCTCTCAAAAATGACCGCCAATTTTACACATCCCCAAGTGAGATCATCATGTTATTTGTGTACAATCTTCCATCAGGTATGCATCCCACTCGTTTTTGAACAAATATATATCATCTTGTGAGTATGAGGCTTTTTGATAGTTATCGTATTACTATAAAATATATAAATAAATAATAAATAAATAATTTAAATGAAATAGAAGTTATTTTTTAAAATACCTCTTCAGGAATGATAGTTTGTTGATGAAAAACAGTCTATTTCAAAAATTTACAAACATAATAACCAAAATCATTATTGTTATTTTTTCATGGACAATGCAAAAAATTTGATCATTAGGAGAAGAAGTAACTTGTGTTCATATGTGTTTGGATACTGAAATTTTATTATATATACCCAGATATATATGCAGACGTAGTACTTTCTCACCTCTTTATTCTTAGCCATTGTCCTCAGTCCTTTTTTTAGATGATAATGATACACCGCCCTATCATAAAAGAATCGTCAGTAGAATATAATATAAATTATATTACATTATTTTTAGACCAAAAATGTCGTATATAGTGTCTTACAGATTCATAAACTCCATTATGTGTGGTCAGTTTTTTTGGATATCCTTGCATTGAATCCTGAAAAAAAATTATTGGAGTATCCATGTTCACCGCAATTAGCATCAAATGTTCCCTAAAAACACAAAATGAAATAAGTAATAAAATAAGTGAAAATATAATTGATATCCTTTAATCGTAGAGTTTTACCCTTGAATGGTTGGTATTAGGAAGAGTATTTCATCTATAATCTTACTTTCAAATGTTTTCAACAAGATGTTCACTATTTCATCCTTTTTTATGGCTTTAATTTTTTTAGTTGTGTTGATGTCGTACGAGGAATAACAAGTAAAAATTTTTCCACATGGGAATATTCCTTCAACTGTTTTTCATATATACGTATGTCAATAATATAAAATGAATTTAATAATAATTTTCACATTATATCTACTTTTATAAAATAAATTGATGAAAACATACCTCATATATAAATTTACAACTGTGACGCCTAGTGAACCGTACTAAAGGATATCATTTACATTTTCAGTAATAATGATATATTTAATTTCCTCTGTGTATATATTCTTTTAAAAAACCACTATCTGACTACTACCACCACTTAGCTTTGTATCCACATAATTCTTCAATGCTAGTAAATGTGGATAGAGAACAGGTGGTGTTATTGTGATTTCAGTAGCTCTTTGGGATCGGTTGGTCAATCCATTAGATGATTTTGAGCCGACTTTTCTTTTCTGCACCTTCCCTTTCTCCGTCTATAATATCATTAATTGGTTTAGAGAATTTTTCAATAATTTTTAATGTTTTAGCTTGAAAAACATTGAAATAAATACCTCTTTGTCCACAAATACTCATACAAGTTGTGAAGGACATGAAAGGAATATCCCAATATCCTTTTTGACTGTATCAATAGCATCATCCTCATGTGGAATAGGTAGCTCTACATTTGGCTCATGATCTTTAGTAATTTTCACTTTCAGATGATCTTTCGGAAGTAGTATGTTATGAAACATGTCCTCTGGGATGTTGAACACCTTAGCCCTCACTACAAGGTGATAGGTGGGTGTTGACAAATATAAATCATAGTCATTATCACCATGTAGAAGATCATTATAGGAAAAGTATTAGTGTTTGATTGATTCAAATTTCAATGGAACAATTATTAGAATATTGATTACCATGGCTAAGACAGTTCTTTGTGGGGAATATCTCGCCTCAAAGCTGGTGGGGGTGGGGAGGGATCTTCACGCGCTGGTTGTTCCTGAGTTCTGTCTTCTCCATGCTTCCCAACCATAAATGTTTCTCGCAACTCTCCTGGCCATTGAAATCGTTCTTCAAGGGTTTCTAGTCTTTTTCTCATTTGTTTCATTATTTCATCTTTATCGTTTTTTTCTCATAATATACTCAGGGTGTCACCCCAAACACCGCACCTCAAACATGACTGTATTGTTCTCGATGCTTCAAATCCATTGATAATAGGTTTGCATCCCCTACATGAGTAGATGATTCATGTGACTATCAAATATAGGAAAATAACTTATTATTTTTATGTAATAGAAATTTTAAACAAATATTTTTATCATGTCATACATACACATATTTCCCACACTTTTTGTGTGTTTTCATCTACTATGTTCCCTTCCTTATTTACACGCACCTCCTTCCATAGTACATGATGTGAGATGGAAGTGACTTTGTTTTTAGACTCATCAGTATACATATAAATATAGAAAGATAATTATGATGTTCTTTCTTGGCACCTTATAATATTACAGTAAATTTAAAATACATACCATTTTCTTTTCTAGTGAAGCATACCCCATCATTGATTTACGATAGGGGTATGTTGGTTTTGATGCATATGTCTTATTTTCAGTACTGAGATGTTGTTTCATAAATGAATTATTGGAAATAAAATGAATGAATACATATATCCTCAAAAAACGTATTATCAGCCACAATGTAACTGAAAATTCTCATCCCCACGACGGCCAATAAATGCATACAATGCTTCTTGGGATATCAGGTGAGTGTAGACAAGGGGTTGGTGCAGGTTTATTTTACCATTGGAATATTTCAGGTGATATTTTTTTAAAATATTGTGAAAACCTCGATGAATCCTTCCTGAAATCTTTAGTACATAATTATTGTGTGAATTATCTTCTATAAATGCACTCTACAAGAGATTTAGAAGATTAAGACATTGTTTTATTATTTTATTTTATAGTAAATTAATGAAATAATATCATAATGTTACCATAATTTCTTCCCAGATCACAGCCTTCATCCCAAACACAACATGGTTCCATGAATCAATGTCAATCGTCATGCCTTGTCGAGTGACAATTCCAATGTAACTATTAATCATAGCCCTGTTGGGATTCACAATTGTCTTAAAGTTTCATCACGTCCATATAGGCACCTAAACCTTGGAATGATTGAAATGTAGTGTACAACTTTTGTAAGACTGGATTCCTATTTCTTGTATCCAGAAGAACCTAACATTGGGCATTTTTTTAGTGATTGGTTATCCTAGAGAAACAATATACAGTCTTTTGGGAAGTCATGTATTATTTTAGAAATCATACCCATCGAGCATAGCATTCTTTTAGCTTCATATGTCCGGTTTGGGATCTCATTATCTTCTTGGATAATGTCATTCAAGATATATTAGTTTCTTAAAATTTACATCACTCCATATATTGCATGTTTTCAATTTATACAGTTTCAGTACAGCTGACAACGCTGTATATTTAGTGCAACCAGCATACAATGGCATCTTTTCACAACTGTTTAACTTCTCAAAAAATTTTTGGCAGTCACGGAGTTCATATTCAATTGTACATGTCATTTCCTCAATATGATCATCATCATCGTTGACATCTATAATCACATCCTCCATATGGTCTTCTTCCTTATCCATATTTGTATTTATATTTGATGATCCATAAAATGCAGTTTTATACCAGCCAGTAGCTATATTCGCTTTTTCTCCATGTTTATTCCAATATTTATAACTCTAATCTATTCGAGGACATATCAAATGTTATTCCAACTCCGCTGTAGTAATTATTCTATAATAAAAAAATTGTTAACCCGAACAAAGGATTTGGGAAGAATCCTTTGCATGATCCTTTTCAAATCTGATGAACTCTTTCACTCCTTTCTCGTACTCTATTGTCAAACAATTAACATCCATCCAATCATTATTCATCTCCATCCTAATTTAATCTCAACTACTAGTATTTATGATTCAAATACACAGAACAAGACATCCAAATAAGGTATAATAGAACCACTTACTTATAAAAATAGAGATTAATATAGTCTAACCATTTCTAATAATTGTTTCGGAAATCAACAGAACCAGGA
This sequence comes from Viscum album, assembly GCA_963277665.1. NCBI lineage: Eukaryota > Viridiplantae > Streptophyta > Magnoliopsida > Santalales > Viscaceae > Viscum > Viscum album. The sequence goes on from CAUJRU010000170.1 coordinate 1,042,447, forward strand.
TAAACCCTCCATCAAAATTAACACACATTCCAACCCCTTACCAATAGTTTTAGAACCCACCACCCTTATAAAAAAACAGTAAACATAATTTTTAACACCCCTACCAAACACATCATTCATAATAAAATAATCACGTAAACAACCCAAAACTAGTGACCGAACTCAAATAAAATGAATATCATAGGTTCTTTTACCCAAATTAACATAAGAAATATAAAATTAAGGTTACTGAACATAAATTCTATCATGAAAATCTAATGAATATGAAATAACACTCCCACACTAACATGGGGATCTACCAATTCCTATCATATACATATAAAATAGTTGAAAAAGTAAGGAAAAATAGTATCTTGTACCTATTACTAACAGTACAACAAGAAAAGTATAAAGAACGTACATCACACCTCCAAACACTCATAGAGCCTCCTGAAAAAAGACTCTAGTGACTATAACTATCCAAGATTCTAACCACTAACTTCCCAATATAAGATTATTCTACATAGGGGTAGTATTAGTAGAATCAAACCAAAGTTCCATATACCTCATGCTGCTCCCCGATCTCCTCCATCACATTAGTGTTGTACAGACCTCCTTTCTCTTTTTCCTTCTTCTGCCTAGGATATTTTTTGACTGCCTCCCTGACTGTAACATGAATGTTTAGAAAGTGAAATGTGATATGTATATACCCATCATAATCATATTAAATTCTTTGTAGTAATGGGCTATCCTTGAGGTTCCTATGAATGACAGTTCCTCCGGAGATGAGACATGCATCACACACCTAATGTGGGTGGGTGTTGCGAACCCTACATCCCATAAGATCACTACCATAAAAAATTATGATATCAAATCAAACCATAGGCATAATCATAAAACACTAATATAGTCTTCCAAGGATTAGTATTACATGTTGTATTCCCCCAAACAACTAGAGGTCGATCTATGAATAGATTAACATAAGTTAAAGGATTTAATAAAAAGAGATGAAATACAATCCAACCAAGTGAAATACATTTACAATCTACTGAGAATAAATTCATACCCTATCATGTAATCAGGTTCCCCATAGTGTAGGTGTACTTAACCAAAATCAATTAGCCTGACACACTAAGGGTAGTTCTTTCCTAGAGCAGTTTCTATTCAAAATAACAATCTTGATACCCATAATAGGTATCATGGAAGAATCACTATATAACCAATGAAGTGAATAATGTCTCCCCATTTTCAAGAAAAACCCTTCTAGACTAGCACCTAGGGACAATGGTCATAGATGTTCACTAAGTTGACACCACCCGTAAATTATCCCTAACAGAAATGAAAGATGTGTGGAATTTACCATTGATCAAAGTCAAGAATCATCACACAATCCTAAAAAGTATTATCCACCCAAATACAACTGATCACATGTTCATACCCATATCTAAACCCAATGTCCTTTTCCAAAATACCACTCACTTTTCAATGTATGCTCTACTCTGATATCCTTATCTCTTGTGTCACAAGTTCATGAAGACTAGACGCCACTCCATAAATCCAAGTTTAATAATAGATGAACCTAAATGGAATATAGTCTCCAATATGAACTGTCTCAATGATAGATTCAATATTGAACACTATAACTTCACAAAGAAACTCATCATATCTGGTATATGGGTCGATGCATACACCCTATCCTTACCAAGAGTTAACCATATGTCTCCCTTATGAAGCATTCTATAATTCCTCTACATTCATAGGGAAGAAAAGTATTTTACTTGCACACATCACATAAAACCATGCTCACCAACTAAGGGAAAAGTAACATAACATCCATAGGGTTGGATACATTTTCTATATTTGAGGGGTCTTAATCACTATCATAAATAAAACCTTCCCCATACACACAATCACCCGCACACCATGACACCCAAAAAGTGTAAAGAATTAATAATGAGGTGGGTAATATCAAAACTCTTCTTTTTCATTAAGGGTTTTACCAAAAGACCACTTTCCCCAGTATAAATAAACCCACTCCCCTAGAAGGATGAAGAAAAAACACTCAACATTAATAGAATATTCATGTATATAAAGGTATAGTTTGAGGTTTCGAGAGAATATCAAACCCTCATATATATGACACTTGGTGAAAAATAAATTCCATTTCCAAACATCATAAGGACCCTATAGGTATCATAAAAAATTCACACTTTAGTTCGAATCATCTGTTATCTAAGCATAAGAGTCCACTACGTGTGTTATTTCATGACAGAGATTGTTAGAACTCTATATTAGTTAGCATCTATCCAAGGGTTGTGATCATGGGGAAGAATCCAAACATCAACCTAATGAAAAATACTCTCACAAAAACTATCCACCAAAAATAAACCTAAAAAGGGAAGAGTAAGACTTACCTAGAGTAGATCACACCCACGATGGAGGGAGAGAAGATGCATCAGGTGGCCAGGAAGCCTTCTATGCTACGTTGGGAGGGGAAGGCACAACCGCCAGTGGGGGAGGTGCATGGGAGGAGCAACCATCATTGGAAAATGGAGTAGAAGGGTTTGCGGGGAGTAGGGTCTAGCAGAGAGGAGGAGAAGTAGGGATTTCAGGGAGGATGATCTGTGGAAGGGGTTCCAGGGGAGGATAAGGAGTAGGGTTAGCGGAAGAGGTCCAATGAAGAGATGATCGGGGGTGGGGGAGGGAAGTTGTCGCAAGGGTACAACACTGCGAGGGATTGTGGGCATGGCGCGATAAACACAGGATACTGTGAACCAGATTTTATAAAATATGGGACTGTGGTTTAATCAGCGCTTAAATTTTATCACTGATAATGGAACCCTTTATCAGTGCTTTTTAAGCACTAACAAAGGAATGATTTATCATCGCTTTTTTAGCACTTATAAAGAGTAATCATTATAAGGACTTTTTTTAGCACTGATAAAAGGCAACACTTCCCTTGACCATTTTTTTAGTAGTGAATAACGGTGGATAATGAGCACTCTAGTTGGTGAAATGTATTCATCGCAAAAGATATGAAGCTTCTTCCGATAAAATTCCATCAGGAATGAGATCGACATATCAAGTGGTGGTTATCGAATTCTAAAGCGGCGACGAACGACTTCTCAAGAAGCAGTGAGTATAGAAGCTTTAATGACATCAGAAAAAATTGGTGAAGGGGAAAAAAATAGTTAGTTAATTGAAGATGAAGATAAAAATTAATCAAAAAATAAAAATTAAAACAGAAATCAATAAACCGAGGATCTAAATAATTAATTAATTACATGGATTTAAAATTATATATTGTTTAATTAATTAAATTAAAAAATAAATATTATTCTAAACAAATAAATACTAATTAAACTCTACAATTAATGAGCATATCAAATAACTTATTTTATGCTATATTTAAAATAACTAAAGAAATTTAATGTATAAAAATTGTTTATTTAAGATTAATTAAAATAGATTGAATGATTATGATTAAATTATAAAAAAAATAACATATTAAAAGATGAAGTATTATAATAATTTCTTAGTTAATTAAATAAAAGTTATTAATTGATTAGTTATTAAAAGAGACAAACATAAAATTTTTATGTAGAATTAAAAAAAGATTAAAAAAATAATAAAATAAATAAAAACTAAATAAAATATTTAAAAATATTAAATTAAAAAATTAATTATAAAACTTTATTTATTAATGTATTTAATTATTAAATTACACGTGTGAAATTAATTAGTAAAAATTAAAAAATTAATTAATTAAATTTTTTAAAACTAAATTAAAAGATGTGGAAAATTAAGAAAATTTTAAGGCACATAAAATTCTCCCACACGTAAGTATTTATTGTCCTCAATCAATTAGAATGATTTAGTATCTTTTGAAATAAATACATTTTTTTTAAGAAACTCAAATTAATGCTTGAAAATTAGTTTTAAATACAGAGGATTAGAAAATATGAACTAGGCTCTGGACATAAGAATTTTAAAAGAAGTTTTTCTCAATTTAAAATTACTATAGTTAAAAATGGGAAAAGAAATATCATCTAACAATGATGATGACATGCCTCATATATGAATCTTCTCAAATAATTAATTCAAATTAAAACTATGTTTTAAATCCATGAGTGATAACGGGTTAAAAGTGAGTGGAGTTAACAACATAACCAAAGGCACCTTGTACATTGACTCTACCCTAGGTTCCAAAAGTGTTTTTTTGAATCACCATATTGATATAACATAAATGATTTTATACAAATCAAATGTCCCCTTATTCATCTGGTGTTCATTAATCCCACTCAGCTTAATGAAATACTTTTTTACACTTGTAACTTTATTTTATTTTCCAAGCCATATTTCTTGTGCAAATCACTGTGCAATGCACTTATTAAAATTGAAATGTATTTAGTTAATAGAAACAAAACTAGAGCCTAGAGTCTCAAAGGTTCATCTGGAGTTCCCAAATGCCCATTTTAATCATGTTTAAAAATATTTTTATGAAAAAACATTTAAATTGGATCACTAAAGTGATAAATCATTTAATAATTAGAAAGTGAGTCCCCCAGAAAAAAGTTCAATATTCCAGTTCCAAATGTTGTGATCTCAATTCCATAAAAAATTATCATACATCACTCTGAAACATTCTTCCTAAACAGAACATTCAAAAACTCAATAAGAAAAATAATATATCAGTCATTCATCTGCACTAGATTAAATATAATAGAAACTCTTAACTAAAAACATGTAATTATCCATAGACAATACATAATTTAAATATAGTTCAAATCTGAAAAAACTCAAATTGTAAAAGGATTATGAATATCGTTGTCCATTTTTTACAAGAAAATTTTGTAGGTAGATGAATTTGATGAGCATCCAATAAGAAACATATTTTCATAAATTTGGATGACCCCTACCATGCACTTAAAGTCCAAATTTGTCCCCAAATAAGAATTCAAGGTGGAGAAGAAAAAAAAATACTATTAAAGCTCAAAAAGGATTATCAATTTAGTATATTATTGATATGTTTAAGGATCTCAGTTAAACTCATTAAGAATATTTATCAAAATAATATTTTATAACAGATTTTCATGCATTTTCATGAAATCCAATGAATAAATTTTTTGAATTAAACTCAAAAAGAAGCATGTGATGAATTAACCACACAGTGAATAGTGTGTAGATTGTTCTAAAATAAGATTCAAAATATTTTCAATGGAATAGAATAATTGATCCTAAACACCTAGGAAAACAAAGAACAATCATTTTATGTGAGGCCACAATGAGGTATTACTCCCTGGCACATAACTTCACAAGGTAAGAGATTTATTAGTGAATAAAACATGTAGAAAAAACAATTCTAGAAACAAAGAACATGAAACCAAAGTATTTCATGTAGTAGATAAACATTACATAGAATTTTTACATAGATAAAAAATTATCAATGACTCACCACTACGTTCATACTACTAAGTTATCATTATAGAGAGTCAGATTTAGCTTAGAGAAATAGTGACTTAGTAGTGATTTTAAATGCATATTTTGAGATTCATAAGGAGAATAAATAATGATGGAAAAAAACAGAACAAAGAAATTCCCTGTTTAATTTTTTTCAGAGATGATTCATTAAGGGGATTCTGCTCTTTTTTTACACCCACAGCTGCATAATTTTTAATCCGAGAATTATAACCAATAATAATAATACAAATATCCTGTAAAAATATGGATGTTTACAAATGTATCAAAAAAATTATTATAAAACAAAATATGAACAAAATTAAAGTCATATCATGAACCATGGGTTGACTCCCGTGAAGAAATAAGTTTTATGTGTTTAGAAAACATTATTTAATTTATGTTTTCCAGAATAGTGAAGTAAGACAAACCCTTTTTCTTCCCTTCAAATTAAATTTTTATTATCTTACCATTAATAAGAATGTTCTTGTTCTCTTCTCCAACAATATAGACAACACCATTCATTGAAACTTTAATTATAGTGAAAGGTCCAGACCCCTTGGATTCCAACTTACCTAGAAAGAGATTAAGTCATTAAGTAAATAGAATGACCTTATGTCTAGGTTTAAAATATCTATTTTGAATGAAAGAATCATGAAATATTTTATACCTCTCTTTTCATATCCCAGGTTATTCATAAGACTCTCTCCTTATCTTATCTATCTCACTAAAATCACTGAATTGTCTCCCTACAACACTCTTAAAATAAAAATATAAATTATTACATTCCCAATATGGATTATGATGAAAATTAAAGGGAATATAAATGGATTTCCCAAATAATAGATATTATTCAGACATTTCTGTTAGGGTCTTGAAATCTTTCATATAGGCCCAAAAATCATTATCTAATTTATGAGTCCAATCCTTCCTAGAGTTTGAGACATTTTATTATAGAATTTTTTTCAGATCCATGTTTTATAACTCTACATATCCACTAGACTATGTATGGAATGAAGTACTAGTGTTATGGGTTCATGCATACTATTCCATTAAATACATAATTTTTTTATTTTTTAAAGTGTAGGTCATTATAATGTATAAAGTATTTTTTTCACTCCAAATCATGAAAATATGTTCTTTATAAGAGACATTATAACACTATTGGTATGATTTTTGGGAAGAGATGCTTCCTCAACCCACTTAGACAGATAATCCACAACCACTACAATATATTTATTTCCATGAGATGATGGAAATAGAGACATGAAATCTAAATACAAAACATAAAAAATCACAACTGCTAGAATGCCATTTTTAGGTAACTCCTCCTTTATCCAAACATTACCCAACCTCTTTCATCTAACGCATCCTTCATCAAACCTTCTATAATCCATAAAAAAATGTGGACAATAAAAACCATCATGGTGTACTTTTCAGACTATCCTCTCACAACCATTATGTCCTCTCTAAGGTAAGGAGTGACAGAATTTTATAATTAGAAGCATCTCCTACTCTAGTACACACCTTCTATGAATTCCATCAGTAAATCTCCTAAACATAAAATAATCATCCCTATGTCAATACCTATGTTCTAAAATTAATGTATTTCTTTTGTTATTAGGCTTGTCTTTGAGAATGACACCACCTACCTAGAAATTAGAAAAGTCTAAAAACCATACAGATTTCCTAATTGAAATAGTGAGTAACTTTTCATCCAAAAAATGAATAGTTAATCTCCATGGGATATTCATAATGAGTGTGAGGAAGCCTATAATGGTGATCTGTAACTAAGTTATTAGATCCATCATTATCACCAATTTCCAACTATAAATATTACAATAGATTAATTAATCTAATATGACTAGGTTTGGCCTCCTTCTTAGATAGAAAGTATTTTAACGTAGAATAATTAGTGAATATAATTACTTTTGAACCTATAAGATACTTCCTCAATTTCCCTAGAGAAAGGAATGCAACTTACAACTCATTTTTAATGTGTTATAGTAATTTTATGCCTCATCTTGTATCCTTCTAGCATAGTAGACTACATGAAAACTTTTATCTCTCCTCTGTCCTAATACAACACAAACGACCATACAACTTACATCACACATTTATTAAAAAGGTAATTTCCAACCACGTGTAGTGATGATAGGTGTTATGGTGGGTTTTTATTTTAGTAGATTAAATTATTAAAAATAATTTTGATCAAATTGAATGGGTGAATTATTAATTAGTAAAGAAGATAAGGGATTTTTAATTTTTAATAACTCTTTAATAAACCTCCGGTAAAAACTGAAATTCTCTATAAACATTCTAAAATGATTAAAATTTTCAGAAGGTGGAAATTTTTAATTAATTTAACATTTTAAGTGTCAACCTATAAACCATATTTGGACACTTTAAGTCCATGAACTATCCCTTCAGTGACCATGAACTTGAGTTTTTCCTAATTAAGAACAAATTTGGTCTCTAAACTTATCTCCAACACTAACTCCAAATTTCTTAAACTAGTATAAAATGTGATACCAAATATAAAAAATTCATCTATAAAAACCTCTATGATAATTTCAATCATATTTGAAATGATGCCCATCATTCATATTTGAACGGTAGTAAGGGATCCACACAAAACCAAGGTCATCCAACGGTAACCAATTTTCATAAAGGGTCATGTAAAGTTAGTTATATCGAAATCCTCTAGAGTAACTGGAATCTAATTGTATCCAGAATACCCTTCTAGAAAATAGAAAAATTCTTTCCCAGCAATCCTCTCATGAATTTTAAAAAGGAAGGGAATTGGAAAATGGTCCTTTATAGTGGATGGACTAGGATTTTTATAGTCTATACAGACTCTCCATTTTGTGGCTTTCCATACATTAATTTCTTGATTTTTATAATTAGTGACCACAACAAAACCACATTTCTTAGAGACTACATAGACCAGACTGACCCAAGTACTATTAAAGATTGGATATATGATCCCAGTGTCCAATAGTTTGATAACTTCCTCTCTAAAAAATACTTTTAGGTCAGGATTTAATCTCTTTTGACCCTCTACACTAGGTTTTTTATCTGGTTCGGTAGTTATTTTATGCATACATAATGGAGAACTAATTACCATAATATAGACTATAGTCTACATGATGGCAGGTTAAAATTTCTTTAGATTATTTAATAATTTATACCCTTGATTTTCTTTATGTTGAGAAAAAATGATGAGAATAAGTGTTGAATTTTTACCCAAGAATGAATATTTTAGATGTACATGAAGTGGTTTAAGTTCCTAGATGGTTTCTTTTTCAATTGAATAAAGACTCTTAGGCCAAGGAGGTACATGTTCTTTAACATATCTCTTATAGGGAGTTTAAATGTTGAATTATTTTAAATTTAACATTCAGTATTAATATTTTCTTGCGTCTTGGACAATGTGGATAACTCACTCTAAAAACATTCAAATTATGAATTTTTGAAATTTTATAATGTAGAAGCATAATTTTTTTTGATCATATCCTCCTATAATTTATCAATTTTTCATAATGATTTTCAATAGTGGAAAATAATTTATGTTCCCTTTGGAAATCATTATGTTCAAAAATAGACAGAACATCCCCAGGAGTAGTAGGAATTGGAAAATTTATCTATTTTTGGAAAATTTTCCATATTATCTATATGAGTAGATTATTGAGTTTTTGAAATATGAAAATCAGGATTTTCAACTTCCAAATTTATTTCTCCAATAGAGGGTTGTTATATATATATTCTATAATGTTTTTAGTGAATTTTTAGCTTCAAAGGACTCCCCATTGAATTATTTTTAGAGAATGTTGGTCCCTTGACGTTTTTAAAAACATTAAACTCTTCATGTAGATATCCAATTTCAAAGATCAGCTAACCCTTTGATACATCAAAGACTACTCCAAAAGTGGACAAGAAGGTCCTACCCAGAATGATGGGAACCTCTTGGTCATACTCCATATCATGCACTAAAATTCTAATAGGTAGAAAAAACCCTCTTACTCTCTCTAGTAAGTTATCTACCCTTTCCTAATGATGTGTGAATGAGAAGTCAACTAACTTTAGTATTCTATTTTTGGGCTAAAGAGTGCCCAATCTCAACTGTTGGAAAAATGAGTATGGGAGCATGTTTATACTAGAAGTTAATTCACATAGGCAGTTGATCCGACTAGAATTTACTAAGGTACATGGTATGAAAAACTACCAAGGTCCATGAGCTTGGGTGGGATTTTATTTTGAAGTAAAACACTACACTCTTCATTGAGGTTTTAGGTATAAAATTATATAAGGGTATTTTTAATGAAATAAATTTTTAAAGAGATTTTACCTAAGATGGAATTTTTATTAATGCTTGGATGAATTGTATGTTCACTTAGTGCTTGGATAAAATTCCAATAAACTGAAGAAGCTCGGCCATATTGATTCTTCTAAATTTTATGTTTTCTTGAATGAAAATGGATGGAAAAAAGATTTTAAGAATTGAATGAAATTCCATCATTCCTGAAATAGTTTTTTACCTTTTTATTCCTATTATTTTCATAACAATTTCTAGTTTGATTTCCAGGTGAAAAATTAAGTTTTCACTCATTTTTAGGACTTTTCTATTGATTTACAGAATTTGTGCCAGGCATATTTTTCTTTACAGAAACACATTTTTTTAGTTTGGTCATTTTTAGAGTCTTTTTTAGTTTCATTTTTATTGTTAAGCCCACTTTTATTTACAATAGTCAAAAAAATCTCTATCGGGTTTAGTTCTATTATGCTTTGCATTCTACCATTATCCCTAGATGTTAGGTCTCTAGGAAGTTGGACCAATTAAGTTTCCATGTTCTACATTCTAACATCAGTTTTAATTTTATCTGATTCATATTGGGTATTTAATATTCAATTCTTCCTAATTTTTTCATCTAGACAACCCATTATAATTAAACATTTATCCAATTCTTAAGACAAATAGCCATCATAGTTTCCTTGTGAATTAGAAAATTCTTCCCTTGGATGGGTTTGAAATTTTATCCTAGGATGGTTATTTGTAATCAGGGGTAGTGAGTTGTTTAATTATGACTTGTTATTTCCATGAGAGGATTGGATGGTTACTATAGAATCAGTTATAATTGTTTGAAAATGGGTCATCCTTATTAGGCATCCTAGGACCATAGTTAACAAATTTTTAATTCCCTTATAGTTGGGATGACATGTCAATGTTTGTGAAAACGTATTCAATGTGACTGGAAGCAAGATTGCAAACATTGTTCCATCATTTATTGTTTTATGTTTTTACATCCCAATTGGTTCAAAGATTGTTTGGAATTCTATTTCATTAATTTTTTACTTTTATTACATAATTCATCAAGTTGATCTTTAGTGTCATTTATAGTTCCAGAACCAGTATTTGTATTTATATTCGATATTCGTCTTCTTGAAATTTTAAATTCAGATTTAAAAGCGTGTATTTTATAAATTTTTCTTTAATTCTTCCTCTGTTTTATCATTGTAGTTACCATGAGTATATTTATCAACAAGATTTTGACTGTATGAGGACAAACCTTCATAAAAAATATCCATGATAATATAGTATGAGAGTTGATAATGGGTACACTGACTAAGAAGATACCTAAATCTATCACAAGCCTCATGAAAGGATTCTCCATCATCTTGGTAAATGCTTGTTACTTTAGTTCTCAACTCTCCTTTAAATCATTGTGGATAAAATTTCAGGATGAATGAGTTCTAAATATAATCACAGTTCTAAAAAATATTTTTATCTTGACTTAAGAACCAATTCTCAGCAACCCCTTTAAGGAAAAAGATAAATACGCACATTCTCAGCTCATTAACAGTGATTCCTAAAAGGGGAAGTTGTTCTAATGCATTATAGTCTGGAGAGTCCTCATTGGAGATCCCATTGAATTTAGGTGACAATGAAAGGTGGGACAGTTTGAGTTCATATGTTTTGGCTATAGGAGACAACCTAATGGAAGATGGGTTTCTTGGCACTTGATGGAGTTGTAACTCTCTCATCATAGGAATCTCATTCTCCTCTGAGAGTTCAGTTTGAAAATTTTGTTGATTATTAGGATCCTGAACTCTATAATCTAAATTTTCAAATTCAATTTTCTTTTTAATTTTTATAGGAGTATGATTTTTATCAATTACATGGTATATGGGATCTAATCTATTAATAGTTGATCTAGTGCCCATCTTATAGGGAATAACTGATGAATTTCAAAACAAAAATATTGAGCAGAAAGAAGTAGTACTAGAGCAGTAACAATAGTAATGTAGTAATAGTAGGAAAAAACAGGCAGTGAATCATATCAGAAAATACATTAACAGCTGTTTTCAATTTTCAAATTTTTTATGTGATTTTTTTAAATGTTATTTAGAGAAGTGGTTTCTCAAAGCCTTCACAGGAAGTGCTGCCAAATATTGGTAGTATTGGAAGTCATAAAAACCCTTAGAATAAAATTTATATTCTTACACTATTATAATAGTTAAGGGTTTAACCATATTGAAGGATAAATGTAATTTGAGTGACCAAAATTGTCTGTACCAACCCACTGTTCTCAACAGTGTGTAATTTTTTTTAATTTTTTTATGCCTTTTTTATTTTAAATTATAAATGAGATAATAATTTTTAATAGAAAAAATTGAAAACTAGAGTGATGATGAGATGTATGAAATAATAGTTAACATGAGACACTAATAAAAAATGAGTATATTCTAATAAAAAAATAACCATAGGTAATCTAACTCTACTGGTTTAAAAGAAACCATCTTCACTTGATTGAAATTTAGTTCACGACCTCTAAAAAATTATCAATTAATCTCCCTCTCCAAGAGATTAATCACAGAGTTGATAAATCATGAGTTGGTGAACTTCTAAGCTCGTCAACTGTGTGATTAATCACTTAGAGAGGGAGATTAATTGGCCATTTTTTAATGGCTGTGAACTCAATTTCAATCAAGTGATGATTTTTTCTTTTAAAATAGTAGAGTTATATTTATTGGGCTTATTTGATGAATAGAATCTACTTAGTTTTAATTCTTGCCTCATCGATTATGTTATTTTTATAGCTCATCATCACATCAGTTTTTAATTTGTTCTATTAAAAATTTATATCCCATTTAAAATTTATAATAAAAAGTAAGAAAAAAAATAAAAAGTAAAAATAAATAATGTTTACCCACTGTTAAAAACATTGGGATGATTTTGAAAATTTTGGTCACTCATACCTCTTTTATTGTTTCTTGTTGTTCGACCCTTCACCACTACAGTAGTGTAGGTTTCTAAATTTATTTTTGAGGGTTGTGATGACCTCTAGTACTAATAACATACATGTTCCCCCAGATCACATATAATCATATCATAACCCATGAAATTAATTGGATATTATAAACATGTAATCATATCATAACCTATTTAAAATTTCAGGTTTCGTAATCCTTTCATCATAAACATAACCTTTGAAAAAGAAGTGGGTTTCAAAATATTATTACCCCAAAAAGTGAAATGGGTTTCCTAAATACAATTAAATTAATCATAACCCATTCATATAAATAACTCTAATATAACCTTTATATCATTTCCTTAAAGGGCATGAGTCACATCAATGGATGTCATCTTTGATGGAAAATAATTTTGAAATATATTTTATAATCATTTCTTGAGGAAAATATCATTTCTTCATTAAAAATGGTATATTAATACAATAAACCATCTTAGAATAATTTTATTATAAAATACCTTTAAAAATTATAAAAAATACTTTAAATCACATGAAAACCATTGTTTCCGACGCTTTCGCCGGGGCGCGCGCACATCCGTCCGTCGGGAGGACGCGCGGTTGTGTTGCCCTGCATTCCCTCTTTCCAAAGGCGGGCGGCATTCGTTCCTTGTTCAGGTACGTCTGCTCCTTGATCGAAACGGGATGATGGGATGTCGGTTCTTCCTTCCGTGGATTCCTCCTCAGAACTCGTCACCTAGTCCGGGTCTCCCTCATAGATTTAATACGTTGTTCGTGAATCTCATTCCCGGTGCCATATTGTCATGGACGCCGGTTAATTACACTACTTCCTTCAAGACTTTCCATAGGGTCTTGACATGGTAGCGACCTTCGGTCGGAGTAGACAGCAACATCAGGAATGTCGGGGCATCTCTGGGTGCGTGGACACATGGGAACCTGTATTCTTCCTCATAAGAGGGCATCTCAAGGGTGCAGAACCCGAGGTGTACATCTGAGGTTTTCCTCAGCTTCCTGTGTTTAACACAGGGTATGTTGCAAGATTAACGTCTAGCAGTGACGGTTACACCAAAGGCGTTCCATCCGAGGTTTTCCTCAGGCATCTCATGTTTATCACAAGGTAGGCCTTGAGTTTAACGTCTTACGGAGACGGAATACGGGTGATCAGAACGTCCAATGAGGACGGATCAGATTGGTATATCCATAGTAGGGAACACCTGGAAATATTACCAAAGGAGATGGATCAGAACGCCCAATGAGGACGGATCCGAGGTGGTGCACCCCGTAGAGGGGAGATGTCACACTGTAATGGTTGATCTGAACACTACTAAGGGCGGATCAGGGGAAGTGCACCCCGGGATGGGGTACATTACCATTGGTTGGGATTGAACCTCTTGGAGGTTTCCTACGTACCCTGTGTGGAAGACAGGGATCAAAACCCACGTAGTTCGAATGGGTGATGAATCGGGGTGTACACAGAGGACAACGACCCGAAGATATGATGGAGCTTACACGTGGAAAGCGGCCCATGCGCTGCTAGGAGCAGCAAGGCGGTGGATGGGAAGATTCCACCGGGATGTGGCGGCCCGGGTGAGAATCAGGATGGGTGATGGATGGATGAGTGAAGTGGAGGGGGATGGAACGGGACCATCGCAGGGAGCGACGGTGAAATTGGGCTTGAGCCTTGAGGAGGCTTCCTACGTATCCCTGTGGCAGGGAATCAAAGTCCGCGTAGTTCAGGTTGTGCCCGTAAACCGACGTGAAGCTGGACCTTGGCCCGATGAATGTCGTCGGCGTACCGACGTGAAAGCGGACCTTGGTCCGATGGGAGTTGGGCTTGAACCTCTGGGAGGATTCCTACGTACCATGCCTTGACATGGATCAAAGACTTCGTAGTACAGGTGATACAGTTTAACGTCATGCGGGACGATAGTGAACCCTGACGTGAATAAACGACGGGTGGGCTTGAACCTCATGGAGGCTTCCTACGTACCATGCCTTGACATGGATCAAAGTCCTCGTAGTTCGGAGGGTTTCACCGGTAAACCGACGTGAAAGCGGGCCTTGGTCCACTGTTGGTGGGCTTGAACCTCATGGAGGCTTCCTACGTACCATGCCTTGACACGGATCAAAGTCCCCGTAGTTCGGATGGGGATTTGTCGGCGAACCTACGTGAAAGTAGACCTTGGTCCACTATTTGTGGGCTTGAACCTTGTGGAGGCTTCCTACGTACCATGCCTTGACATGGATCAAAGACCTCGTAGTTCAAAAGGGAATGGGTCGCAGCGGCTTACCACTGGACCGGGATGGGACCCGACGTGAAATGACGGGTGGGTTGCGCCGGTAAACCGACATGAAAGCGGACCTTGGTCCACTATTGGTGGGCTTGAACCTCGTGGAGGCCTCCTACGTACCATGCCTTGACACGGATCAATGTCCCCGTAGTTCGGATGGGATGGGTCACAATGGCTTACCACTAGACCAGGGTGCAGTTTAACGTCATGTTGGACGAAGATGGGACCCGACGTGAATGACGGGTGATGGGTTTGAACCTCGTGGAGGATTCCTACGTACCATGCCTTGACACGGATCAAAGACCTCATAGTTCAAAGGGGGTTTGTCGGTGGACCGACGTGAAAGTGGACCTTGGTCCACTGATGGTGGGCTTGAACCTCGTGGAGGCTTCATACGTACCATGCCTTGACATGGATCAAAGACCTCGTAGTTCAAATGGTCACAACGGCTTACCGCTGGACTGGAATGGGACCCGACGTGAATGAGCGGCGGGTGGGCTTGAACCTCGTGGAGGCTTCCTACGTACCATGCCTTGACATGGATCAAAGACCTCGTAGTTCGGATGGGGATTTGTCGGCGAACCGACGTGAAAGTAGACCTTGGTCCACTCTTGGTGGGCTTGAACCTCGTGGAGGCTTCCTACGTACCATGCCTTGACATGGAACAAAGACCTCGTAGTTCAGGTGGTCACAACGGCTTACCGCTGGACTGGAATGGGACCCGACGTGAATGAGCGACGGGTGGGCTTGAACCTTGTGGAGGCTTCCTACGTACCATGCCTTGACATGGATCAAAGACCTCGTAGTTCAAATGGGAATAGGTCGCAGCGGCTTACCACTGGACTGGGGTGCGGTTTAACGTCGTGCTGGACGGGGGTGAAACCCGACGTGAAAGACGGGCGGGCTTGAACCTCATAGAGGCTTCCTACGTACCATGCCTTGACATGGATCAAAGACCTCGTAGTTCAAGATGGCTTCGCCGGTGAACCGACGTGAAAGTAGACCTTGGTCCACTATTGGTGGGCTTGAACCTCGTGGAGGCTTTCTACGTACCATGCCTTGACATGGATCAAAGACCTCGTAGTTCAGGTTGTGCAGTTTAACGTCTTTGCTGGACGGGGCATACAGTTTATCGTCGTGCTGGACGTGGGCGAAACTCGACGTGAATGAACGACCGAGCAATATGGCTTGAACCTCATGGAGGCTTCCTACGTACCATGCCTTGACACGGATCAAAGTCCCCGTAGTTCGGATGGGTTTGTCAGGGTCGGTGCTCACTCTAAGCCCACGTGAGTCATGCTCGGTGTGAGAAACAAGAGGTTGCAAGGACCTGACGATCACGTCGCGAAGGGTGCGTCCGTGAGAAGCGAAGAGGGGCTTACGCGTTGGGCGGCCCATGGTGTTGGGACTTACTCCAGGATATAGGCCCAAAGAGAAGGATGATGATAGTTTTCGGGCTTGAGCCTTGAAGAGGCTTCCTACGTACCATGCCTTGACATGGATCAAAGACCACATAGTTCTTCTGATGACGGCTTACCGCCAATTGGGGGTTTCAACGGCTTACCGCTGGATTGGGTCACAACGGCTTGCAGCTGTATTGGGTCACAACGGCTTACCGCTGGATGAGGATGTCAACGACTTACCTCTGAATAGGATCATAATGGCTTACCACTGGATTGGGTCACAACGGCTTACCGCTGGACGAGGATGTCAACGGCTTACCGCTGAAAAGGATCACAACGGCTTACCGCTGGATTGGGTCACAATGGCTTACCGCTGGACGAGGATGTCAACGGCTTACCGCTGAAAAGGATCACAACGGCTTACCGCTGGAAAGGATCACAACGGCTTACCGCTGGATTGGGTCACAACGGCTTACCACTGGACGAGGATGTCAACGTCTTACCGCTGAAAAGGATCACAACGGCTTACCGCTGGATTGGGTCACAATGGATTACCGCTGGATGAGGATGTCAATGGCTTACCGCTGAAAAGGATCACAATGGCTTACCGCTGGATTGGGTCACAACGGCTTACCGCTGGACGAGGATGTCAACGGCTTACCGCTGAAAAGGATCACAACAGTGAATGGGGCTTACGCTAGAAAGATGCCCGGGTGCCACTATGGAGCGGCAATGGTGAATGGGGCCTACGCTAGGAAGCTGCCCGGGTGCCGCTAAGGAGCAGCACTGGTGAATGGGGCTTACGCTAGGAAGCTGCCCGTGTGCCGCTAAGGAGCGGCAATGGTGAATGGGGGTTATGCAAGAAGTTGCCCGTGTGCCGCTAAGGAGCGGCAATGGTGAATGGGGCTTATGCAAGAAGCTGCCCGGGTGCCGCTAAGGAGCGGCACTGGTGAATGGGGCTTATGCTAGGAAGCTGCCCGTAATGTCTTCCTCATGTCTGGCCAAGAGGGCATCCCAACTCCCTGGTGAGTTGAGGCCTTCACCTATGCGCTAGTGCACAAGCGTGGTAATGCCAAGGGCATTGGAATCTATCCCAACAAAGGGAGTTGAAATGTGGGAATCACATGCCCAATATTCAGAACGTCGTGAGATTGGCGTGGTGATGGAGGATTACTGCTGACAATGTTCGCAACGCAGCATCCATATCACGTTAGCCAGAAATGAGGACAACAAATGAGGGTCGACCGTTGACCATGTTCGAAACACGGGACCATGTCACAAGTGTTGTCGTTCGATCCTTTGGGACGTTGGCCCAGGACAGCAGGTGGACCATAGGTCGAGCATCCATACTGTTAGGGGGTCCCTCCAGATGTGATCAGTCTTCCGGGGCGTTGGCCCAGGACAGCAGACGGACCATAGGTCGAGCATCCATACTGTTAGGTGGTCCCTCCAGACTTGGAAGTGAATGACGATCCAAACGAAGGACACACAAAGCGTGAGGTGGAGTGATGGAATGTTTGAATGGATTCCAACGCTCTTGATGTTACGCCACTGTGATCATGGAGTTAGGCATCTTATGCTTGGCGCACAAGGCATCTCTCGTATAGGGCAAGAGGCATCCTATGTGTGGATCATAGGGAGAATACTACAGTTTAGAGTCATGTAGGTAGGACTATTGGCATCTCATGCTAGGAGCATGAGGCATCTCTCGCTTGGAGCAAGAGGAATCCTATGTTTGGAACATAGGGAGAATACTACAGTTTAGAGTCATGTAGGCGGGACTATTGGCATCTCACGCTAGGAGCATGAGGCATCTCTCGTTTAGGGCAAGAGGCATCCTATCATTTGTTAGATAGGGATAATGCTACAGTTTAGAGTCATGTAGGTAGGACTATTGGCATCTCATGCTAGGGGCATAAGGCATCTCTCGTATAGGGCGAGAGGCATCCTAGGTTTGGAACATAGGGATTATACTACAGTTTAGAGTCGTGTAGAAAGGACTGTTGGCATCTCATGCTTGGGGCATAAGGCATCTCTCGTATAGGGCGAGAGGCATCCTATCGTTTGTTAGATAGGGAGTAATACAGTTTATAGTCTTGTAGATAGGACTATTGGCATCTCATTCTTGGAGCATAAGGCATCTCTCGTTAGAAGAGAAAGGCATCCTATCATTTGTTAGATAGGGTGTACTACAGTTTAGAGTCATGTAGAAAGGACTATTGGCATCTCATGCTTAGAGCATAAGGCATCTCTCGTTAGAAGCGAGAGGCATCCTATCATTTGTTAGATAGGGTGTACAACAGTTTAGAGTCATGTAGAAAGGACTATTGGCATAAGGTGCCTAGAAATGGTTGGTGTTGGGACTTACGCAAAGAAGCCCTTTCTGGCTCAACCTGGCATAGGAGCCAAGTGATCGGGTTTGGAGGAGTTGCCTGAGGGATGGTTCGACTCGAGGTACTCGGGGAATTGATGATGAAAATCTCGACTCACGACATGGAATGAAACCAAGAGGATATGTCAACTCAAGGTGTTTCATGGTGTGTGGAGAAGTATCTGAAATCATGGTGTTCCATAGGTGGAAGGTGGGAGCGCATAAGGGCGCAATGGAAAATCCCGGCATCCCGGCCCGAAAAGTTTGCGGTGCGACTCTCCATTTTTCATGGGGGTCTGTGACGGTTGCGAAGGGACCGGCCCGGGACCGCAGCCCGGCAGTGAGCCTGAGCGGGGGTGCGGGGGCGCAGCCCCCGCGGTATGGACCGGTGGGCGCGAAGGTAGAATCCTCGCGAAGGATGGGTCTTCGCGAAGTAGCTTCGCGAAGCATGGCCTCGCGGATCAATGGTCTCTCGCGGAGCAAAGGGGTCTTGCGGAGCATGGTCTCGCGGAGCAACATCGCGGAGCTTGGGCTCGCGGAGCAAAGGGCTCTCGCGGAGCTTGGTCTCGCGGAGCAGCATCGCCGAGCATAGGCTCGCGGAGCATGGACTCCTGGAGTCTGGGCTCGCGGAGCAGCAACGCGAAGGAAGCTGCTCGCGGAGCATGGCTTCGCGGAGCCGCAATGCGGAGCTCCGCTCGGCCTCCCAAGGGGCGCAGTGGCCGTGGCCGTCCTTTTTTGGAGAAGGGGGGTGAGCTGGGTATTTATAGGCAGGGGCGCCGCGAAGAAGAAATTCCGCGCCGCCTCAGGACCTTCGCGGCGCGCTCGCGAACGTCAAATGCGTTCGCGGAGCATCACCGCCTCTAGAGCTTCGCGGCGGCTCACGAACGTCAAATGCGTTCGCGGAGCATCACCGCCTCGGGAGCTTCGCGAGGCCACGATGGTCGGGGCGCTTCGCGGCGGGGCTTCGCGGGACCGCGCTGCACGGGTGCTTCGCATCGGTGCTTCGCATTAGTGCTTCGCGAGGGGTCTTCGCGGTGCATCGCAAACGTCAAACGTGTTCGCGGAGCCTCTCGCCTCATTGCTTCGCGGCGGCGCTCCGCGATGACGGAGGGGGGGGGGGCTTCGCGAATGAGCTTCGCGAACCAGATTTCCAGCCCAACTTCAAACGCCCATAACTCCTAATCCGTAACTCCGTTCGGGCCCTACGACCTACCAAATCGAAGCTTGAGAAATGGACTACGATCTTGGATCATGTATGGAAGCATTTGGAAAATTTTGGGGACGCGTTTTCCGGGGTCTACAACCATTTTCCTCGAAAACGTATAAAATAAGATTCAAAAAATGTTTAAAACCTATTTTCTTTGAAAACAAATTGAAATATTATAAACAATGATTGAAAATGTTATGAAACCCATTTCATTGTAAATAACATGAAAACATATAAATAAATATAGAAAAGATTATGAAAAAAAATTATTTTAAAAAAAATTTAAAACATACAAATAAATCTTAAACATGTCATGAAAACCATTTTCTTGGAAAATTTATTGAAAACCATTTTTCTTGAGAACATAAAAAAGGCGCTTGAAAAAATTTTGAAATCATTTTTTTGAAAATAATATAAAAAACAAAGCTTTATTAAACATTAACTCTCTAAATATGAAAATAAAGAATCATAGAAATGATGGCGGGTAAATCCATACATGTCATATGAGGTAACACAAATTTGTCTTTCGCACAGTAAAAAGGATAAAAAATGCCTTGATCAGAAAGAGACAAAATCATTCCATTGAAAATTGGTAAAATAAAAAATGGGTAAAAATTTATTTTAATGATCATAAGAGATTATAAGAATATTCAAAGAAACCATTTTTAGATAACATGTTTTTTAAAGAATGTTGATTTCTGACAGAAGAGAGGGTAATGTCGGGATTTCCAAAAAACATTTTTTAACTATATTATATACCAAAGAGAAGAATAATTGTACCAATAAATGATTATTTTATTAATTTACGCAGTTTTATAGAATTACTGAGTTTTTTTGGGTGATTGATCAAAATATATCATCAAATAAAGCCTAAACATAAACAATCTCGACAAGTAATGAGATTATTTCAATAAACACTTATAACTTGGTAACATGTGATCATACTCACCATGTAAGAAAAAGGAAATTAAATGAATCATAAAATATCATGAAAATTAGGAGATTAATTATATAACATGTAAAATGGATGTACATTCACCTTGAAAAATCATTCAGGTGCATAACAAAACAAAAGCATAAAAGAAGGATATTTGAGGAAAATCTATTTTACCAATTTGGTAAATTATGAAACATAATCCCCATAAAAGAGAGGTCATAAAATGGATATGTTAATAACCATAAATTCATTTATGATATATATATAACAAAATCAAGGGAATTATATATAACACCCAATAGGGAAGTGTTCCAAACATAGCATGTATCCCATGGAAATAAAAAGTGACACGAAATCCCCTTACCTTATGTCTTGACTCTCGTCGTACTCATTAAAATGAACTAAATAATAAATATAAATTTATTATAAATATTTTAAATAACCATAGTTTTATATCTTATACCATATATGGTTATAATATGTCCTTATATTACCATATTTCTAACCATCCTATATTAAGGTTTCACTTCGGGTAATATTCTCTTTGTTCTTCATATGTGTCTTAATTTATCAAATTTTTTTCCTTATAATTATATCATGATTCAAGAATTTAATCAATGTTATAAATATCATATATATATATTATAATAATATTATAATAATCTATATAATATATTAGTACAAAATATAATACACCGTTTATGGAGACAGTGACCTGTATGTATATAGGAATGTTGTTTCCATTTTTATTATCGTATTGAATGAATGAAAGTACATGACATATATTTATATATATATCATTATTACAGTGTTATTATTATATTATATATATCATAAAATTTCACTAATTCCATCCTTAATACAATCCATGTAGTGTGTGAAAAAGTCACACCACTTTTAGGGGGTGATAGTCCACACACCCTCAAACGAAGTTATCATATTTACCAAAAAAAAGAAAGTAAAAAAAGATATGTGTTGTAAAAGTAATATATAAGATTACATAAATAAAAAATATAATATATAACATATATAAACATTGTGTCCTTCAAAATCTCCCCCATTATAGGAGGTAAGGAAAATTGAACAATCATCGTTTAGTGAGAAGATAGTTCTCCGTAGACATACATAGTATTTTTATTATCTATTAGATTGAAGTGTGAATAAGTTTAGGTTGAAAATTAGAAGAAAAGTATACTATTATATTTAGGATACTAGTTTTTTTATAAAATAATTTAAAAAACAAGGTGAAGGGGGGGTGGAGAAATAAAATAAAATAAAAATCTTTAGAGAAAACATTACCTTTTAATCAGATACCACATTTTAGTTTGGGAAAAAATAATTCCTTATACTGAATTATTTTAAAGGTTTGAATTCTATGAGAAAGGGTGGGGTACTGGGAAGTGTATTGGGAAGCTATTTGCATAACCTGATAGGTTTTATAGGTGTGAGGATGTGGGAGAGGTGGTGTCCTTTTATAAGAAGGAAAATGAATCACTTAGAATTTTTTAAAACAAATTAGGTGTACACATGTTCTAACCTAACAAATGTCAAAAATAACCAACCAAAATTAGTAATGTAACTTTAATGGCCTAATAATTTCCATCTAAAGAGTTTTTTATTGGATTATAGGATATGTGGGCCCCTGAGATTAAAGTTTAATCCCTAATTAATCTTAATTTAACCTTAATCATTGCGATTAATTATAATATATTTTACTAATAATTGTGGTTAATATTAAACATGATATAATTATAATCTAACTATTATTCTAATTACCGTGGTTTATTTCATGTTTTTTCTTAATTTAATTCAAAGAAGTGGAATATTTAATATTATTTGTAATCCTATAGATGGGATGAAATTATAGGTTTTAAAAGTAGAAAAATGTTCAAAAATTTATTATTATTTTATATTCAATTTCAATGTTAAATTTATTCTAATTATATAAATAATATTAGTAGATGTATAATTGCTCTAATTTTAACTTAATATAAAATAAATATATAATTTAAAATTAATAATCATTCTAATGAAAAGGAAACTTTTAACTAAAAAGCAGTACTTCTCACTATTCATCAAAACATGATGTTTCTTATAAAAATCCCAATAATTCACCCTTATATAATTTAGAATTTATAAATTCAAAAAAGAAGTTCATTTTAACAAATTCATTTTCTAAATGGGTCTAAAATTATTTTTATTATTAAAATTGATTCATTCGAGAAAATGGAATTTTTAAACATAAAAAGACTTTACTAAAAATCATACCTTTCATTACCAATATGTTTTGTCTATATAAAACAATTATAATTAATATATGAGAATTATTTATAACTATTTATATAAATAATTTTTACAGCTAGTTTATGATTATCTCAATTAAATAATTATAATAATAAAATGTTGTTTCATAGAAACATTAGTGTTGTGTGTAACACACACCAAGTTAGTGTTGCGGGTAGTGCAAGATGTGTTGATAATGTATGTAGTGAAATACAAGTTGGTATTTCATGTAGTGAAAGCTAAGTTGGTGCTGTGTGAAAGTAATTTTTTAATTAGTATTTCAATATATATATATATGGAACTATTTCCAGTGTCCCATGAAATGAAATATATCAAATATATAGATTAATTTGAAAAAAAATCCCAAAATATCGGGGTGTTACAAGCCCAATAATGATTATCCATATCTTTAAGTGACTGATGTATCATCCATGTTACTCGCGAATGGGTGTACGAGTTGGAATTGTTTCTAGGGGTACCCTCAGCACACAATTAGAGGGCATCAGTGAGATGGTGTTGGCGATGTTGATTGAACATATCCCTCCTAAATGGACCATAAACCAAAAGGGACATGTAATTGTCTCATTGATCATCCTTAATCATATACTAAAGGTCGTGGTTATCATGGTCCTTTGATAAACATCCCAATTTGTTGGCTGTGAAAATGGGGTCTATTGGATTTTCTGCATCTTTCTTTTGATGGTGTAGAATCATTTTTTTCAAAACATGAAGACCCTTGTGGGAAGCCTCTATGGATAGGATAATACCTTGTTGATAGTATTTTTGGACCAATTCTTCTTCCACCATACACTAAGGTTTTATTGTGGGTGGGTTCGTTCTGGGGCCCATAGGGGTTTTAGTTGCAATTGATTTTACAGAATGGTCCCAGGATGAAGACATGTGAGATAAAGTTTTTTTATGGAAGACAATATTTTACATTCATGAATGAAAAAATGGAACAAGTTCATTGATTATTATACCATTAAAGTCATTATATGAGCTCAATCATATATTTGTGGGTAACACAATTTTCTTTTTATTCTTGATCCATCAATTCTGTTCGCATGGACTTGTCGAATCGAGGATTGACTTATTTCGTGAGAATCTCGGCTATAAAGGATCCTCTCAAAGAAATATTTCATTGTCAACATATAATATTTCTATTTTATAGATTCATGTTGGGTTCACCATTTTATTGCATATGAAATGAAAACAAAACATCTTTACTATAACACCCCATGTTTTTCTTAAAATAAATAGAAATGTATGGAAATTTGTTTGAAGTAGATATTTATAACTATCCTTTAAAACATAATTTTTCCACTTCTATGTTTTGAATTTCAAGAAACTATCATCTCCAATTGTGTTCAGTATGTTATTTGGAGTCTATTGGAACCAACTTGTTTTTTTAGTGAATAGTAACATACCCTTATGAATAGAAATATGAATAGAAATATGACATAAATTAATAGTAAATTTTATTATTATTTTATTTTATTAAGGTTTTATGATAATAAAATCATCATCAAGTTTTCTTCATGATATGGAAGTAGTTATTGAATTAGAATTCTTAGTTTATGAATTATGTATGACTTTATCTAAAAATTAAATTAAAAATATCTAGAAATTTATTTTCAAAAAATGGACTTAATTTTTGAATTATACATGTCAAAAAATGGTTAGGGTATGGTTATGGGATTTTTCTAAAATTCATTAATTTTTGATGAATAGTGAAATACAATAAAATACCATAGAATCAATTTATCTGTAAAATTCACTATTTATGACATCATAAGTGATGCAAGGCCACTTGGTTCGAATTAACATGCCATTATTACAATTTGAGTTTACATTAAATAACACTATTCATAATCTTGGGAAAAAATATTATAATAATGATTAAAATAATGAAAAATACCCCCTCTCCTCCAATATAAATACCACCCTTATTTCCCCATAAATACCACACCTCTCAAGCATTGTTCCTTTCCTACGTTCTGCCCAATACTTCTCCCAAGGATCTTCTTTATGTCCTAGATTTTCTGGTCTCACCAAAAGAGAAAAACTGATGCCTTTAAGAAGGATCTTAAGGAGAAGAGATCAAGAGGTAAACAACCTCATTTATTTTATTTCTTTTCTTTCATTTTATGTTATTCTCTTCTGTAACATGGGATTATGTTGGGATATTTCATTCCATATTCCCCCCTTACATTACATATTATGTAAGAGTGACCAGATATCCCTTTTCTCTCATCAAACGATTTTTATGAAATATTAAGAAATGTTGTTAGGCTTCCATATTTTCGTGATAAATTTCTGAAGTTTTCTTTTATTTCAATATTTCTTTCCTTTTTTCTTATTTCCTCACCGACTATTAACCAAGAGGCATGAAAGATTCATAATATTTTATATTCTGGTTTTTCTCATGCTCATGAAAAGTTCATCATCATTCTTCTTCTCCTCTCCCACTAATCAAAGGAATTAAAAATATTGTCCATGATGTGTCGAATTACCGACATCGTGGACGATGTGATTTCATTTTTCATTAAATACATCAATTCATACCATGAAACCATTTTTATGGTTTAAATCGGTTATAATATATGTATTCTGTCTTATCCAAGGTTCTGGAATTCTTTTTTACACATGGTTTTAATTTATAAAACAAAATGAAGTCGTTGTTATCAAAGAACCACTAAAATGATTTAAATGAACATCATTAATGCTTTAACATTTGAATAATCCTCATGTAAAAATTAAAAATGATAAATTGTGTTATTTATGTTACTGGATATATGTAAATACAAATCCGTTCCAAATCTGGAGTTTTACTTCCAATCGACAAGAACATCCACCATGAACCAATCGTGGAAATCATGTGAGGAACTCACCCAAAAACAGTTCAAGGAGCAACACACTAACAATTAATGGTGAAATGATGTTATGAGATGATCATATAATATGTTATAAACATGAAAATATTTCATTAACATAATAATAACACACTTTTAACCATTATACAAAAATTTCAAACAAGATTTATGTAAGAAAAACTTTAGGTTAGTGAATTCTTAACCCGATTTCCATCCTTTGGGTTAACAATATTATTCATGATTTATGTGGTATTTAAATTGTTTGTGTGATGAATTCTGATTATTATATGTTTAATTATGTTTATTTATAGAGTATTTGCATATTCCATCTACTCTATTAAGTATCACTTCAATTATATGATATATGTAAGGGAATCCATAACTAGATTTACATCCCTTGGGTTAACCTTATACTTCATTATTTATGTGGAATTTAAATTGTTTGTGTGATGACTTCTGATTATGATATGTTTAATAATGTATATTTATAGTGAATATTAATTTTTCATCAACTCTATTAAGTCTCACATCAATTATATGATATTTGTAAGGGAATTTTTAACCTGATTTTCATCCTTTCAGATATCTTTATTCTTCATTATTTATGTGGTATTTAAATTTTTTCTGTGATGAATTTTGATTATAATATGTTTAATAATATATATTTAAAGATTATATATATATATTCAATCCACTATATTGAGTCTCACTTCAATTATAAGATATTTTTAAGGGAATTATTAACTCCATTTTGATTCTTTTGGAGAACCTTCAACTTCATTATTTATGTTGTATTAAAATTGTTTGACTGAATGGTTCTATTTATATTAGGTTGAATTATGTTTCTTTACATTGTATATACATATTCAATCCACTCTATTTAGTCATTATTCAATTACATGAAATATGTAAGCGGATTTTCTTTTAAAAATCCTATATTAAATTTCCGCTTTACTAAATTCAAAAGCAATGTTTTTATGCTATTATTCATGTTGTATGATTAAGTTCTGGTTCTTGGGAAATGTTTATGATGATGAGTGAGACATATATCTCCCTTCAATTCATTGCGTATGTGTATATTGGAGGTCTTCCATATGGTTACTCCAAGTGTAACTGCGATGGTTACACAAATTGTAAGGTAGCCGTGAGGGTTACAAATTATAAGGTAATCGTGAGGGTTATAATGTTATGTAAGTAATTCCCCAAGATACCTTTATGATTATATTTATGTTATCATGTTTTTTTGGATCTTGTGTAAATATCATGTTACACAAAGAAAGTATATATATGGGTGACAAGTTTTTTTTAAATGCTTTCATACCTTACGAGTTTACAAGGACTAATGTGTTCTTTCTTTCTTTTTCATCCCTTACTAAAATTTTGTGCTCATCCAATGTTTTTAAATGATTTTTATAGGTTAATGGATGTGTAAGATAAAGAAGGAAGCAATGTTAAATGTTTAATAATGTTCAAAGAGTCATGTTTATGTTTTAATGTTATATTTTTTGAAAAAAATGGAAACTATTTTTGTGGTATCCGGTCTGTAATAATGTGTAATGTTATGAATGTATTGTCCTAATTATCTAATTCCCTAAACGTGAAAAGATCCTAAATGTAAAATTAAGTGTTTTCTTGAGTAAATTCAATATTATGTATATAATAAGGCCAAGTCCTTATAATTGGTATCAAAGGACGGTTTGGATAACTTTAGGGGTTAGGGTGTTGTTAATAGAATACCATAAATGATTTTCACTCTATGATTAATTTGAAAATTTATATAATTTAAAGATTACCATGTTGATTCATCAAAGATATGTTATTTCATAATTTTTGTCCTCAGAATGAACAGGGATGCTGAAGAGGAGAGGCCCCAACAGAATGACATCCTTCCAGATCTACAGCCTGGAATGGTAGGGATTGGAACAGAGCAGTTTGTGACAGTGATGGCTCAGCTAAATCAAGAAATAAATAGTGGTGGCATCCATACAACAGAACAACCAAAGGTACCACAATAGAAAAAGAAAATAGTGAAACATTTTATGAGACAACACCCTCATGCTATTAATGGATATTCAGGCCTAGTAGCAGCTGAAGGATTGATCAAAGCCCCTGAAAAGATATTCTATGTAATGAGATGTTTAGAAAATAAAATGGTAAGTCTTTACATTTATCATTTTGAAGGGGAATCTGATCAGTGGTGGTCAATGGTAAGGAATATCAGGGGTTGAGAGGGTTTTTTTCCTTATAGTGGGATGAATTTAAAAGTCTTTTCCTTGAAAAATATTTTCTAAATGTGGTGTGACATAGGATAGAGAAGAAATTCCTTGAATTGAAAGAGAAGGAGGAATATTAAGTGGTTGTGAATGAAGAAAACATCCATCTACTAGCGAGGTATGCTCCAAATATTATTCTAGATCTTGATAGAAAAATCAACCGCTTTTACTCAGGGTAGAATCCAAGGTATCGAAGGGCATTGGATTCCCTTGAATTCAAAAGTTATGAGAAACTTGTCCAATGTGCTGTGAGGGTAGAGATAGAGTTTTCTGATGATCATGTTAATTTTGGAAATAAATATAAGAAGAGGTCTAGATGGAAAGATATGTGTTTGAATCAACCAAAGAAATATGATGGTAAGAAAACCAATTTCTAGTTTGTGAAAAGTGTGGAAAGAAAAACCTTAGGGAATGTCTTAGAAAAAACGGGGAGTGATTTAAATGTGGTAAGTTTGGACATATGGCCCAAGATTGTAATGAAAATTATCCTAATAAGTAGACTGTAATTTTTTTAAATGTGGTGAGATGGTTCATTATGAAAATTCTTGTCCAAAGCGAGATCTGAAGGATGCAATGAAGATAGACTACAAGCAGAAAGGAATAGTGAGATCCTTTGTGACAATGTCAGCAGTTGTCAGGCCATCCAATGAAGTTGTATCAGGTACTTTTTTTTCTCTCTCAGGTTTTTCTAATGTTTTGTTTGATACGGGGTCTAAACATTCCTTCATCTATGAGAAATTTTATGGTAAATTGGAAATATCACCTCAACAAATGATACTCAAGGATGTTTTTAAAATTCCAAGGGTAAATATTATTGAAAAGAGAAATTATAAGCATATTTCTATTGTGTTATGTGAACGTTATTTACCTATAAACCTTGTTGTCTTACACTTAGTCTATTTTGATGTTATTTTGGGAATGGATTGGCTTTCTGTTTACCATGCAAAGATTGAATATAGAGCTAAATATTTTTTTTTCAGAAATAGTATATGTTTGTATACAAGAACGAACCCATAAAATTGATTACATATCTGAAAGCTGAGAAACTATTGAAATATAGAAATGAATGTTATCTTTATCATATTGTTGAAAACAAGGGAACTATTCAGATTAATGATGTGCCAATGGTAAATGAATACCTTGATTTTTTTCCAGATGAGTTACCTGGTGTCATACATGACCAGGAAGTCGAATTCACAATTGAATTGGTTTCTGATGCTAAACCAATTTTAAAACCCCCATATCATATGGCTCAAATAGAACTTCTTGAATTGATAAATCAGTTGTAATATTTTCTTGATAAAGTCTTCATTCGTCCTAGCACTTCACCATGGGGAGCCCCTATTTTGTTTGTTAAAAAGAAAGATGGTTTCATGAGACATTGCATTGATTATAGAGATTTGAATAACATCACTCTTAAAAACATGTATCATTTTCTTCATATTGATGACTTATTTGATCAACTCTAGGGAGCTCATTACTTTTCCATGATTTACTTGAGATCCAGACACCATCAGATTAAGGTGAATGAGGATGGAATCCCAAAAATATCCTTTCATACTAGATATGGGAATTATGAATTTTTTATGCCGTTTCGATTAACTAATTCACCTATTGTATTCATGAATCTTATAAATAGAGTATTTTATGAGTTCTTGGTTATTTTTGTGGTTATATTTATTGATGAAATTATGGTATTTTCTAAAAATAAATAGGATCTTGAAAAACATCTAAGGGATGTTTAACAAACCTTAAAAGAAAAGAAACTGTATGGAAAATTCCGCAAGTGTAATTTTTGGTTTCAACAGATTTAATTTCTTTGGGACATTGTAAATAAGTATGGAATAACAATTGATCCTTCCAAAATAAAGGGGGTTGATGAATGGACAATACCCACATATGTTACAGAGATTTTTAAATTTCTTGGGTTATCAGGTTATTACTGATGGTTTGTTAAGAATATTGCATGATTATCTAACCTGATAACTAAGTTAACACGAAAAGGGTTTAAATTAGTTTGGATGGAAGAATGTGATGTTTGTTTTCCGAAACAGAAAAAGAGATTGGTGAATGCTCCAGTTTTGTCTTTACCATCCCGGAATGGTGATTTTGTCATCTAAAGTGATTCTTCTTTGAAGGTACATGGTTTTTTTGATGTATAAAGATAAGGTAATTGTTTATGCTTCAAAAAACAAAAACCTCATCAGGTAAATTATCACATGCATGATTTGGAATAGGAAACTTTGGTTTTATTTGAAATTTTAGAGGCATCATTTATACGAAACCAAATGTCAAATATATACTAACCATAAAATAATGAAGTATATATTCACTCAGAAGGAATTAAACATGAGGCAGAGATAATGGCTTTAACTGATAAAGGATTATGATTGCATAATCAATTACCATCCAAGAAATAAAAAAGTGGTGGATGCCAAGAGTCGAAAACATCATGCACGATTAACCATGTTACATTTGGAACATGATCCCTTGATAAATGATATGATGAATTTTGTCTTAGAAGTTGTTGGTGCAAGAAATTACTCTATTTTGTTTCAGGTTTCACTACAGTCTTCAATATCGGACAGAATTAGGTGAGCACAGAAGGAAGACCATGAGCTACAGAAAATGGTAGAATTGATTAAAATTGGTAAGTTTTGATAATTTAAACTTGATAAAGATTGTGTTTTTAGATTTGGAAAAAGGTTATGTGTTCCTAGTTATTTTCAAATGAAGAATGATTTGTTGTGTGAATCTCATTGTTCTTCATTTTCAGTTCATCCTGAAAGTACTATGATATATAGAGACTTTTCAAGAGTATTACTGTTTGGATGGAATAGAAAGGTATATTACTGATTTTACCATGAAATGATTTACATGTATGTAGGTTAAGGTAGTGTGGAAGTTAATGAAGGGGATGCTTCAGCCTTTTGCAGTTCCAGAGTGGATTTGGGAGAATGTATCCATGGACTTTGTGGTGGGACTACCAAATACTTATCATTCAAGGGAGGTGACCATGTTTTCCTTAAATATCTTCTTGTAAAAGTCTGATGTGTTTTGGTAAGAAAGGAAAGCTATGCCTGTGATTAATCAGTCTTTTTGAAATCTTGGAGAAATTTGGAAGAGTTTCATACCACGTAGCTTTGCCTCCAAGTTTGTTTTATGTACACAATGTTTTTCATGTTTTGATGTTGAGAAAGTATGTGCCAGATTCATCACATGTCTTGAGCCCAGAAAGGTTTAGATGGAAGATAGCCTTTCTTATAAAGAGAAATCAGTTTTTATTCTTGATCGAAGGGAATATGTATTGTAGAATAAATTAATACAATATTTAAAGGTTTTGTGGAGAAACAACATGGTTGAAGAAGCAACATGGGAGTCTGAAAATGAAATGAGGGAAAAGTACCCTCAGTTGTTTAATAAGTAAATAAAATTGTGAGGATGTAATTTTTAGAAGGCGGGGATAATGTAACATGTAACTCCTCAACCCCAGTTACCTAGAGTCGGTGCATTATTACATAACATGGGAATGATATAAGTATTCTTGTCCCGAAGGACCGATCAGTTTAGTATCCTTGGAAGTAATAGATACATTCATATGTTTTACATTAAATCATGATATAAAAACATCAACAATATTTTGTCCCCTTTTGAACAAACATATATCCTTATACTATCCCTATAGGTCAACCATAATATAAATCTTCACATCCTGAAAAAAAGAAAACATTGAAAGGGGTGAGCTTAGAATCTCGGTAAGGATAACAATATCGTAGAAACTTTCATAAATAAGCATAAACATTTAAGGCAATGTATTATACAAAACAAAAGCCTTTTAAACATAAAATTCAACATAATATGGAAATGATAAAATCAAATAATATCATTTACTTATTCTCATGGATATTCTACTATTCGAATAATCACATTCAATATTGATAACCTCTTTTATAATGATGGAATGCATAATTCCAGACATCATAACCACATAGTCAAGGACTTGTGACAAGAGTGCAAATAAGATTTTGTCAAGGCCTTGTGACAAGACACTGGTTTGTCTCATGAGACCTACCGATGCATTGAGGATCTATAACGTTCTTCACCTGTCTCTTACTAAGTCCAATGATTTCCTCATATGAAAAGGTTTAAACATAACATAAACATTTGTATTAAAACAATCATACGAAATGACAATAATTTATCCACAAACCATGAATGGTATAAAAATAACACAACAGTAGTAAAACATGTCACAAATTTTTCAATACTATATGAAATTTTTGTATCATAATAAATCAAATTCAAAATTCTTAAAATCCATCAAAGGATGTGGACATAGATGAAATTGAACTTTTTTTAGATAAATATCTCTCTCTATTTTGAAATCATTTTAGTGTCATATAATTATAAAATAAAACATCTATTTTGAAAATATTCTTATAATATTGTTAAGTAATCTTCAACAATGTTATAAAAGTAGAAAATTTCCACACCCGCCGTAGAAGTTAAAATAACATTCTTACCTTAATTTTTTCAAAACGGTCATAATGTACCTTGTTTGGAAAACAACGAAAATATTACTTGGATAAAAATATAAGGTCAAATAAGGGTATAAATGACATTAACCTATAGTCTATTAAATATTAAAAATGCTTAGAATTATATTTTAAAGAAACACAGATGATGATTATAAAGAGGTCCATGTAGATACTTATGTAAAAACTACCTTAGATAATAATGAGATTAGGGAATTAAAACTTACCTTGTAATTTTCCTTGGTTGAGGGTAGGTTAACCCCCAGTTTAATGGTGAAATAATAATTATTAAATTATAAAATAACAATATACATTAATATTATATCATATATGATCTTATAATATTGCTTTGTTAATGATATTTCAGTAGTATCATCCTTTTGGGTGTTAACTGATTCATTTTCCTTTATATGCATTGTTACACAAGTAATGTTTGTTATATATAATATGTATCTTATTCATATTAAGAATGATATTAATTGTTTAAACATTATTTTTATCATCAAATGAGAATTAGTCTTAAATGGATACGATGGGGAATGAATCTCATCATGTTCGTGGAGATGGTAATCTGTACGTACGCACGAACGACAATATCATTAATTTCATATTATAACCATATATAAGGGGATGGTATATCATATATTTTCAGAATCATTATTATTTTATATTTATTATTTACATAATTTATACTCATTATTATACCCATCAAAATGATGAAGTGTTTGAATACCAAAGTACACCACGACGTGGAGACGGTAATCAGTACGTATGCACGTACAATGACTTTGTAATTTATAGGATGGATAGAATAATGTATAGGGTTGCACAATTTTTATAATAACATCAAAGTATATAGAAGATACTAGAGTAATTATTTTATAATGTAAGCAACAAATAAAGAGGAATTTTATGAAGAAAAAATCATTAAAGATGTAATGAAATATTTACCTCTTCTTCGGGGTATTCATTCTGATTTGATCAAAAGGGGTCCTTAGGTTGGCTTTCAGACTAAAGGAAGGCATATAAGATGAATGGATAATAGTTTAGAGGATATTTGGGTAGGTTTTGTCTTATCCAAATGTCTTTATGGTCGGAATTTGAGAGAAGGGGAAGTGCCCTTTTATAAGAGAGGTGAGGGTCACTTTTGGAAAATATTGAAATATTAATTTATAATAAAATAATTTTCACTTTATAATGCCTCCAAAATGATTTCTTTAGAGGCTATGGTGGGGATGGGTCGAAAACCACTCAACCAATATGTTTTAGAAAGATTTGGGTCACTATATGAACCTTATCTTTTAGATTTAACTCTTAGTTAAATTGTCTGACATTTACCAAGTCTCTTCGTATTTTTATATTATATGGTTAATAAACATACTATAAACATCAAATAGAAGATAAAGTGGTTTATTAATGACATATATAATATTATTTATGCCCTTTCTCCAAACCTTATATTTTTATAAATAGAATATCAATTAATAATATAATATTTGTTTTAAATACTATTTTATGTCAATTTTGACACTATTTGGTATTTTGTTTTTGATAAATTTATAACAGCATTATCACTTCTAAAAAATTCATTTAATCAACCCTAACAAGTCATATTAACCTATAAAATTAGTCTAATTCATAAAAAGTCTCAAATTAGATTTATTTGGATATTTATAAAATCAAATATTTTAATCATTCATTAATAAGGTAATTACTATATCATCATTGTGTCATAAATAAATTTAATTATTTAACATCTAACAATTATAAATAAAATAAAATTATGTAGAAAGTATTTTTAACTTTATAATGAATATTTTTATTTGAATTTATCTTATGTATAACCCTCTATTAAAAATGGTTTAATTATTAATCTTTGATTTTAAATATTCCGACTCTTCATTAAAACAAATATTAGGAAATGTCCTAATCTAATGCAAGTGGACCAAAGGGGATAATATTTTATTCCAAAGCTTATTTTGGTATAATTATAATTATCCAATTGAATATGGACATGTGTTAGGGTTATTATGACAACATTTTTATCCTTAAATACCCTCTTTACTTTTAACTGTGGTAAATAAAAGTCAAAATTTTATATTCAAAAAAAATTATTTTCGTATTATTGAACCACATTTTACTTATTGATATTAATTGTGTCTCTTGGGTTTTTTAAATTTAACTCACAGAAGCTATAAAATTATGCTTTATTCTAATTTGGAAATGCTCCTAGGAGGTGGGTAAAAGATGGTAAAGAGTTCTATAGAATTTTATATATCTAAACTTATTATGAAATGACTCCAATGAATTACATTGAAAAATTAGATGTATTATGTATCCATTTGACCAAAAAAAATTACAATAAAATAACAAATTATTTAAATAAAATGTCAGTTTTAACCAATAACGTAGTTTTTTTCACTATTCAACAAAAATTGAAAGTTTTCACAAAAATACCAAAAATTCACCATAAGAAAATTTTGATACTCTAAATTCAAAAATAAAGTCCATTTTGAGAAATAAAATTAATAATATTTCAAAAATTGGGTATTTATATTCATAACGGCTAGTTTGATTGGTCGCAGTGTGTTAGAATCTCAAAGTTGTGTACAATACAAGCTATTAGATTATTCAAATGGAAATGCACCATGGAAGTTTGGGTTGTTACATAACACACCAAATTTTTATAAAAATAAATAAAAATGAATGGAACTTTTTTTATGCAGATATTTATAACTGGCCTTTAAAACATAAATTTTCTTCTTCTATGTTTTGAATTTCAAGAAACAATCATCTACAAATGTGTTCAGTATGTTATTTCGAGTCTATTTAAACCAACCTGTTTTTTGGTGAATAGTAACATATGCTTATGAATAGAAATGTGAATAGGAATATTACCATAATGAATAGTAAATTTTATTATTATTTCAGTTTCTTAAGGCTTTAAGATAATCACATCGTGGTTAATTTTTCTTCATGATATAGAAGTAGTTATTGAATTAGAATTGTTATGTTTTAAATTATGTATGATTTTATTTAAAAATTAAATTAATAATAATGAAAAAATTATTTTCAGAAAATGGACATCATTTTTGAATTCTTAATATCAAAAAATGGTTAGGTTATGTTTTTGGGATTTTTCTGAAATTTTTTAATTTTCGATGAATAGGGAAATACCATAAAATATCATATAATCAAATTATTAATAGAATTCACTATTAATGACATAATAAGTCATGCAAGGACACTTGGTTCGAACTCACAAGCCATTATTACTATTTCAAGTCACAAGAACTAATACTATTCACAATCTTGGGCAAAAATATTATAATAATGATTAAAATAATGAAAAATACCCCCTCTCATCCACTATAAATACCACCCTCATTCCCCTCTACTTACCACACCTCCCAATCATAGATCCATGCCTATGTTATACCCAATACTCCTACTAAGGCTATTACACACATCTTAGAGCTATTTGTCTCACCAAAAGACCAAAAACGGGGTCCTTAAGAAGGATCTTAATGACAAGAGATCAAGAGGTAAACATCATCTTTTATTTTCTTTCTTTTCTTTCATTTTATGTTATTATCTTCCTTTACTTTTGATAATGTTTGGATATTTCATTCCTTGTCCCACCTTACTATCCATATTATTTAATAGTTTTCAGATATCCATTTTCCTTAATCATACTATTTTTATGAAATTTTATGAGACACCTTTAGGATGCCAAATTTTCATGAGAAATTTATGAAGTTTTGTTTTATTTCAAGATTATTTTATTTTCTTCTTCATTCCTCACCTCCTCGTAACTAAGAGGCATGAAATATCTAGAATATTGTATATTATGAATGGTCTCATGTTCATGGAAAATTAATCATTATTTTTCTTCTCCTCTCCCACTTATCCAAGGAATTAAAAACATTGTTCATGATGTGTCGAATTACCGACATCGTGGACGATGTGATTATATTTTTCATTAAATCCTAATAGTCTGGTCATGAAACCATTTTTATGGTTGAACCAGTTTATAATATATGTATTATTTCTCATCCATGGTTCTGGAATTTCTTTTTACACATCGTTTTAATTTTTAAAACAAAATGAGGTCATTATTATCAAAGAACCACTGAAATGATCTAAACAGACATCATTAATGTTTTAACTTATGAACCAACCTCATGTAAGAATTAAAAATTATAAATGGTATAATTTATGTTACTTGATATATGTAAATACTAATCCATTCCAATTCTTGAGTTTCACTTCCAATCAATAAGAACATCCACCATTAACCAATCATGGAAATCATGTAAGGAACTCATCCAAAAACAGTTCAAGGAGAAACATACTAACAATTAAGGGTGAATTGATGTTATGAAATGATCATATAAGATGTTATAAACATGAACATGTTTCTGTAAAATACTAATAAAACTCTTTTAACCATTATATAGGAATTTTAAACAAGATTCATGTAAGACAAACCATTGGTAAGGGAATTCTTTACCCGATTTTCTTCCTTTGGGTTAAAGTTATTGTTCATTATATGTGTGGTATTTAAATCTTTTGTGGGACAACTTCTGATTATACTATGTATAATTATGTATACATACTGAGTATCTAAATATTCCATCCACTCTTTTATGTCTCACTTCAATTATATAATATTTTAAAGGGAATTTTAACCAAATTTACATCCTTTGGGTTAACCTTATTCTTCATTATTTAGGTGATATTTAAATTGTTTGTGTGATGAATCACGATTATATTATGTTTAATTTTGTATATTTACTGAGTATATACATATTAAATCCACTATATTAAGTCTCACTTCAATTATATGATATTTTTAAGAGAATCCTTAACCTGATTTCCATTCTTTTGGGTTAACCTTATTCTATATTATTTTGGTGGTAGTTAAACTGATTGTGTGATTACTTCTGATTATACTGTGTTTAATTATGTATATTGTAACACCCCAACCCCTCTAGGATGGATCCGGTTCATTACTTGTGATATTGGAATGGATATAAGGAATTAAAATCCCGATGGAAGCATCAATTTAGTTGTCTTGAAAAAACTAGATATATATATGTAACTCAAATTACATTGGAAAAGGTTACAAAATACAATACCTAACAAAAACTAAAAACTACAACCACAGGAACTCAATAAATGATATCCTCATTGTAAAATATTGAATGTAAACAATGAAAGAGGTGATCTCAAACCCTTAGTAAGGGTTAAAAATAGCAGAAGAATGAATACAATAATAAGTGAATCATAATCAATCTGACATAGTCAATATGGAATGGTGAACAAATTAAAAACTCACATCATTAATAAATTGATAATGAAACTGCATCCATAGATTTTTTCATAGTGAAAACCTCATGGATAGTAATAATAGATAATGAATAAAGATAATGATTATTATTTGTACTTCATGTATCTGTTATTTGAAGCATAATACTGTAAAAATGGTTTAGTTCTATGGGTAGAAAACTATCTAATTTTTTGAAAGAAACTCAAAGGGTTTGTCGCTAACTAATTTGTCTCATGAGACCTACCAATGCATCGATGGGATATAGCCGGCCTCACCCACCACTGCATGTCCAAATCGTTATTTATTCATTGATTCAATACAAGATATATATTCCTTTTCAATATCCATTGATAGTAAATTATACGGATTCATCAATATTTCCATAATTAAAATTAATTTCCAAATAAACACCTAATGTAAAATGGTATATGGTTTAGAATAAAAACATATCCATGACATAAGATTATGGATTTTTAATATAAATATAATTTAAAATAGAAATTGGTCTCAAATGGGCAGTTGGTACACCACATAAGGATAATTAGGTGGACAATACAATGTTAGTCACAACAAAATAGTAGTTGAGACATGGTCTCTTACCAGAATGTAATTCGATCGAATCATATGACCAGAAAATAATAACCCTCAAATGAGTCATTAAATACCATGAATATAAATAGAATCATGTTATTATATATCAAATGGAAGTACACATATACCACATATAGGAAATAAGTGGAAATCAATGAAAATCTCACAGAAATGAAAGTCAGATAAGAAACCCCTTACAAACATTTTAGCATCGTAATGAGTGTTATTGTGAGGGATTAATGAGAGGTAAATGGGTATTATATTATTTAAATTTCACAAAGAAATTATGGGGGAGGTTCAAAAACATACCCCATCATTAGGAATTAAAAATAAAATGGCACAACATAAGGGAGATTCTTGAACAAAATCGAGAGAGAGGATCCCTTATCTTATGCTCGAAGGTGTTCTTGATTGTTCATAACTACATGAATAATCAAATTTAGTTTTATTAATTAATAATTCCAGAATCACATAAACATATAATTGATATTTTATGACCTTATTATGTTTATTAATGGCCTTTTTGATGGTTTAAGAGATTAATTTTTATTGTTTTGGAAGCAGTTTCTTACTTGGTTTCAGGGTTTGTTTACTTGTATTCATGAATGGATGTTTGTTTGAAATATGGTTAAGCATTCAAAATTATTAATATAAATTATTAGTGAAATTAAATAGATATAAATGATCCTATAATTATTATGGTTATATACAATGAGGATGAATCATTCGATGAGTTAAAATAAACGCTTGTATATGGCTTGGCGGTTTTGTGCACAATAGATTTGTTTTGTGTTATTATTCCATATTATGAACCTGTAAATATTCTGGAACATTAATCATGATAAAATACATATATTATGACCTGTTTAAACCATTATAAAGGATTCATGATGATTATTTTAGATAGTAATACAAATTGAAAACTCGTCTTCCTTGAGTGAGATAAACTTACACATCTCGTATGGTGCTTGCATTTATTGTATAAAAGGAGGGGAAAAGAGAGATTATGATGAA
This sequence comes from Viscum album, assembly GCA_963277665.1. Taxonomy (NCBI): domain Eukaryota; kingdom Viridiplantae; phylum Streptophyta; class Magnoliopsida; order Santalales; family Viscaceae; genus Viscum; species Viscum album. Next base: position 1,082,261 of record CAUJRU010000170.1, read on the forward strand.
ATTTTCTATTAGAATAATGAAAATCCTACACATGTAAGGTAATGTAATTATCTTGGTATTTGTATGAGTGGAGTTGAGAAGGGAGAACAAAAGAATAGAACTTTGTAAAAGAAATTGAATGAAAAGAGAAGGAAGGTTCACCTCTTTAGTACTCCTCCTTGAGAATCTCTTTAAACCCTTTTTTATTGGCATTTTTGTGAGACCATTAGGTCCTGGACGTGGGGAGAGGGCTTGGGAATAGTAATTTTTAGAATTTACGCAAGTCTTGAAGCTTGAGTGGTGTGGGAGGAAGAGGTGGTTAGGGGTGGTTTATATAGTGGGGGGGAGAGGATTTTTCTTAATATTATAATACTTAATTTATCATTTCCTCTCAAGGAAACCAATAGTGAGTATTCCATGACCAAGAAAAATAATATATGCATGGAATTTGAACCAATTGGGAATACATCAGCAGATCATCCTTAACAAATCAATAAATTCCTTATTTAGCATTTATTGTAAATTATCACATTTTACTATTCATAAAAAATCTATGTATTTCCGAAAAATCCCAAAAATTCTCCCTAACCATTTTTGAAGGTGTATAATCCAAAAATGCAGTCCATTTTTCAAAAATAATTTTTTAATTATGATTATTTAAATATTTATTTAAAATAATTATTTAATCGAAAAATATAAATACTTAAAATATTCATCTTTATTATCACGGTGCCTAAATTCATTTATACCTTCAAGTCTATGGATTCCAATAATAACTATCATATTAATATTCATAAGGGAATGTTACTATTCAGAAGGGTAGGTTACTATTAATAAGGGTAGGTTACTATTCACCAAAAATTAAGATAATTCTATCAGACTTTAAATATCATCTTGAAAAGAACCGTGTATGTCATATTTTTAAAATTCAAATCACAGATTTAGAAAATTTATGTTTAATAGCTAGGTTAGGGATATCTCTTATAAGTAACCGTGTTTTGTTCTATATAGGCTCACTGATTCATGAAACATAGTCTATAACTAGAATGTATTTAAGAGAAACATACCATGAAATTATTGGGGTGCTACATTATTCCCTCCTTCGGATATTTCATCCTCAAAACTTTATGTATGAAGCTCACCAAAAATATTTCGGTGATTCTTTTTCATAACATCCTCAGGTTCCCATGTCGCTTCATCCATATTCTGGTTTTTCTCAATGAACCATTACTAGATGAGTTATTCGATTTCTCAATACCTTCTCCATTGTGTAAAGAATCCCGATAGGCTTTTCATTGTATGAAAAATCAGGTTCCAGTTTTATTTCTTAATACGTGAGTACATGTGTTGGGTATGTCATGTATTTCCATAACGATGACACATGGAACACATCTTGAACTCTATAAAGACTTGGAGGCATTGCCAAATGGTAAGCTACTACTCCAATTCTTTCCAAGATTTCAAATGGTCCGATGTACCTGGGACTCAATTTACCTTTCTTACTGAACCTTAAGACACCCTTCCATGGAGATATTTTCATAAATACAAGATCTCCAACTTGGAATTCCAAATCCTTTCTCCGGTTGTTAGCATAACTCTTCTTCTTACTTTGGGATGCTTTAATATGGGCTTGTATTATCTTAATATTTGTCGTGGTCTCTTCAATACGTTCTGGGCCTATAAGTTTCCTCTCACCAACTTCGTCCCAACAAGTTGGAGTTCGATATCTATTTTTATATAATGCTTCATATGAAGCCATTTGAATACTATAATTGAAACTATTGTTGTAGGAAAATTCCCCCAAAGGCAAGTATTGATCCCACATACCTTGGATGCCAAGAGAGAATGACCTCAGTATATCTTTTAAAGTTTGAATAGTCCTTTCAGGCTATCCATCGATTTGGGGGTGATAAGAAGTACTCATACGAAGCTCTGTATTCAAATATTTCTAGAGACATTTCTATAATTTTTATGTAAATCGGGGATCTCGATCAGATAAAATCGATAGAGGTTCACCATGAAGCCTTACAACTTCATTAATATAAAGTCTTGTCAAGTGCTCAAGTGGGAAATCCTCTCTTATAGGAAGGAAATGTGCTGATTTTGTGAGACTATCAACAATTACCCATATTGCATCATTCCTTCTAGGTGTCCTTAGTAGTCCGGTGAAAAAATCCATTATAATGTTATCCCATTTCCACATAGGAATAGGTAGAGGTTGCATCACTCCTTTGGGATGTTGTATATCTACCTTCACTTGTTAAAAAACTAGACATCATAACATGTAGTCCGCAATTTCCCTCTTCATATTATACCACCAAAAATAGTCCTTCAACTCTCTATACATTTTGGTGCTACTCGGGTGTATAGAGAAATTTGAGCTATGAGCATCGTCTAATAGTTACCTTCTTAGCTCAGGTACTAATGGAACACATAACCTCTCCCAAAATTTTAGAACTCCTTCACCATTCACATAGTCATCCAGTCTCATATCCTTGAAAGCATTATTTTTCTTATGCAGATTCTAACCATCAGATTGAGATATTTTTTATCATCTCTAATATAGATGTTTTAGGAATCCTTTGAAATATGTATGATGTTTCCCTTTCCATAACAATTCCCATATCCATATTTAGTAGATCCAAAAATATAGAATCTCCCTTAATCCTCATTTGAGTAAGAAGTCCTTGATCTTTCCTGCTTAATGAATCTTCCACCATATTCAACTTTCCTGGGTGGTAGTGTATTGAACAATAATTATCTTTGAGTAACTCAATCCATCTCCTTTTCCTCATGTTGAGTTCCTTTTGTGTGAAAATGTATTTCAAACTATTGTGGTCTATATAAATCTCACATCTCTCTCCAGAGAGATAATACCTCGATATTTTCAGAGAAAATATTACGACTGCTATCTCAAGATCATGAGTTGGATAATTTTTATCATGAGTATTCAACTTTCTCGGTGAATAAGTAATAACTTTATCATTTTTCATAGTGACACAACCCAGTCAATTATTTAATCCATCACTTTATATTAAAAATCCACCACTTCCAGATGGAAGAGTAAAAATTGGAGCATTAACCGTTCTTCTTTTCAATTCATGAAATAATTTTGTACATTCTTTTGTCCAAACAAACATAACTCCTTTACGTGTGAGCTTGGTTAGAGGGTTAGCCTGTCAGGTAAAATAATGAATGAAACTCTGATAGTAACCTGCTATACCAATAAAACTACGTACCTCAGTTATGATTGTTGGTGTGGGCCAATCTTGGATCGCCTTTGTCTTCGCAGGATCAACGAGGATTCCATCGTTAGAGACAATATGGATTTCAAAAGAAACTGATTGAAACTAGAATTCACACTTGCTAAAATTCCCATATAATTTATTTCTTTTAAGAGTTATCAGAATACCTCGTAAGTGATTCTCATGGTATTCATATAATTTTTATTATACGGGGATATCATCGATGAATACCACAAAAAGTTATCAAGATATTCTTTGAAAACTCCGTTCATTAAATCCATGAAAACAGTGGGTGTATTTGTCAGTCCAAAAGGAATCACATTAAACTCGTAATTCCTATACCTGGTCCGAAATGATGTCTTAAGGAATATCTTCCTTCCTCACATGCAACTAATGATACCCGGATTGAAGTTCAATTGTCAAAAAGTATTGATCTTCATGAAGTTGATCAAACAAATCATCAATTCTGGGAAGAGGATACTTATTTATTATTGTAATGGCATTTTTTCCCTGTAATCAATAGAAAACCTCATGGATCCATATTTCTTCTTGAAAAAGAGGACATGGGATCCCCATGGAGAAATAGTAGGTCGAATAAATCCTTTTTCACTCAAATCCTATAGTTTTTTCTTTAGGTCTTATAATTCCACAATTTCAATTCTATTGGGAGTCTTTGATATAGGTCTTGCATCAAGAATTAAATCAATAGAGAACTCAAATTCCTGCTCTAGAGGATGCCCTGGTAAATCCCTTGGAAATAAATCAATGTACCCTTTCACTATGTTCACATATTCAGTTTGAATATTTCATTCCTCACCCATCGATATTGGTTTATCTTTATCTCCATGTATTCCATTCAGTAGAGCTACTGGGGGTGGTTCTAGATAAAAATCAGGTGGCGACGTTTCTTCCCTAAAGTCAAGGGATTCAAGACCATTTTCAAAAATTATAACATCCTTCTTCTTAAATAATTATTCACATCATAATTTGACAACCAATCCATACTAATAATTATATCAAATTCATTCATTGGTATGATGATATGGTTATAAACTAAATCACGTCTTGGTGTGTGGAGGGGGATTAGTCGACATGCCTTTTTGCAATGATACATCCCATGGGTGTTTTGACTGAAAACTCCTTTATTAACTCCAATTGTACATATCTAATTTCCTTAAAAAACCTGGAATATATAAATTAATGCAATGATATAGAATCAAATAATGTGTTTTCTATGTTTGAGGAAACAATTAAAGTACCTTCCACCATGTCATTAAGAATTTCAAACTCTGCAGTTGTAATCGCATAGGCTCTCCCTTTTTCTCTTGGATTTTTCTGAGGCATGTTTCATTGGAGCTTAGAAAACTCATTTTCATAGTGTCCCATCTTTCCATAATTATACCATTTAATATCATTGAATTGCATCGTCTTATTGCTTTCATGAGATCGATTACCATTTTCTCCGCAGTTATAGTATACTCCCATGACATTCAAGCATTTCCCGAGATGATTCTTTCCATAGTTCTCAAATAATTGGAATAGCTTTGTTCCCATTATCTTCTTTGGGGAATCCCCTTTTCCTTTTTTATCAGATTACCACTCCTTATATTGTTTTCCTTTGAAAATATTTGATCTAGATAATCCCGTCTCTATTTTGATGGCACTTGATACAATTTCATCATATGATGAAAATGATTGAGAAGCCAGTGCCCTTCGAAGACATCGCTTACGCCTTTCAAGGAAATGATCAATCTTTTCTATCGAGTCACGTACGTAATCTACAACATAACTAGTTAGATTTGTTAAATTATCCTCATACTCTGCAACAATGTCTTCTTCCCTTTTTTAAGCTAAGGAATTTCCCATTCATTTCTGTTCGTTGCTAACGAGGGAAATATTTTTCGAAGAATATATCCTTAAAAGTCATCCATTATACATATTTTATTTCTTTTTCCACCGTGGTATTCTGAATCAAGGAACACCATTGATCAGTGTCACCCTTGAGACAATATACTTCTAGTACTACCATTTAATTTTCATAGTATCTTAAGTCCATGAACATATTATCAAGGAAATGATCCATTGATCAACAACCACTAAGTTAGTAGTCCCGCTAAAATATCAAGGCTTATGCTGCATTAAATGATCCAACATAGGTGTGGAATGGTTATTAGTTACAACCTGAGTACGTTGTCCTAATATGGTCATGATTTGATCTGCTCCAACATTGAATGTGTTCACCTTCTTAGTAGAGCGATCCATACCTTGGCCATGAGTATTGATTCCCCTTATTCCGTTAGATTCCATTTCGAAATAATGGGATACAGTATATTTTTTAAAAATCTAAAATAGAAAATCACTCAACAATGATATAAATTCAATGCATAGCTAATCTTATAACAATGGTTTCTCTGAGGAAAAAGTCACTATAAACTCCTTCATAATGTCTTGTGAATAAAATGTGAATTATCCTAAGAATATCCCCTAGAAGTGTCGTAACCAAGAGTGCAACAAGGCTTATTTTTATGCACCTGTTCCCATTCAAGACTATCTTAAAGCAGGGTTTTCAGGTTTTACCCCTAGATACATCTGTGCCAGCTCCGCCTCTACCTGCTCGTATCCAGACATGGATGTATTTCATAAAATATCCACATAATCTATTCCTTACCAAAATACCAGGATGCTATTGTACGTTTATCCTCAAATACTACCTTAGGGAATTGTTCAATACTATAAATTTCATACTCTACTTTCCGTTTTTTCTACTAAACATACTTTGATACCAACTGTAACAACAGGACCCCTCTAGGTCAGAGCCGGTGCATTACATTCGATATTGGAATGGATTGAAGGAATGAAAATCCTGAAGGAATGATCAATTTAGTAGTCGTGAAAAAACTAGATACATAAATGTAACTCAAATTAAATTGGAAAAGGTTACAAAATACAATACATAACAAAAACTAAAAACTACAACCACATGAACTCAATAAATGATCTCCTATTTATCACATTTTGAATGTAAACAATGAAAGGGTTGACACATAGAATCCAGATACGATGTCCATTTTTCAAAAATAATTTTTTAAAACTGATTAATTAACTATTTATTCAAAATAATTATTTAATCAAAAAATATTAATTCTTAAAATATTCATCTTCATTTTTAAAGTTCCAAAATTCAATTATACCTTCAAGGGCATGGCTACTATTTATAAGAGTCAAATTACTATTCATAAGTGTATGTTAGTATTCATAAGTGTATGTTACTATTCATAACGGTAGGTTACTACTCACTAAGAATTAAGTTAATTCTATCAAACTCTAAATATCATCTTGAACACAAACGTGTATGTCAGATTTTCAAAATTCAAATCACAGAGTTGAAAATTATAAGTTTAATTACTATGTTATGGATATCTCCTATAAGTAACCATGTTTTTTTTCATATAGGCTCAGTGATTCATGAAACATTGGCTATAACTATAATGTATTGAAGAGAAACATACCAGGAAGTGTTTGGGGTGATACATAAATTTACAGAGTATATACATATTCCATGCACTCTATTAAGTCTCACTTCAATTATATGATATTTGTAAAGGAATTCATTACTTGATTTCCATTATTTGGGTTAACCTTATAATTTGTTATGTATGTTTTATTGAAATTATTTGAATAATGGGTTTTGTTTATATTATGTTGAATTATATTTATTTATAGTGTATATACATATTCCATCCACTCTATTAAGTCTTGCATCAATTATATGAATTATGTAAGGTTATTTTCTTTTAGAAATCCTCTATTAAACTAATATTTTATAAAAATAAAAAGCAATGTTTTAATGCTATTATTCATGTCATATGATTATGTTCTGGTTTTTGGGAATTGCTAATGATGAAGGGTGGGTATTATATCTCCCTCCAAATCATTGGGTACGTATAAGTTGGAGGTCGGACGTATAGTTACTCCAAGTGTAACTATGATGGTTACAAAAATTATAAGGTACCCGTGAGGGTTAAAATATATAACGTAGCAGTGAGGGTTACAATGTTATGTATGTAATTCCCCAATATACCATTATGATTATATTTATGTTCTCTCATTTTTTTGGATCTTTTGTAAATCTCATGTTACAAAAATTAGGTATATATATGGGTGACAAGCATGTTTTTTGAAAATGCTTTCATATGTTACGAGTATTCATAGACTAATGTGTTATTTCCTTCTTTTTCATCCCTTACTGAGATTTTGTGCTCATCCCATGTTTTTAAATTATTTTCACTAGTCAATCGATGTGTAAGACAAAGAATGAATCCTTGTTAAATGTTAAAGAATTTTTAAGGAGTCATGTTTAAGTTTTAATGTTATATATTTTGAAAAAAATATGAATATGTTTTTATGGTATCCACTATGTAATAGTGTTTAATGTTATGAATGTATTGTCCCAATTATCTAAATATCTAAACGTAAAAATAACCTCAATTTAAAAGGAAGCGATTTATGGACTAAATTCAAGATTATGTATGTAATAAGGTCGGGTCATTATATTGACAGATAATAACAGAATAATTTTTTTATTTGAGATATTCACGTTGGGTTCACCATTTTTGTTTCACGTGTGTTCTTGGTCGATAAGGAATCACTCATGTGTTGTGAAATTAAATGATTTGATTAGAACTATAAATTCATTCATTTTTATCTTATAAAGGATATTTTGTAGATAAATGATTTCTCATCTGGTTTTACATTCTGGATTAATCAGAAATATGTGGTTGACCTAACCTGATAGGTTGATCTTTGTGGGGGTTCAAAGTATTTTTACAATCATCCATGTTGATATTACCATTTATTATCCAATGTAGAAACTCCCAATGGCCCCCACATCCATAATTTGTCACATAGCTTCATTCCAAAAACAGGTGGTCCTTTGGGGTTTCAGAACCAATGACAGATAAGAGCTCACATTGATAGAGAGGATGGGAGACTAGGCTCATTACAACATTTTAGGGGAAATTTTATCTTACTATGAGAGTGTCTTATAGATTTAATATATGTTCAATAATATCTTCTTAATATCTAAATGAGACTAGTTACCATAAAAAATTATCATTTGTATTGTCTCTTTATATACAAAGATTCGGGGGGTCTTATTTGTGAATACATATGTATGTATTTGAGGTCCTTAATCCCTTCAACATTGGTGGGTATTTGATTATATGTTAAACCTCAATAACTAGGTAATCCATAGTTTTTTTGTTATCTGTGGTGGTAGTTAATATCTCGATGATGGTATTGATCCATTATGCGGCGTGCTACATATCATTTTTTATAATTTGAATCAAAACCTATGTAGTTCATTAAAACCATTAATTTTAATGTCATTATTGAAAGGACATGTATATTGTCCCCTGGGAAGTAGTTATGGAGATAGATCCTCGAGGTGTCATCATACATATCATGGTTATGGAAGGAATTAGAATTATCAAAGTTCAATAACTCCACATGGACATTCCCCAAGGTAGAAACCCTTGAATTAAGGGTAGTTATATCATGTAACTAACTGGGGTTTGCACACTGTGTGTTCCCCTCCTGTTGAAGATTCATTACACCAATGATATGATCATCAAAACTCCCTAAACCCACCTAATATTAGATTAGTGTGAGAAAAAACTGATATCATGCAATCATTCTCAATACATAAAAATGCAAGGATTTGTGATGGGTTTGCACTTCAATGATTTAATATGTAGCTGTAACCATAGAAATGAATCCTATGTATCCAAGTTATAGAAGGAATCATAGTATTTGTAGTTCAATTGTGTTAGGACATACACGCCGATGAATCCCTTATATGTAGAATATATCATATTATGGCACTGATTGAGGCTTACACAATTATATTTCCCTAGATTGATTTATGATTATCCTGAAAATGATATAATTTTTTAAACTCCCTAAGCTAACATAATCTATGATCAATGTTTGAAAAAATGGATAGCCAGTGGTCAATCTCATTTCGTATAGATATAGGACTTGTGTGCTGGGACTACCGTGTGGGGGATTAAAATTGAACTTGGGACTTATCATGGCATCATATGTACCATAGTTATAGTGGGAACAATATTTATCTTAGTTATTTAAGTCGGTTAAAGAACATTGAGGATTCCATTTATGAAGGATGTAAAAGGTTATAATGTCTTAGGATTATTACTGTACATAGCAGACTTTTCTCATTGACATATATTGATTTTGTTCCTGGCCTGATTTTATTATCTCGCTGAGTTTTCTAATAATGTCTTCCTAACATGTACAAAGAAAATATCACAACTGAGTTAACTTATCTGAGGTATTTCACATAATATGGATGGAAGGCCTGAAGACCATCACCTTACCAGGGCTGATTTTTTCATAGAACATCATAAGACCTAGCTGGATGATCTTGTATGCCATCACATAATTTGGGATGACATGCTTATAAGTAATCCTATGATCCAAACGACTTGCATTGGTGTCACTAAGAAATACAGACGACACACATGGAGGGTGTCTCGAGTGTCATTGTGACATAAATGGAGGGTGTGTCATTCCCTGGATGACTTGTCGAGGTGCCATAAAAAAATCTAGATTACATGTCATGAGGATGTCACAATATTGGGATAGCTTGTCTAAAGGATATCACGAGATCTAGTTGACCTATCTTTATTCCATCATGAGACATAGCTAACATGCACTGGTGATGCCGTAAGATATGTGCGACATGTCTAGAATACATCGTGAGTTCTGAAATGTGATCCCAGAGAGGCTCATGAGAATTGGGTGGAATTCTTTAGGGGGTTCTATTTGATATTATCTAACATGTAATGGGGATTCACATGATCCCAATAGTATACCAAAAGAGAATCATGTTTTTTGATCGATATGTCATATTGTTGCTCCATAACATGGGTAGTTCATGAAAATTTCATGAGGATTGACATATATGTTATTCACATATGACCCTATATTTTTAGTATTTTTTATAGCCTTTTATTTAATATGCATTATATCTATTCAGTGTTATCTGGGTTAACTTCTCACTTGACTGATCAGGTATATTGTATGTCCTTCACATCACCGACATGAATTCATTTGTGTGATATATGAATGATCGTGCAAAGTTCCTATGCACGTTGCATGATTTACTTTGGTGGTTCCCGAGACATTACCTATTGGAAAACCTTTTCAATTATGAGATAATATTTTCTATGATATCTACTCCAATACCTAGGTGGGACGGTGTGAGGATCCAAATATGTATTTTTTCATGCTAGGATAGGAAATTTATGGGCCCTAACACCCTGATTAAAATCCTCATTGGGTGGTGTTTATCATCAAAATATAGGTTGAGGTTTATGAAGGGATTTTAAGTCATACATTTTCCTGAGGTCTTGTTATAGTTCATTCTCAAGGAATCACATGATTTTCAGTGACTGCAAGATCATCTCATCAAATACTCATTTGTTGGATATTTTATATTAATAGGGGGCCTATTGGATCATGTATATATTCCAAGGGACTTCTATAAGGTTAATCTGATCTATCCAAAAAAATTATGACATTAGGATGCCTCTTGAAAGGCTTTCGGTTGATGTGAGGTGACCTATCTTAGTCAAATATGGCCTTCCATGGGTACTTCATGAGATGATGCTAACATGCCATGGGATCTTACACTATATAGATGACATGTAACTGGGGGCTTCTCAATTTCATGAAAACTGGCTGGAAATTTTTCATGAGATTTACTACCATAAGAGGCTCCCATCTTTTCCCTTTTATTTTCCTTGTATAATTTACAAGGGTTTGGGGTGTCACCTGTTTTCATGAATATTGTTGAATGTAATCACTCTTTAAATTAGTGATGTGTTTTGTGACCAAAAAATGGTATTATGGTGATGCACTATAATTATCATGGAAACCCATTTTATTCATCTTGGGGGCCAAAGAAAGTGTAAAATACTTATTGGACATGTCAGAGGCCCTTTGCGTGATGTCGGTAGCATACTAGTGGGATTTTTTGTGACCAGGAAGTCATGTTCTCGGGGATTCCATGGTTTCTCATGAACTGTATGAGTGTTTTAGATGAGTTTTAAAACCGAAATAGGCTCCCATCATTACAAATATATTTATTTATTTTCAATGGATTGTTCGATGGTTTTCTAGGAATCCACTGGTTGGAATGTCGCATGACCTGGGGGATCTTATCAAGCTACCATTGCATGATCAAAAAATTACATGGCTTACTTCATGAGAGAAAAATAACTCATTACAGGGGCTCCATGAGATCTCCCTTGGGTTATGCAATGTGTGTGACTTCTCACATGACCTTCTAAAATGTATGCAATTGTGTGTCTTTAGGAGGATCACATGATCTGGGAGATTTTTTCTCCCTTATTATTCCTTGGATTTCTAGATGAAATAATGTCCATATTCAGGTATGTCTTACCTCATGGATTTTTCTTTGCTCATTTGGATGGCATAAAAAATTACTCAATTACTATTGGTTAAATTAATAATTAATTTTTTCAATAAATAAATAATCACATTGAGAGAAAGTATAACATTATTAAGTAGACAATGAAACAACATTGGTGAAGTTTTAATATATACAAAAACTATGTCATGTCATAAAAATTTCTTAAAAGGCACTAAAAATGGGTGTTTGGTAAAGACTAACTTTTATATTAGAGTTCTAAGATATCCATCTATATAATGGTTTATATAAAAATCATTACACCTAAAATAATTATTATTTCTATATGGTTGAATATATCATAATTTTTTTTCATTCGCAACTTTTTTATATTATTACCACTTATCAATTTTTCATGAAATTTTTATTAATTCATAAATGGAAAATGATAAGTTACGTATACAAAAATGGATGTTTTAACGAGTTGTATATTTGGGATATAAAATCTCACATCATCTATAAAGAAAAAAACTTTTGGAATATTAAAACACGAGTATTGATATCTGAAATGAATATAACTCTTTAGGATAGAGAGATAATTCTCGTTAGGGAAGAAATGGATTGTTATAGATATTTATTTAATGTTATATCACGAGGGGGAATAATATCAGATATGGTACTTAAAAGGAGATGTTTATGGAAAATTGATATTCAGATTATTACTCAAACTCAAGGGGAGTTATTTTAAAGGATCAAAAGGTATAGGAAGTGATTATCCAAAGAACACATTCATTTAAATGTTATCTCTCATAATTATAATGGTCTTTATGGTTTCATAATTTATAATTATTGATTTATTGAATATACAATTAATAATTTGTACATGATGCTAAATATTTCAATCGTATGTATTTTGAGTCATTTATTTTTTAAAAAGTTGAAGTTGGTTTAAAATATAACCAATTTAAGATATTTTTATAAAAAATACTATATAAATTTTGGACATATTATTGTTGAAAAAATAGAATTTTAATAATTCAAAGGACACAATATACAAAAATATTTAATTAAATGGATATCCATTATGTTTCAATAATGATATGTGTTTTTTGATGGAGGACTAAATAGATCACTGTATAATAATATTTTTTTTCATGGTCATTACATGAATATAGGAATGTTGGTTGGATTTAATTATATGGAACACAGTGATGGTTTTATAAAACATGCTATATAAATAAAAATTTCCCAAGGATTCATCAAAAGGCCATGTCAATAGGTTGTTCCTTAGAGGAGTAATATTACAAAACAAATTGTTCCAAGTTGATTAAATTATAAAATAATCAAGAAAATTTGTGATATCAGGGTTTGGAGGATGTTTTTTTGGAAAATTGTATTCTAGGATGAGTTTAATGTGTAAGGAGTGGATAATGTAGTTATTGATCAAGTTATTAAAATAAATAAAAAACACATCGTGCATATATTTTACACATCATGGATTTTTTGCAAGAGATTACATAAATTATGAAATGTAATTATTTTTATGATAATATATTTTAAATATTTTAATTTTGGATGGTTTTTTATTAAAAGAATAACACATCATGTTACACGCCAACACATCATGTTTTTATAGTCATATAATTATTCCTAACATTTTTAACCATTAAATTTAAAATAACATTTATTATATTTAATGACATGATATAACTCTATATGATAAATTTGACTATTATTTTTGGTGTATTAGAAAATAGAATTATTGTAGGAAATCCTAAATAATGATAATCAACCCCATCCATTTATCACATATCATGGAGTAAAAAAGGGAGAACAAATAGATAAAAATAATGATAAAATATAGGATTCAAATTGATTGAGGAATTAGTGTATATATCATGTAAAATTTTATGAAAACAAATAAGATAGTTTCTATTTATTTTCATATCATTTCTACGGAGTGTGTGAAATAATTCATTTATTAATGTGAGGTAGATAGGGGTATTATTTAAACTAAAAATTAAATAATACTTCTTTTTTTTATTTTTGGGGAAATATTAATTTGTTCTTATAAAAAAAGAAATAAATTATTAAATATACCACTCCTGTTCTAATGTTGTAAAAGGGTATAATGTGTAATTTGAATGAGAGTAACAAAATATGTGATTTACCATATTTTGGTGCATCAGAATAACATAATTGTATATTCATAAAACATAAAAAAATATGGGAGAACTAAGTATAATAAAATGTATCAAGTGTTTATACTATCATATACAAAATGGTAGATAATTATAATCCTATTAACTATATCCTATGGCCATAAAGGTAAATAATGTTAATTGACATACCATGAATCACCTCCCCTCATAGGAAATGTTATATAGAGGGTATGACAGGTTGTATCGATGAAACTGGTTGACGTACATAGGTGTGCAAATGATTAGTAATAAAATAGGGGTGAATCAGTGGAATCTTAATCATATATAGAAAAATATAAGTTACTCAAATTTTAGTTAGATCATTGGATCAAATTAATAAATGATAATTTTATATATTAATGTAAATAAGTATTAATGATGAAAATAAGTTATTATGAAAATTCTCACTAAATAATTTTGAGTAGACAATACCTATTAATTGGATGGTTATATACCAAACTATAAACATATTATAACTAGAAATATTAATTTAAAAGAATATATATCATTTATTCTTAAATGATAGAAATTAAATTAAATAATGAATTTGAGAAATCAAAAATGATTTTATCAATTTGATCTTAAGGGTCCCCAATCCTTGGATGTTCTTTGTATCCTATCCTTACCTAAAAACCATTCCTTCCATGATTTATACATATTTATTTTTAGTCTATATATCTATATTATCCAAGAGAAACACTATTATTATATAGGGGTGAACTAATAAAGCTGTAGTTTAATATAGTAATCTTAAACATGAATGTCATGGATAGAATCTTGAATTCCTTAAAAACAAATAAATGATATTTTATGTATATATTTTAACTAAAAAATTTATTGGTTTCCAATGGACCATGAAATAATATTCTATTATATCTCAACAATCACCAATACAAGATATCCTTACATCAACTCCAAGACATAGTCCACAAAACCATGATAAGGTTTTATGAGTCAATATGGAATGATACTTTATCATCTTGATCAAGTTCGTATATAAAAACTTAGTGACTAACTATATAATTTTATAGAAATCTTAAACAAGAAGTATGAATCTAATTTTATTAATCTTTTTTCTCCTAGTGTATGTTTCCATTTTTCTCATGAAGCCATGGGTATTTTTCTATAACATTAGTTATATACTTTTTCTACATATTAAAATAATGATTTTCTTTACAAAATATCATTTTGTAGTTTTCATTTTATTCAATTTATTCAATACATTACATAATAATAAATAATATTCAATCAAAAGTTATTCCAGGATAATATTTTGAATAAATATGAAATGATATAAATATTATATATCTGGAAAAAAACTCAATAAACAAGTCATGGTAGGCCTTATGTGTGAGACTTATCTACAAAACATACTAAATAAATAAATGTTCATGAGATTACTCTATTTATTATTGTAATGAAAAATACTATACTAACTATGCCACATGATATATCATTAATTATCCATTTTTGAAACTATATTTACAATTGATCTCCAATATCCTTAATTATATTTATAGGCAACATTCATTGATATTTATTGTTTTTTTACTATATATCCCCATGAATCCCCCTCAAGGAAACTCCACATAAACCTCTTCTCCCTCTTAGTATCATTCCCCAATGATATAAATTCTATTAATTTTCAAATAATACCACAAAGTTCTTGTGCCCCTTTATCAATAGATGAAATGGAATACATTAGAGGAATATAAATCATTAAATTAAAGGGATTTTTGGGAGAGAATAACCATGTAAAATTAATTTCATGTATAGAAATGAATCATATTTCAAGAAATTAATAAAGATATTTGAAAATGGTTCTTTTATTGAAATATAAAAATTGTTATTGTTTCCACATACCAATATCTCTTTGAGGAAATAATAATTGATGTCATTTTTTTCTAATATCAAATACTAAATCAAATCCATTAGTTTTTTTATTAAAATTAGGATTTGATACCTAATAAATTATTTACATGTTCCTTACACTCTAATATATTCAATATATGATTTCTTTTAAATCACATGAGTTATAGTTTCGGATGTCATAATATACTCTACTGATATTATTCTAAATTTTATAAAATTTTATATCATAGGGAGAAAAGTAAATAGTCTTTTCTATAATAAATTGTTCTCATTTAGATGTAGTGTTTTGATCTCCAAGGTCACACACCCACCCAAAATAGGAAAAACCAATAAGTTGAATAGGGTTATATTTTACCTATCATAAACCATACCCAAGGGTTCCTTTTATTTAAAGGAATTTATGTTTCCTGAAAATAATATTTGAATCTATTATGATACTTCGGAGTAGAGAGAAAAGTTTAATAATTTACACAATGCTTTGAATTTACGCCATACAATAATTTATACCCCAAATTAACCATATTATTTTCTGTTATTTAATATCCTTTCCATAATCATTTTTGTGTAATTGTTTTCTTATATATATTTGATTAGATAACAATTTTGGTTATTATATTTTAAAATGATTCAATAACTTAATGAATATTTTTATTTTGAAAAAACATGTATTATATTGTATAAACAAATTAAAATTCCAAGAGAAATGTTTTCTACCAAATCATTTTTGTTTCAAATTTTTTCATCATTTAAAAAATAATAATTCAAAAACAACAATAAAAATAATTTCATCACTATGAGCTTTGATATTTCATGATTTAGTATTGTTTTATATGATATAGTGATTTATATACACTTTTCCTCTCTTGAATTTCATTCTATTTAACTTGTTGTTCAATTTTGAATACCATTCGTGAGGTGATTTTTAATCCCTTGCATACTTTTGATACATCACTGTCAATGATAAATCCCTATCTTTGTTTAACATATAACTCGTCATCATGTTCTTCATTCAAGAATAATAGTTTTAACGGTATTTTGAGAACCATGTAATTTATTGTGCATATAATAAAAGAAACATTAAATTAATTTCAATTTTGAAAACATGATTTCTTGTCTTAATAAAATCATTATATGCAATTTTGGAAGATCATCTACAAACATGAAATTGTTTTTTCAATTTACCATATCTTCTCATATTGATATAATTCTAAAAAATAATTTCATCTATATTATATTCTACTTCATGGGTCACAACACTAACTCTAATATTTTATTAAGATAGTTTTGATTTAATTCTTATTTTATAGTAGAAACACAATATTTATGATATATATTTTATTCAACAATTATAACTTTATTTATGAAATTAATATTTTTTAAATGAAACTCTTCAATTTTTATTGAGATCGAACACATTTGTTATTTTCACCAAGCAATGTTTTAGGTTAAAAATATTGTTTGAATCTCAAAAAATAGGGTCCACTTTTCTATAAAACATCCTTATCTCCAGAAAATTTAAACTCAATTTATACAATATGTATATGAATTATACAAATTGATATTGTACCTTGATGATGATTACATTCTTAAAATGTTTCTTAAATCTCACCATCAAATTAATATGATATTTTTGATGTAAAATGATATTCTTTTATATCATCATTAATTTTACAATGATATAATTGAAATTATTATTATTCAACCTATAGATTCTTTTACATAGTTAATAATCAAAGAAACTACATTTTTCTACTCATCCATCAAATATTCCCAAGATATTTTTAAAGGACATGGTTTGAAGTTAAATTATCATGTTGTTATAGGAAAATAGTTTTCCATCAAATGTAATGGATAATGCTGGGGAAAAAGAATGATTTTATTCAAATACAATGGTTAAAAATAGATAAAATTGATGAATGAGACCATAGGACCTTTATGAGAGGATCATTCACATTTAATTTACAACTGAATTTATATATTAGAATTACCTCCTACTTGATAATTTTTATATATGATCAATTTAGTTTCTAATCTTATTTTATCACTATTATAATGATGAATCCAAGCTATAAAGTTTCTAGTGGTATCCACACAAGCTCCATTAATCTTAAAATAATACTCTAGGAAATTAAATTTCAAGATGGGAGGAACATAGATCCTTTCATTATTCTCCCTTGATTACAATAATAAATTTCATTAATATTCTATCTTATTCACTAGAGAGATAGAGAATGATTTTTTTCATTTGCTTCCTAAGATAATTCTTTATTCCCCCTATTGTTCACAAAAACACAACTATCTCTAGAATGATTTAATAATGATTTTATGCTTCTGGTTAAACAAAAAACAATAAAAAAATTATTTCATAAATATATATTTTTCGATTTAATCCCCATGTAAAATCATAATATTATTATAATTATAATATTTTATGGATTTTTATAATCTCTTGTATAGTTAAATATAATTTATTATAAATAGATATTTATGTATTGAAATGACCTTAATGTATTTCATTCATATTGATCACATAACTTGGCTTGAAAATATTCTTTAAAGTTTATCAAAACATGAACAAAATATTTTAATAAATAAATTAAATTTATTTATTTAATAAGAAATTAAATACTCTATACACTAAACTCAATAATAAATATTATTTTAATATTCAGGAAACTAAATAAATATTGATATTACTGTACGCAATAAACTATTAAATAAATAAATATGTACATATAACATTATTATTAAGAATGAATATATAAAGAAACATTATATTCACTAAACATGTTAATAAATATTTACCTAATATTCAACTCACATTTATTTGAAACTAGAATATATAGTGATTTATTTTTTAAAACGAATAATACTTATATATTTATTATCCCATAAGCCAAGAATAATGTTTATTCATAATATTTAATTCCATAAAATTTAATGAGACAACAGATACAATAAGAGTGTGACCCTATCAACCTCATTCTTTGTGTAATTTGGTGAACATATCTAAATTCTAATATCTGCAACTAGAAACACATCGAGGCACCCAATGTAACAAACTAGGTACTTATAATATAAGTTATTTTCTTTCTAGAATTAAATAACTAAATAAGTGTTATTTATAGAAATTAATGAATTTATAAAAATAGATTAGTAACATCACATATTAAAGTATAAATAGAATTTAAGCATCTTATTAATGAAAATATGATATATTTATATCATGGAATAAGTAAACAATTGTTTTAAAATTGATAAATTAAGTGTTGGTATTTATGTGACACCTAAATTTTTATTTAAAATTTTATAATTTATAACATTATTTTAAATGAAATTTATATACATAAAATATATTCATAAATTAATATATTGTTTTATATTGATTATAATATAATTTTATGATATTGTAATTAATTTTTTAATGTTCCTTAAAAGGAGTTATAAATTTAAAATCTGTATTTTTTAAATAAATAATGATTTTAATTGATAATTAAATGAATCATATTTAGAGAATTATTTTCATAAAATGGAATTCATTTTATAATTACACATGTTGAAAAATGTTTAGGGTGATTATTTGGGATTTTTCTAAAATAGTTGAATATTTTGTGAATAATGAAATGCATTAATTTATGCTATTTGAAAACTTCATGAATTACATAGTTATAGATGATGTACGATTAATGTAATTCAAAAATATCAAACTATACTTAATTATTATATTTTATATAGTGACAATTATAAAAATATTCAATGTTTTGAGAGAAAATAACAAACTAATTAGTATAATAATAAAAAACACCCATCTCATCCACTATAAAAACCCCCAAACCACCTCTTCTCACCTCACTTATAATGCCCTTTAGGTTGTTTATTTTTCTTCCAATTACTTTACCTAGCGTCTTCCACGTGCTTGAGAACTGAGGGTATCACCAAAAGGCCAAAACCAAGGGGATTAAGGAAATTCTCAAGGAGAAGAAGATCAAGAGATAAATTCTCTTAAGTTTTCTTTTAAATTTAATTTCTTTATTTATTTATTATCTCATCCCATCCCCTCATACAAGTTGGATGGTAATTAAAATATCTGAAATATAATTTAATTTATTTATGTTAATGGAATATCCATCATCAACCCACTCCACTTCCCCTCTTTTTCTAAAAAATAAAAACATTTTTAGTGATGTGTCGGTTTTCCATTATCGTGGACGATGTGTTTTCATATTTCATTACCGCCTTAAATACTAGTCATAAAACCATAATTATGTTTAAATAATATTATATTATAAATTTTATATGTTATATAATTTTATGGAAACAATATATAAAAATCATATTAAATAAGATGTTATATTTTAATAATGGTTGTAAAACCCCCAAAAATAAATTAAATCGTTTTCATTAATGTTTTATTTAATAAATCAACCTCATATCTGAAAAAATATGATATTTTATATAATTAAAAATTATGAAAACATACTAATACCGTTTCTATCTACTTTAAAATTTTCTATTTCATTTGACAAGAAAAACCATAACGAACCAACTATGGAAACCATGAAATAAACACAGCCAAAATTATAAAAATAAAAAATATTATCAATAAATGGGTGAAAGGATATTAAAAAAAGATAATGTAATATATTATAAATATTAATATAGTTATTTAATAAATTAATAACACTATTTAAACCATTATAAATGATTTTTGGACATGTTTTAAGTATGTCAATCCCAATGTAATGGACTTTTCCTTAAATATCTTCTTTTAAATTTCAATTTTTAAAAAATTCAAAAGGAATATTTTTTGAATGAAAATTTTCATGTCTTATTTTTATGATTTGAATAAAAGGTAATTTTTAGGATTAATGTTGGTACTTATATCTCCCTCTAATGTTGATTCAATAAGGTTTCCTTATAACGTTTTCCATTCCTTCATGTTTGGGGAGATTGTTGAGTAAATAAGTTTTCCTTATGACTTTACCATCCATCATGTTTTGAAAATCACAAACAGCTTATCTTTAGGAATATTTCTTTTTACCCTATGTTTTACTTGATAAGGTAAAATTTCCTTTCCCAAGGAAATTTATCCATACAATTTTTTTCATTGTTCATTATTTTGTCTTAGTATAAAATTATGATTCATATCTAAAAACCTTAGAATCCTATAATACTGAGATATAAAGTATTTTGTTTTCAGGATCTGAATTCTGACTCTGAATTCTCTAAATTCAGTCTCTGAACTATTATGAGTTTTGACTCTGAGATCTCTAAATTCAGACTCCGAACTATTATGAGCTATGACTCCATGTTCTCTAAATTCAGACTACAAACTCTTATGAGTTATGACTCTGACTTCTCTGAATTTAAACTCTAAACTCTTATGAGTTCTGACTCCGAGTTCTCTGAATTTAGACTCCGAACTCTTATAAATCCTGACTCTGAATTCTAATAAATTCAGACTCTGAAATTTGCACGGCCAGACTCCGAATTCTTATGAATTCAAACTCCAATTTTCCGTGAAATTTAGACTATGGAATTCTATAGAATTCAGGTTCTTAATTCCATAGAAAACAGAATCAGAATATCCTTGTAGTTTAGACACCGAATGTGTATTTGATTAGACTCTGAATATTTATTTCCATACATTCCAAATATTTTATTTTGGTTATCTAACCATATTTTTTTACCTTGTTTTGGAAATAAAACGATGTCTTGAATTCAAATACTAACTAAACATCATTTTAGTGACCTATTTATAGGTCCCTCTGAAATTCAAGGAAAAATATGACCATTGGAGGAGGGATCCGACCGTTGGAGCTGTGCCTATAAATATGAGCTCATTTTAAAGAGCTCAACATCATTCTATGAATCTATATATTACATGTTGTTGAAGTGAGTTCTAGATAGAGACTCTCATACTTAGTGCGTACTGAACATCTTGTTCAGATTTGAATCGTGCGACTCCCGATGTCGCGGAGTACATTTGAGGATTTTTGGGTATAGGAAGATAGAGGTTCCGACTACCATAATGTTTTAGGACTTCCTTGCGCAGGAAGATAGAGGTGTCGACTACCTTGAAGTTGATGGCTTGTGGGGATAGTAAGATAGACTATGATCTTTGTATCGAGGTATTACTTAGTTTTGGGTAAGATAGACATTCTTGAAAGTATAAATCAGGGGACCTTTATCCAAGGTTGTTGAATACCCTTCTCCTTGTGTTAAAATATTTATTTCTTGTTACTTTTTTGTTTCAAGTTTTCCACTGCATTTTAATTGTTGAAGAAAGTATAACTATTTTATACGTCCTTATACTTGTATTCTCTGATTTGGTAAGATTCTATACACTTAATGGTAGAATCTTTATATTTGTAAACTTTCATTATGTTTCATTTTTTGAGACCACTTTTCTGGAATCACTTTCATATAATCATATTTCTAGAATCTAGAAAGTGTGTAGAACTAGAAGTTTTGTGAATTATCTTATTTAACCTTGTTAAACATAACCATCATTAAAAGTTCCAAAGGAAATTTTTTATAGAGTACAATTCACCCCCCCCCTCTTGTCTTTTTATCATCATTAGATAATTAATTTGGTATCTATATTACTTCGATCCTACATTTGTATTATAGAGTATATCATACTCTATATACCATATCAACAATTTGTATCAATGGCTGGTGACCTCGTACCCAGAAACAATTCAACAATTGGTACTAGAGGAGGTATCTGAAATACATATATTCACATATAAATTTTATTTTCTCAAGTTTATCATTGTTCTTATTTTTCCTTGCTGATGAATATTTTCCTTATTTACAAACTTTTATTACTGACAAGATTGTGTGGAAATATTTCTCTTATAGATGGTAGGAATCAATGTCAGTTCCATTGAAAACCTAAATCCTACAAGAACACCTATTTTTGATGGAAATTATTAGGAATATTTGAGATATTGCATGAATACATTCATTATCAATACTAGAGTAGATAATTTTGATATGTTTACTGGAGGATATGAAATCCCAGACAAGGATGTTAGTACTTTCAATAACCATGAAAATCATGAATATCAACTGAATTATAAGGTACACAGTACCTTTATTTGTTCTACGAATAGAAATATATATAGGAAAATTTCATCTTGTGAAGCAGAAAATTTTATTTGGAAGAAACATGAAGTTACTCACTTTGGATCTTCAAAATTCATTGAAACTAGAAGAGCCATGCTCAAATATGAATATCATGGTTTTTGATTTCCTTATTGAGAACCCATATGAAAGGTGAAACATATATTTATTACTATTTTTAATATCTTACCATCTATGGGTGAGAAAGGATTAGATGATAAATATATTGTGGACAATATCATAGACATCATTCCTAATGAGTGGGAATACAAGAGAACTGTTATGGATGAAAATAGAGAGGTTACTCAGATTACTCTTGATGAACTTTTTGGAAATCTTCTTCAACATGACACTAGAATGAAGAGAGATGATGAAAATATTAAGAAGAATAATGGGAATGGAAGTGTTTCATTTACTATAACTTCAAATAGTATGAATTCCAAGGCTCCTGAGAGAGTTACTAGATCCAAATCTAAGAAGGCTGTTATACAATCCTAGTATAGTAGAAGTGAACCTTCCGAAAATGAACTAGCCAATATTTCATGATGGTTGATCAAGATTGTTGGACAGAATACAATTCAATATAGATATAAGAATAAATAAAAGAATGATAATAAATATTTATAAGTCACATGTTATGAGTGTAAAAGAGCTGGACATATATGATCTGATTGTCTTACGCTTAAGAGAAATGAAAGAAAGGAAACGTATTCTAAGAGAAATAGAAAGGTGTACTATAAAGATAAAGCTGAGAATGTTTTGAATGATAATGACACGTGGAGTGCCAGGGGTGGAGACTCTTTTGATGAATCATCAGATTATGAATCTTTTGGATAGAAGAATCTTGGTATAATAGCCATATTACCTATTGAAAACCATTTCTTAATGGCTAAGGTATACAATGCTGAATCCAAGACCAATGTATCCTTAAATGATAACTATACTGATAGTAAATACTATGAATCTTCAGATAAAGAATCTTCTTCTGATATGGATAATACTTTACCTACCTATGAATAAGTTTCTAGGTTTTCTAAGCTTCTTGAGAATGAAAATTCTAAAGATAACAAAAATCATGATAATGAAAATTCTAGGATTTATATACTTACTAAAGAAATATCAAATCTTTCAATGGATGGTTGATAAGAAAATTTTTTGATTTCTAAAGTAATTTAAAAAACCATTAGGAATTAAATTTTGAAAAGGATAAACTTTCTAAGGAGCTATAAAAAGTAATTTCTAATAAAAATGTTTTCGATCCTAACTCAAGTACTAAAGATAATGTTTTGGAAAATAGGAACTTAGTTATCAAACTAAAGTCCGAAATTTTTTCTTTAAGGACATTCTTGTCAAAATTTACCTTAGGTAAGGAAGGTTTTGAAAAGATGTATTTTCAAATATGACCTCTAAGGAATAATTCTGGATTTGGTTATAATAGTTCTAAACCGATTTATAATAACAACTTTTTTGTTCCTCAAAGTTCTCCATTCTATACTAAATTTCTTTGTGGTGGGAATTGGGAAAAAAATTGTTCCCTAAACAAACCCCAGACTTTAGGATTTCATAAAGCTTATTTTTCTATGAAAATGTGGGTGCCTTAGATTTTTCTTTCTGAAATTTCCCGATCCAGGAAAATTTTTGTTCCGAAAGTATAACCCTTTTGTTTTTAAGAAAATAGAGAAGGTACCAAAAGCAATACACGGTACATGGATAGTGGATGTTCCCGATATATGGCTGGTAACAAAAACTACTTTGAAAAGATTATCAAGATGAATGGAGGAAAAGTAACTTTCGTAGATAATGCTCTGGGAGAAATTATAGGTAAAGGTAATATCGTTCTTCATGGAATAACATTGTTTTCAAATGTTTTATTTGATAAGGGTATAAAGCACAACCTCATTAGCATAATTCGATTATGTGATGAATGTAACACCCCAAGAATTTACAAATATATTTATTACAGAATTCATAAATCATTAAGTATCTACCAACACCAATTTGTCACAACCTACCCATGTAATCATAATTTTGTAACTTCAATGATGAGAATTTCAAAAATCTGACATACACGGTTGTGATCAGTAAGTTATTTGGAGTCCGATAAGAAAAACATAATTTTTGGCGAATAGTAACCTACCCTTATGAATAGTAATATGAATCATAATATGAATAGTAATATGACCCTTATGAATAGTAAATAATATTATTATGTTATTTTCTTAAGGCAATAAGATAGTGATATCTTAATTATTTTTTCAATGTCACATGAAACAAACTGCACTTCAAGATTGTTATTTTTCGAA
This sequence comes from Viscum album, assembly GCA_963277665.1. Classification (NCBI taxonomy): domain Eukaryota; kingdom Viridiplantae; phylum Streptophyta; class Magnoliopsida; order Santalales; family Viscaceae; genus Viscum; species Viscum album. Next base: position 1,107,447 of record CAUJRU010000170.1, read on the forward strand.
TTAACTATGACCTTATTTAAAAATTAAATTAATAATATTTAGAAAATTAATTTTGAAAAATGGATTTCAATTTTTAATTATACACGTCGAAAAATGGAAATGCTTAATTTTTGGGAATTTTCAGAAATTCAAGAATTTTATGTGAATAGTGAAATATGATAAAATACCGTATAATAAAATTATCAGTAAATTTCACTATTTATGACATCACAAGTGATGCAAGGCCTCTTGGTTAGAACTCACATGATATTATTACTATTTGGGGTAACTTGCATCGAGATTATTCATATTCTTGATAAACATATTAAAATAATGATTAAAATAATCTAAAATACCTCCCCTCACCCACTATAAATACCACCCTCACTCCCCTCTTCCTCTCACACCTCTAAAGCCTTGAACATTGTTTAAATTCAGCCAAATTCCCTCCCCAATTTTCTTCACCACGTCCTAGAGCTGTTGGTCTCACCAAAACCCCAAAACCAAAGCCCTTAAGGAGGATCTCAAGGAGAAGAGATCAAGAGGTAAACAACCTCTTTTATTTTATTTCTTTGGCTTTCATTTTTTGTAATTCTCTTCCCTTCCCTTTGTATTGTGTGGGGATATTTCATTGAATATTCCCCCTTACTGTACATATTATGTATTAATGATGAGATATTACATTCCTCTCATCAAACTATTTTTTATGAAATTTTAAGAGACACTTTTTGGCAGCCGAATTTTCATGAGAAATTTAGCAGGTTTCCTTTCATTTTAAGATTCCTTTCTTTTCTTCTTCTATCTTCACCTCCTCTATACAAATGATCATGATAACTCCAGTAACATCTATATACGGGATTTATATCATGTGAATTAAAGAACCATCATAAATATTCTTACACCCTCCCTTTTATTTTGTAAACGAAATCGACGTCCATAAGGTTCTGATTTATAACCTTCATGGATGACATAGTTTTTTATTCAATTTCATCTTCATTACTGGTCATCAAACCATATTTATGGTTGAACCAGACTATAATATATGTTTTATAACCTAATTAATTTTCAGGAACCAGAATATGTAAATATAATTAAGTTATATGACAAAACTAGTTCATAATAATCCAAGTACAGTCGAATAATCGAAGTGGTTTTCATCTAACGAATCAACCTCATTTCATGTAACCAAATGATATAAATGGAAATAAAAAATTATTTATGTTCATAAATAATATTTAATTTCAATTCTGGAGAGTTGCATCCATTAAACTTCATTACTTAAAAGCAAGTGAACCGAATATGTAAATGAAGATAATAAACACCATGAAACGACATAATTCAATATAATAACTTATATATACTAACATAAAGGAACTAAATAGAATTATGATAAACTAAATACATGTATATTAGGTTTTTAAATAATTTACTGATATGTATAATTTCACATTCCAGGACATTAAGTTCAATAGGAGAATGCATTTGGATTTGAGGTAAGGGTTTATTCATCTAACTTCCATTTTTGTGAGATATTCCGTAATCACTACTATTACTTTGTATGGTGTATGTATACTTCCTATTATTGAATCATTTCATGAATATATATATTTTCATGATATTCAATTTATCATTTGACAATCATTAATTTTGGGGAATATGATTTAATTGATTACAAAGTTGTAAGGGTTTTCCAACTGAACATCCATTTTTATTCGGGATACTTTCATTATATAATTACCTCAATGAAATTATTAGGTATTGCTATGTACTCATAATATATTATGTGTGAGTATCATATTTTTTTTTTAAAAACCAGAACCCTTCCTTATTTAATGTATAGTTACACGTTTTAAAAGGAACTTTCAATATTGTTTCCAAAATAGAAGCTCGATTCAAAGGAATTTCTCCAATTCATATCTATTTTCATGGGCACTCTATAATCTGTTTTGGGAAAGAATTATATTTCTAAAAAGAATAATTTTATTATGAAAATACTATCTTACTTCACTTTTGGTTTTATACAAATATTTTCCAAAATAACTCTTATTTTCAAAATAAAAGAATATTTATATCAAAATTGCATATTGATTTTATAAGAGTATTTTCATACAATGCTCTTATTGATTCCATTGTATTTTTGGGTTTAATAATTTATTAAGTCATATGCCATATTTTATTTAATTTTTTATGACTAATTTTTTTTTTGATGATCTATCCTAAAACCATTCATCATATTATTCCGATTGGTTAGTGTTTATGTTCAATAATTAGTGAAAGTTAGTTACATTTCATATGATAGTTCCAATATGAATTTATTTGCTATTTATGTTGATACCCACTCATATGAGGAATGAATTGGACTTATTATGTGATGGGTGGGGCCGGCATTATCCCCTCGATGCATCGGTAGGTCTCATGAGACAAACTATGGTCTTGGCACGAATCCTTGATAAAATAATTATTTTATGGTCCTAGCACGATGCTTGGACGATATGGTTATGATGTCTGGCATATGAACATCACTCAATATGATGCTAGTATTTTAGGTTCATGTGGTTATTCGACTAGTAGAATACCTATGATTATGTTTCATTATGGAATTATTTATTTAGTTCATATTCCTGCCATAATGTGATTCAAGTTTATTATAAAAGGCATGTGTTTTCAATTATTCACCATGTATAATGTTTATATTATCTTCCGCTGTATTGCTTAATCTTACTGAGCATTTGAGCTCACCACTTTCTTATGTTTTATTTTCTCAGGACATGAAGAAGTTATTTATGAATGACATGCAAGAATAATCTAGAAGACGTGATGACCCAAGTGGAATAAATTAGTGTTGTTTTTCATTTCCACATGTAATGTTGAACTTATGTATGTATCTTGTTTCCAATAATACTAAACTACTCGGTCCTTCATGATTCGTATTCCTTGTATGTATTCCAACGTAATCAAATAAGGCACTGGCTTTGGGGGAAACTGGGGTCGGGTCGTTACAGTTGGTATCAGAGGAAGTTTAGTAGAACACTTTGATACTAGATTAGGAAATTTATATTAGGGAACAAAGACCTAAGATAGTATTTGAGGATAAACGTACAAGAACATCCTGGTATTTTGGAAAGGAGTAGAATATGTGAATCCTTCTAGCAAATATATCCATGTCTAGATACGAGCGGGTAGAGGTGGCTCTGGCACATATGTATCTGGGGGTAAATCCCGAAAACACCACTTTGAGCAAGACACGAAAATGGGCCCTACTGCACTATTGGTTACGACACTTCCAGGGGATATGCTTATGATAATTCATATTATTTTTACAAGCCATTATAAGGGATTTAATGTAAAGTTTCCTCATAGGATTGGGTTTGAAGAACACTGGAAACCAGAACTGAACAATTAAAAACTTTCTTAAACAATACTACGAGCTATGGTTTCATAATTTTCATATGGGAAATTAAGGTACAAGTCTTTTGTCCCTTCCCATGGAAATCATCGAGACTATATTCATGAAGTCTTTTATGGAAGACTATAAACCCTTTGGAAACCTCTGACTATCCTACAAGCTTCTTTACAAAGTGTTGAACAACTCAAATGTCCTTCGAATCTTCCGGGGATCAGAAGTTGTGTATAACCAAAAGGCCAATGCACTGTTTGAGAATTATAAAAAAAAGGCATGTACTACGAGGGACTCTTCCTGTGTTTCACCCTGAATAATAAATGGTTTTCCTTCACTGCTTTTGGAGAAGTTTCAAAGGAGCTGGACTTCCACGCACTCTTTATGTACCAAATCCTGTGTTTTATCATGCTTGGGAACCTCGCGATTTTGAATAATTCATCGATTCCTTCAAATATAACGTGGTTTGAAGGATCTTTAGAAACCAAATCCAAGAAGATGTTGCTGAACATGATGTTTTTCATGCCTATCTCTGGAAAACCACCTGTATAAAAGGGAGCTTGGGTTTAACCACGATCCAAATTGCTGAGAGTATATTTGGGAAGATGAGACCCGTGAGCTTTGTTCTGCCCTGGGTGTATATTTGAATAGTACCTTCCTCCTTAGGCGGTGGAGGTAGAGGGACATCACCAAGGATGTGAGGATGTCCATACTAATGTTTTATGAAAGGGAGGAAGAGATCATGTAGTTTCTTGTGTTTTATAAATCATGTCTAAATGAATGATGTTGTATTCGATTTTTGATATGTTTTTATATAAATAAATAACTTGGTTTAAAATGGATTTTCTACACTGAATATTGATTTACTAAAACTTTTCAGATAGAATATGAGTCAACCAACCAATATTTTATCACTACATACCGAGCTGTGGGTAAATTTCAGGATGCTGCTTTGGATGGTGACCATCGACCGACCTACCTGTTTCAGATCCTGAGTTTTAGTGTGTACAGAGAACTTTACGACATCAATATCTTCAAGAATGATGTGATGAATGGGAATTATAGGGATTTAGTCCACACTGAAAATTATTACCTCCACACTTCTTGTGCCTCTCTATGGAAGCCTGAGTGCTTTAAGAACAGATTCGGCCCTAGCTGTCCATATTGTGTCTGGGATAAGGAAATCGAGCAGCTGAATACTACATTAGGAATTCACGTGAGGTCATTAGGACCCTAAAATTGGTGGTGTTCTCGGTAAAAGGACTTTGGGAGTAATGTGTGTCTTGTGTTGCGTATGGTTCGGGGATAGTGAAATCTTTGAATTAGTTTGAGGATACATGTATTGGGGGACTCGGGAAACCATTAGCCCAATTTTACTTTTTGAACAAGTGATTATATAAGAATATAGCATGTTATATCTTATTTTTGTTATCCTTTCATCGGTTATACTTTTGAATGAGTATCACTAAGTGAACTTTTATAATAAATTTTCAGATGGAAGGACAAACCCATATGTTATCTCTTCCTGTGGAGATCCTGGAGATCATTGCGATCAAAACCTATGAAGAAGAGTACCTACCTCTCGAAAACTTGTGAAAAATGTGTAAACAACTATATGATGTGACAAACAGTCCAGACATTCTCCACACCTGTCAAGGGAATGCTTCCATTTACTACCTCTAGACATGGAACATTTGGCTGCGTACAGGAGAAGCGGAAAATACCATAAAGGGGTTTTCCTATATTTCACCCAAGGACGAAACTATACGGTCAGGTTATGTTTTCAAGAGTCGACTTTGGAAGGAAACCTTTTTGCAGCTTACATGTACCAACTCCTTAGTTTTAGATTGTAAAACAATATCTCCAACATAGATGTCCTCACTCGAGACATAGTTCTGCAAGTTCTTCGTATGTTGGTCCATTCAGACATTTCCAAACATTGCACTGTTCGAGCCTCCCTCTGGAAGTCCGAGTGTTCGATGCAAGAGTTCAACCCATTCTGTCTGAGGTGTGTTTGGGTCAGAGAACTAGAGAAGTTGAGCAACAATTTGGGTTTTCCACTGAACGCACCTAAGGATCCTCTTTGACGGTAGATGTGGTAAGAATGTCCGAGAGAATTCCTATGTGGTTATGAAATGAATTTCGAGGAAACAATTCTTCGAAAGAGGGAATAATGTAACACCCCAAGAATTTACAATTATATTTATTATAGAATGCATAAATCATTATGTCTCTACCAACACCACATTGTTATAACCTACCCATGTAAACATAATTTTGTAACTTCAATGATGAGAATTTTGAAAATCTGACATACACGGATGTGATCAGTAAGTTATTTGGAGTCCGATAAGAAAAACAAAATTTTTTGTGAATAGTAACCTCCCTTATGAATAGTAATATTAACCTTATGAATAGTAAATAATAATATTATTTTATTTTCTGAATGCAATAAGATAGTGATATCTTAATTAATTTTTCAATGTCACATGAAAGTAACTGCACTTCAAGATTGTTATTTTTTGAACTAACTATGACCTTATTTAAAGATTAAATTAATAATATTAAGAAAAATATTTTTGAAAAAATTGATTTCACTTTTGAATTCTACACGTTGAAAAATGGTAAGGGTGAAGTTTTTAGAATTTTGTGAAATTCAAGAATTTTTGGTGAATATTGAAATATGATAAAATACCGTATAATCAAATTATCTGTAAAATTAACTATTTATGACATCAAAAATGATGCAAGGCCACTTTTTTTGAACTCACATGATATTATTACTATTTTGGTTCACTTTCATTGAGATTATTCATAGTCTTGATAAAATATATTATAATAATGATTAAAATAATCTAAAATACCTCCCCTCCTCCACTACAAATACCACCCTCACTCCCCTCTTCCTCCCACACCTCTCAAGACTTGAGAATTTTATAAAATCTGCCAAATTCCCTCCCCAATCTTCTTTCCCACGTCCAATAGCTTTTGTTCTCACCAAAAGACCAAAACCAAATCCCTTAAGGAGGATCTCAAGGAGAAGAGATCATGAAGTAAACAACCTCTTTTATTTTATTTCTTTTCTTTCATTTTAAGTAATTCTCTTCCATTCCCTTTGTCTTGTGTTGGTATATTTCATTATTTATTCCCCCTTAATTTCCATATTATGTATTAATTATGAGATATTCCATTCCTCTCATCAAACTATTTAATATGAAATTTTAAGAGACGTCGTTAGGCTGCCGAATTTTCATGAGAAATTTAGCAAGTTTTCTTTCATTTTAAGATTCATTTATTTTCTTCTTCTTGCCTCACCTTCTCTATAAAAATGATCATGATAACTTCCGTAACAAATATATACTGGATTTATATCATGTGAAATAAATAACCATCATAAATATTCTTACACCCTCCCTTTTATTTTGTAAACGAAATCGACGTCCATAAGGGTCTGATTTATAACCTTCATGGATGAAGAAGTTTCATTCTTCAATTTCCTCTTCATTAATGGTAATGAAACCATATTCATGGTTCAAACATACTAAAATATATGTTTTATAACCTAATTAATATTCTGTAACCAAAATATGTACATATAATTAAGTTATATGACAAAACTAGTTCATAATAATCCATGTACCGCTGAATAATCGAAGTTGTTTTCATCTAATGATTCAACCTCATTACATGTAACCAAATGATATAAATGGACATTAACTATTATTTATGTTCATAAATAATATTTAATTTCAACTCTGGAGATTCACATCCATTGAACTTCATTACTTAAAAGCAATTGAATCGAATATGAAAATCAAGAAAACAAACACCATGAAACGACATAATTCAATATAATGACTTATATATAATAACATAAATGAACTTGAAATAATTATGATAAAATAAATACATGGATATTAGGTTCTGAAATATGTTATTTATATGTATAATTTCACATTCCAGGACATTATGTTCAAGAGCAGAACACATTTGGATTTGAGGTAATGGTTTCTTCATCTCACTTCCATTTTTGTGAGATATTCTGTAATCAATACTATTACTCTATATGGTGTATTTATACATCCCATTATTGTCTCATATAATTAATATATTTGTTTTCTTGATAGTAAATTTATCATTTTACGATCATTAATTTTGGGGCATACGATTCAATTGATTACAAAGTTGTAAGGGTTTTCCACCCAAACTTCCATTTTCATTCAGGATACTTTCATTGTCTAATTACCTCAATGAAATTCTTTTGTATTGTTAGTTAATAATCATATTTTATGTGTGAGTATCATGTATATGTTTACAAACCATAACCCTTCCTTATTTTATGGATAGTTATACGTTTTAAAAGTAACATTCAAAATTGCTTCCAAAATAGAAGCCTGATTCAAGTGAATTTCTCCAATTCATATCTATTTACAAGGGCACTCTATAATCTGTTTTTGGAAAGAATTATATTTCTAAAAATACTAATTTTATTATGAATATAAAATCTTACTTCACTTATGGTTTTATAAAAATATTTTCCTAAAGAACTCTTCTTTTCAAAATAAAGGAGTATTTATCTCCAAATTGCTTATTGATTTTATAAGAGTATTTTCATTAAATACTCTTATTGATTCCATTGTATTATTGGGATTAATAATTTATGAAGTCATATAACATTTTTTATTTAATGGTTTACGACTAACTTTATTGTGGATGATCTATCCAAAAACCCTTCATCATATTATTCCGAATGGTTAGTGTTTATGTTCAATAATTAGTGAAAATTAGTTACATTTCATATGATAGTTTCAATATGAAAGTATATGTTGTTTATATTGATTCCCACTCAAATGAGGAATGCATTGGACTTATTATGTGATGGTTGGGGCTCAGTATATCCCCTTGATGCTTCGGTAGGTCTCATGAGACAAACTATGGTCTTTGCACGAGGCCCTGACAAAATGATTATTTTGTGGTCCTAGCACGAGGCTTGGATGGTATGGTTATGATGCCTGACAAATGCACTTCCCTCGTTATGATGATATTATTTGAGGTTCATGTATTTATTAGACTAGTATAACACCCATTATTATGTTTAATTATGGAATTATTTATTTATCTCATATTCCTGCCATAATATGTTTCATTTTTATTATTAAAGGAATGTGTTTTCAATTATTCACCATGTCTAATGTTTATATTATCTTCCATTGTATTGCATACTCTTACTGAGTGTTTGAGCTCACCCCTTTCTTATGTTTCATTTTCTCAGGACATGAAGAAGTAATTTATAAATGACTTGCAAGAATAATCTATGAGATGTGATGAACCTAGTGGAATAAATTAATGTTTTTTTTCCTTTCCACATGTAATGTTGAACTTATGCATGTATCTTGTTTCCAATAATACTGAACTACTTGGGCCTTTGGGATTCATATTCCTTGTATGTATGCCAATGTAATAAAATAAGGCACCGACTCTGGGAAACTGGGGTTAGGTCCTTACAATGAAGGTTAACTTGTGAATTTTAGGAATGAAAAGTGCTTAGTACACAATTCTAAGGAAGAGTTTATTCTTTCTACACAAAGGAAAGATAATGTATACTCAGTAAACATAGATGAAATTAAGAGCCAAGACCTTCCTTTCCTCAGTGAAATGGAAGATCATTCTTGGTTGTGGCATAGAAGGTTAGGACATTGTAATCTTAGGAACCTATGGGATCTCTCAACAAAAACATTAGTTAAGGATCTACCAGAGCTTAGATTTGATTCTTCAAAAGTATGTGATCCTTGTCAATATGGCACTCAACATAAATCAAGTTTTAAATCAGTCGGTGAAGTCCCAACTACTGATGAATTACATTTAGTCCATATGTATCTTTTTGGACCAATACTAACTGGAAGCATTGGAGACAAGTATTATGTATTTTCCTTAGTTGATTATTATACTAGATTTATGTGGGTCTATTTTATAGAAAAGAAATCTGAACCTTTTTCTTATTTCAAAAATTTTAGAGCCCAAGTTAATATGAAGAATGAAATTCCTTTGATAGCTATTCATATTGATCCTGGAGGAGAATTTAAAATTCTGATTATGAAACTTTTTGTTGTAGAAACGAAATTACTCATAACTTCTCAGCACCTAGAACACCTCAAAAAATTGTTTTGATGAAAGTATAAATATAATTCTTCAAGATATAACAATAACCATGTTGAGTGAGTATTCAGTAGACAAACATTTTGGGGCTGAAGCTGTAAGTACTGCTTGTTATATTATAAATCGAGTTTTGATTTGACATTTTCTTAATAAAACTCATTATATGTTATAGAATGGTAGAAAAACTAGACTTTCCTTCTTCACAGTTTTTGGTTTCAAGGTATTAATTCTGAATACTAAATATAATTTACACAAATTCACACCAAAATCTGATGAAGGAATTTTCTTATGCTACTCCATAACTTCTAAGGCTTATAGTGTTTTCAAAAAAAATACTTGTATTATTGAAGAAACAGTACATGTCAAATTTGATGAATCTAATCCCTTTGTTTTTAAACAACACCAAAGTACATTTTTAGATTGGTTTTCAAAAACTAATTATCAACCTTTGTTAGAAGACCCATCTGTTAAGGAAAATTTCCAAGAAGACATTTCTTATGCATTTACCCCAGAATACTTTCTACCCTATGTTGATGAACAGGTTTTACAAAACCCAAATCTGTTGTTCCTAAAGAATAATCCCAGTGATAGTATCATTGGTGATGTGAATCAACCTATAAGGACTAAAATTTCCTTAGGAAATGAAGTAGAACATCTATATTTCTTTCCCCAATTAGAACAAAAAAGAACTTATGAAGCTTTAGATGATGATGATTGGATAAAATCTATGCAAGATGAGTTAAAAGAATTCGAAAGGAATAAAGTCTAGAACTTGGTTGAAAGACCTAAGGAAAATTCTTTTATTGGAGTAAAATGGGTATTCAGAATTAAGTGTGATGAAAATGGAATCATTGTAAGAAATAAAGATACATTGGTTGTTAAATGATATAATCAACATGAAGGAATAGACTATTACGATTCCTATTCTCTAGTAGCTAGACTTGAATCTATTCATATTTTACATCCATTGAAACATTCTTCAATTTCAAAATTTTGCAAATGGATGTAAAATGTGTTTCCCTTAATGGTTATGTTCAAGAGGAAGTTTTTTTTGAACAACCTCCTAAAATTGAAGATACAAAACATCCTGAACATGTTTTTAAACATACCAAAGCTTTTTTTGGACTTATGTATTCCCCTCGAGCATGGTATGATAGACTTACATGAGTTTGGATTCAAAATAATTACGTTAATTGGAATGAATATCTAACCATTCATATAAATAAATCTAAGAAAAATGTTTTGATTGTTCAAATTTATGTTGATGAAATCATATTTGGTTCAAAATAGCAATATTTAACTGATTCCATTGCAGACCTAAGGAAATATGAGTTTGAAATGAGTATGATGTGTGAGTTAACATTTTTTCTTGGTTTTAAAATTTCTCAAAAACCATAAAGAATCTATGTATCCCAACATAATTATATTAAATATATTCTTAAAAAGTATGTATTCGACAACACTAAGAGTATAAGTACTTCAATCGGTACCTCAAATTCAATTGATCTTGCTGATGCTGGGAAACCAGTAGATCAAACATCTTTTAGAAGTATGATAGAAACTTTACTTTACTAGATAGCTAGTAATCCAGGCTTAATGTTTCCATTATTCTTATGTAAAAGATATCAATTCAATCCAATGGAATCTCATTTAAAGTAAGTGAAAATAATATTTCGCTACTTAAAGGGAACCATGGATCTTAGACTCTTTTATACTTCTAGAAATGATTTTGTTCTAAAATGTTTTTCGGATGCTGACTTTGGTGGTTACAGAATGTATAGAAAAAGTACATCCGGAACTAGTAATTTCTTAGGAGATTCATTAGATTTTTGGTCATGAAAGAAGCAAAACTCAATAGCACTTTCCACTGCAGAAGATGAATATATAGCAGCTGGAAGTTGTTTTGATCAATTGTTGTGGATGCAACACACACTCACACAATATGGTATGAGTTTTAGAAAAACACAAATTTTGTGTGATGATACTAGTTCCATTACCCTAAGTAAAAACTATGAACAACACTCTCATGCAAAAGACATAGATATTATCCATCACTTTCTTAGGAATCACATTCAAAAAGAAGATATCATTCTTCAATTTATCAGAACACAAGATCAACTTGATGAAATTTACATAAAATCTTTACCCACAAATAGAATTTAATACATTAAATAGAGGTTAGGAATGATAACCATAAGGTATTATTCCTTATTAACATCTTGTTGAAACCTATCTCTTTATAGTAATAAACTCTTTGTTATTGGGGGAATGCATTTTTTTCAGATATCTAAAAAAATTTCATAGTCAGTTTTTCTAAAAAATTTCGTAGTCAATTTTCCTAAAATTTCTCATAGTTAGTATTTTTAGTTTTTTTGTAATGGAGATTTTATAGATTTTCATAATGAAGATTTTCTAAATTTTAGTAATGATGATTTTCTAAATTTTTGTAATGATTATTTTCTATGTTTACATAATGAATATTTTATAAATATTCATATGGAATATTTCTATGTTTTTGTAATACATATTTTCTATGTTTTCATAATGAGGATTTTCAAAATTTTCGTAATGAATATTTTAAAAAAAATTGTAATGGGTTTTTCAAAAAAAATCATAATAAATTTTTTTCGAAATCTAATGTTCTTCAAGAAGATTTTTCTTTAATATGAATAATCTTCCTTGAAATCCAAAAGGTATGTTTCCTTTCATAAGTTTTCATAGTCATAATTTACTTGCTGGTATTTTCTTTTGTATTTAAAATTTTCCAGATTATAGTTTCCTTAAATCTGAATGTTTTACATTAAAAACCTCAAAAAATTGGATCGTACCAAGATTTACTTGAGAATATCATATCAAATATCATATATAATGATAAGGATTTTAAACTATTGGATTGAGTTTAGAAGATGAATATTCGCTTCTAACACCTATAAAAAAGACCCCCGATGGTTGTCCCACATCGATCTCAAAGCTATCGCATGCTGAAGCTCTGACCCTCTACATAATCCCGTTCTGAACATCTTAGAGTTTTCTCAAATCTGAATGTCTGTATCAGAAATCTCTCAGAAAGATATGTCAACTTTAAAGACAATCTCGGAGTGGAAGGATTATAGAGATAGGTTGTTGCATCCAAACATATTTTCTAAGTATGATTCCATTATCTTGAATAACATTAAGATGAATGGATGGGAGAGTGTTTCTGTATCAAACCCAGGAGCCCAATATGTGGTCTTTCTGTACTTTCTTGTTGAATTTTATAAATCAGTCAGTTTTGTCAAGGAAGAAGGCAGAGAGAAGTTTTCTTTCAAGAGATATGGTATGACTTATGATCATTCTTATACTAAGGTAGCTACATTGGTTGGTATTCCATACAAAGGGGATGCTGAGTTCTTCTATCATAAGTTACCAGATATCAAAGGATGTTTTGTTAAGGAGAAGTATATGGCATTTCTTGGACATTCTGATGTATAGACTCCGAATATTTCCCATCTCTGTAAAAATTATCGGATTATTGAATTATGGGATCAGGGTTTTATAATTATGAGAAAAGGGGAGAAAGAAACATTGAAGAAGAGTGATGTGTATATTTCAAATTTCCTGGTGAACCAAAGGAAGATCAATCTGGTTAAGAATATTCTCATCATGATTAATAATATTAAGAATAGAAACTTGAAGGATCATATAATCATGTATCTATCAATTCATTCCATGTTAATTATACTGTGCTTAGAATCATTTAAAATTCCTCACAACTCTAAGCCAAGGAATTACAATGTCATGCTAGTCAGTGATGATACTCTGAAGAGGATGAACATTGGTTTTTCTAAAGACTCTGGAGAATTATATGACCTACCAGAGGAAGAAACTGTAATGGTTCATAAGAAATGAGAAGTGGTTCATCAGTCCCAAAAGGGAGGAATGAAGATGAAATTGAAGGAATTAGTAGAAGAAGAAGAAACCCCAAAATCTATTGAACCCCAATCCTCACATCCAAAACATAAAAATAAAAAATCCTATCTGGATGAGGTAATAGCTAAGTAGAGGGAAGAAAAAGAAAAAAGGAAAACAGGGGAGCCTAGTTTTGGTTTGGATCCTGTTGAAGCAAAAGTATTAATATAGAAGACTACTGATGAGATTGAGAAGCAAGATAAATAATATAAGCAAAAGAAGATGTTGTCTGAAACAGAGATTGTGCAATATCTTCTAAGGGATACTGGAAAAGCATCCGAAAAAATTCTTGTACCAGAATCCTTCCTGGTAGAAGCTTTACCTAAAACTCCGGGGAAGATGTTTGTCACTCCGGAAAATGTAAAAGAAAGAGAAGAAAAATAAGTAGTTCAAAGAGTTAAAGAAGAAGTTGAAAGTAGTGGTGACACCTAATAATTAATTAAGCAAGTTGAATATTTTCATGAGAAGGAAACTCCATCCGAGAAATTTTCAATCTGAACATCTGAAGTAGAGTTTTCAAAGATGGATACACCTGGGAATGATGAGAAAGAAGAAGATAACAAGGATGAAGAAGAAGTGAATAAGTTGTCTGATTAAGAATGTTTTTATCATCATTTCATTCACCCTGATGATGTAGAGAAGGAGTTGAGAAGGAGAACATAGATGAAGACAGAATTGTCCAGCTGTATAATAGTGAACATGAATCTCTAGATGAGGAAGCCATTTCCAGAATTGATAAGGGGAAATAGGTGGTTATTGATACACCTTGTAATGCTATTGTGATGAAGAAGGAAGATGGTGAATCTTTAAAGAGGAAACTTGATGACCTAGAAAAAGAATCCTCATCAAGAAAAGTTTCAGATTCGGAATCATCATCCCTAGGACATGATTTTGTTGTTCAATAAATGAAGAATATTATTGGGACCATTCCAATTTTTTCATGCATAGACTTCAGATGTCAAATGCTTCAACATAGATTTAATCAGAAATCGGGTTATGTGTCCATTATGAGGGATAATTGTGTTAATCATGAGGATTATTCAATGAATTTCTTCATGAACTATGAATCCCATATAAGATCATGCAATAAGATAACCATTTGGTGAAGGAAAACCCAAGAAGACATGAAATTTCTTGATGAGTTCCAAGATGGTGTCAAGGAGGCTTTTGACATTGAAGATGGTAAAATCAAGGATCTTACAAGTAGTTTTGAAGAAAAGCTGACTCTAGAACAAAATTTTCAAATTCTAGAGGTAAAGGATTTTAATGGGGAATTGTATTCAGTTGCCCAGAGTCGGAAAAGAGAAAGAGATCTTTGTATTGAGATAGAAGAAAACATTTCAAAAGAAAGACGAAGTCTTGAAGGCTCAAGTAGAGGCTTTTAAGAGTCAGGAAGAAATAATCAAGGCTTTAGGGAAGAAATACGAGGATCAAGATCAGATTCATAAGAAAGTAGAGGAAGATCATAAGGATCTCAAAAAGATGAAGACCATAGTCTAGAATTTGATTCCAAAGGAAAAGGAAGTATGATTTTGTTTAAATCTGATATTTTGTGGTATTCTATTCTTTGTACTAATTTTTCCTATCATAATTAAATTTCGGTCGCTTTTCTTTTGGATGTTTTGTACTAATATTTAAGGTACCGTATTTTCTTTTCTATTCCCTCAATTGTTTTTTGAAAATCACAAAGGGGGAGAGAGGAAAACGAATAATAATTAATGAAGGGGAATCCCTAAGTATGGGGAAGTTTATCTAAGGGGGAGTTTTCATTACAGAAATTTTTGTATTCAAGATAATGAAAAATCTCATTCTGGAAATCTAGAATAAGATTCATAGTGTTCTAAAGCCTAAGGGGGAGTTAGTCGTATTAATTTTTTCCCATATGATTAGAAAGATAAGTTTTGTTTTCAAATCTATAAATATATTTTATATGTCCTTATTTACTTTTTCATAAGGATGTTTGTGAATTCAAAAAAGGCGGAGATCGTTGTGTCAATAAGGATTGCTTATGACTTTTCCATTCCTTCATGTTTAAGAGATTGTAGAATCAACATGGTTTCCTTATGAATTTACCATCCATCATGATTTGGAAATCACAAACACCTAATCTTAAGGAAAATTTCATTTTACCCATTGTTTTACTTGATAAGGGAAATTTTTATTTCCCAAGGAAATTTATCCTTACCATGTTTTTCATTGTTCATTATTTTGTCTAAGTATAAAATTAGGTTTCATATAAAAAAACCTCATAATCCAATAATACCTAGACATAAATTATTCTTTTTTCAAGACCCGAATTCTGACAATGAGTTCTCTGAATTCTAATAATGAACTCTTATGAGTTATGACTCTGAGTTATCCGAATTCAGACTCTGAACTCTTATGAGTTCTAACTCTGAGTTCTCTAAATTCAGAGTCAGAACTCTTATGAGTTCTTGTAGAGACCTGAAGCCTGACTTACATGGAAATTACATTTCATTTGCGGAATACTTAGTACATAACAAAAACACACACACAAGGATCGTAATAGTTTAGTGTCTTTGGAAACTCAGAATATAATCTTCTAATCCTGGTGAAAGATCTTCAATATCTCCCATAAAGATCTTCTTTTTTTCCTAAAACCTTTCTTTATACCATGGGGAAAAGAAAACATAAAAGGGTGAGCTCAAATGCTCAGTAAGGGTAAACAAAAGAAATATTAATCACATCATATACATAGGAACATAATTTTTGGAAATCTTAACCTGCAAAAGAATCATAATTTCGTAACATGGGATAAATCATGGCAGTGAAATGTAATCACAATAATCATAAATTAAAACATGAAACTTTGTTTCATACACACATAATCATATAGAATCATTTCTTGTTAGTCAAGACTCATTTCCAAGACTATCTTAGTGGACAAAGTCCCTTTCTGAATCGAGTCACCCTCGTTTCAGTCCTGTTTCACTGAGCCGGTATAACCTACCATTATAGCCATGTCTATCTCATGAGATATAAAATCATTACCCAATGCATTGGATGGAGATATAGGTCCCACCCATCTTACAATGAATCCTTTCTTATGTGTTCCACATAATCATAAATCATACATCATCGCATAACACATGTAACAAAAATGGGATTCTTGAAACATCATGACATCATAAAACAAATCATATAAGGTACATGACTTCATAAAAATAATTCCCTCACAACATAATCAAATCAATGTAATAATAGGGATAAAAACAGAACCCTTTATTATCTTAGATGGAAAATAATTTTGATAAAACACTTGAACTCCATTCTTGAGGAAAATATCCTTTCTTCTTCAAAAACACTTTTATTTTCTTAACATGTCATACAATTATAAAATAAAAGAAGTTGATTAAAAATAAACTTGAAAACTTGTAAAGGAAGCTTCTTGGAAATAATGTTTTAAAAATCCATTCATGTCGTATAAGTTAAAAAAACATTCTTCGTACTTTTGTCGGAAAAGTCAAAAAATACCTCGTACGAAAAAACGACAAAATATTCCTTTCATATTCTTTACTAAAAACTCACCGAAGGGTAAAATTGGATTTAAACTATTGTAAGTGGATGGAAACAATATTAAATATTGAGGGAACATGGATGTGGATGATAAAATACACCCCAGTAAATACCAAAGTATAAACAATCTCGGATAAAAATGAGATTGTGATATTTCCCCTTACCTTAGGTCCGACTTGCTTTGTATGTGTCCGAACCTCCTGTATAATGATTTAAATCATGTTATTGACTTATTACAGAATCTTATTCATTGTTATTATATCATATATGGTCCACTTATGACTTTATATTACCTGTTCTTTTGGAAATTCATGTTAAAGTAGCGTTTTGGGTAAAATTGTCTCATTTGTCGTTCGTGTTTTTAACTTGTAATTATTAATATGATTACTTATATCATGATTACCTAATTCCAGAATATAAAACATGATATATATATATATATATATTCAGAATATACATATATATAATAAAATAGTAAATGGAAAGAAATACACCGTTCATGGAGACGGTAGTCCGTACATACGCATGAACGCTGTTTTCGTTTCCTTATTGAATTGAATGGAATTAAGTAGATGACATACATATAAATATACATAAATCCAGTATCATTATTATGTCATATATTTCATTAGTACATATTATATATACTTTATAATCATTCATGAATGGTTAATTTGGAGAATGAATCTCATCGCGTCGTGGAGACGGTAGTCCGTACGAATGCACGAGCGATGATATCATTTCCATGGTCGTGGAATTGTGTTGAAGTGTATGTATAATATTTCAGTATCAATATCATTTTATAATAATCATATATAGTTACTCATTACACCATTATACCCATCCAATTAATGTTTTGGCGGAAAATAGATTACACCACGACGTGGAGACGGTATTCCGTACGTACGCACGCGCGGTGATTTCCTTTTTCTGTTGGATGGATAGAAGGTTAATTAGAGTTGTTTAATATTTATAATAACATATCAGTATATAATAAATACTGATGTTATTACTTTATCATGAAACAACTAAAGAAGAATAAGTTTAAGAAGAATGAAATTGAAAAAGATTGGTAATGGATATTACCTCTTTTTTGAAGTGCTTCTTTGAGACCTCCTTTTAGGGCACTACAATTGGTCTTTGAAGAAGACCAGGACCTCTAGGATGTCTCTAGGGAAGTGGAGAGGAGAATATGGTAGGGGTTGGCCGAGATTTAAGGCTCAAAGTTGTGTGAGTAAGAGAGGGAGGAGGTGCCCTTTTATAAGGGAGGAGAGAGGCATCTTAGGAAAATCTCAAAATATTATTTTATATTAAGGTCAAATTTGGTTTATAATGGTTCCAAATGGTCTTATTTCGAAGATGAAGTGGTGATGGGTAGAAATCATCTCATCCAATAGGATTTAGAAAAGTTTAGGTTATTATTTTTACCTTATCAATTAGATTTAACACTAAGTAAAATAATTTAACTTTTACCGTGTCTTTTTGTTTTCCTACACTATATGGTTAATAAACTTACTATATCAAGCCAAACGAACCCCAAGTTGTTTATTATTAATATATCTATCCTTATCTAAGTCATTTTTTCGAACCTTAGATTTTTAGGAATTAAATAACAATTAATAATATAATATTTGTTTTAAAAACTAATTTATGTCAATTTTGACACTATTTGGTACATGATTTTTATGAAATTTCTAACAGAATGATAAGTTCTATCCAAGTTACATAAATCAACAATAACATGTCATATTAACCTAGAAAATTAGTTTAAGTCATAAAAAGTCTCAAATTACAATTATTTGGGCATTTATAAGATCAATTATGTTATTATTTTCTTAAAAAGGTAATTACTACATCATCGTTGTGTCATAAATAAATTAAATTATTTAAAGTATAACAATTAAAAATAAAATACCATTATGTAGGAAATATTTTTAGATTTCTAATGAATATTTATAGTCGAAATTATATTATGTATAACCCTATATTAAAAATGTTTTAGTAAATAAACTTTGATTTTAACTCTTTTAACTCTTCTTTGAATTAAATAATAATAAATGTCCTAATCTAATCCAAGTGGGCCTAAATGATAATATTTTAAACTTAAGGTTGTTTTTGGTCGAGATACACTTTTCCAATAGGATTAGGACATGTGTTAGGATAATATTAATATCATTTTTACCCTTAATTACCCTATTTATTTTTAACTGTGGTAATTAAAAGTAAAAAGTTACTATTCACCAAAAATTATTTTCATCTCATTGAACAACATTTTACTTACTGACATCAACCATGTCTCTCGGATTTTTGAAATTCCATTCACAGAAGCGGTAAAATAAAGATTTATGAAGAAATTAATTTTTTTAACTACCACTTAGTAGTTTCACTATTCATCAGAAATTGAAGTTTTTCAGAAAAATGCCAAAATTTCACCCTAAGCTATAATTGATATTCCGAATTCAAAAATTATTTCTATTTTAAAAAATTCCCAACATATAAGTTGCATTAATTAATTTTATAATTAATTTCCGCTGTCACAACAAATAACTATCAAAAGATTAACACTTGTTTATGTCTGGTGTAAATGTGAAATTACATCCAATGACCAACATTGTATTGAATTGTAAAAATATATTCTAAATATACTTTAAAACCAGTCAAATTAATAATTTATAACTATTAATTATTTCGATTAAAAAAGTTGTTTTTAATTAAAATTTAGTAATTTTCACTATTCATCAGAATATGAAAGTTATCCGAAAAGTACCAAAATTTCACCTTAGGCTAAATTTGATACTCCGAATCCAAAAATGAAGTCCATTTTGAGAGCTAAAATTTCTAAAATTTTAAAAGGTGGTTATTACTATTCATAACGGCTAGTTTTAATAATATTTTAATAGCATATCGTTGTTTAGTGAAACTCGGTATTGCGTACTACACACGCTATCGAGGAAGGTCGCGATTGCGTGTAATACAGGGCAAGTCAATGATGTGTTTTGTGCATGCTCCTTTTGGTGTAGCGTAAAACACAAGACATTAGTGAAATTAAAAAGAAAATTTTTCATAAAATCTTGGGCTGTTACATTCTACCCCCCTTAAAATGAATTTCGCCCTCGAAATTTGTCGGGGTTATAAATGGTTTACTATTCGAAAGATTCTTTAATAGAAACCCACATCGTAAAAAGATATACCAAAACCAATCTTTAAAAACAAAAGTATGAAACTTAACAGTTACCCAAATAAACTAATTATTGGGTTTCCACATAGGTGAAAATATGGATATGGAAGAGAAATCTAACCATCACGTTCTGATGAAGAGTGGTAGAGAACATGGCTATGGAAAAGCGATCAATCACAAAGCCGTAAATTTGTGACGATCTAAGGTACCATCTGATTCATCAAATATAAGATCACTAGGACAACATTTTTGGTTTTCAATATCGTTTCCCTAAAGTTGAAGAATTTTAATTAGAATAAATACTTACTTTATTTTGGTACAATCTCACTGTTGTTCGTGCCTTGAACAATTTCCACTTCATCTCTTAAATTAATGAAGTTGAATTTGTTATTCGTGAAGTATTAGCAGATCATGTGATAGAATGACGGGTCATTCCATCTGTCTCAAACAAAAGGTTAGAAAAAGTTATTAAATATACATAAGTCATTATATAGTGAGAATAATCATATATGGTTCCTAAAATGGACTTATACTTCATATATCATACTTCTTAATATAATAAAACTAGTTTCTACTAAACAGGGACTTCTTGTAGGCCAGTGGTAGGCGATAAAGGCCAGTCGCACTTCGGTTGTGGATTCGATTCCCATAGCCTTGTCCAACGCGATGGGATATCGCCCATCCTGCAGGTTGTCCTTTTTCTAAAACTATATTACTATAACATCCCATCAATAATATCGAAAAAAAATTCTATCCTTAAACAATACTAACTTATGTCCAACATAATCCATTCCAATATTTAGGCTTATCCATAATACTGCAGTCCACTCTCATAACATAGTGAAAACGATTACCAAAGATTTAATACCATCGTTGATCCCCATATATCATAAGATATGTTTGGTTGGTCACATTCCAAACATTCAATGTACTTAATCATGTATTCTCTTGAATACCTTAGTGAGAACATGAATTCAGTTAAAAGTTAACACCTTCCACATACCAAAATCCTCAAAATTCTATATACTCAAACCATGATATCACTTAGTCCTTATATCAATCATAAGCTCATGAATACTGTTAAACATTTAATTTTCTCATTTTCCCTTCATTATACGCATATCATCTTATTTCCAAAAAAATATCTCAATCACTTTGAATACCACATTAGACCAACACATAAATATTCCAATACATTATGATACCACATTATTTTGGAATCCCATTACATAAACACTTAATCATTCCACCAAATCATTGTCATATTCAACATCACCAATAGTGATCGCATGTTACTTCCCTTTGTCCTTTGCCTTCAGTGGTTGCTCATGTTGATCATCACTAACCCTTGGATTAGGGAATTTATTAGCATAATGCCCCATTTCCTTGCACTTGAAGCATTGAAGTGTTGGTGGTGCATTCTCTGCAGTGTTTGCTTTATTCACATCATTAGAATCCCTTTTTCCATTACTTCGACACTCAGATGCTCGATGACCTTCTTTTCCATACTTAAAACATTTTCTAGTCCCATTAAGAAAATCTCCACCAAGCTTCTTTCCACACTTTGTGCATAAGGAAACATTCATCTTCTTTTCACCATTATTCTGAGATTTCTCCTTGAACTCCATCTTTCGTTTCTTGTCAAAACCATGAGATGGATATGTAACACCAACTTCCATTTATACCTTGATAGCACAACACACAATTTCTTCATAGCTACTGAAGTCTCTTATAGCTAATGCCCTTCGAAGACTTGGTTTTAAGCCACTAAAAAATCGATCAACTTTACTTTCAGGTGGGATGATAATGCCAGATGCATACCTTGCAAGTCTTGTAAAATTCGCTTCATATATACCAACAGATTCATCATCCTTTTGCTTTAGTTCAAGATACTCCTTCTCCATATTTTCTCGAAGAATACGAGGGAAGTACTAATTGAAAAATAAGTTCTTGATCTCGTCCCATTCCATGGACTCAATTTATTCTCTTTGCCTCGTATTCTGGATAATATTACACCATTGATCAGCTTCACCTTCCAAACGATATACTGCTAAGATGACTTTATCATGTTCAGAACATTGAAGAACTGAAAATATCATTTCAGTGGTACTGATCCATCGTTCAGCAACAAGTGGACTAGAAGACCCATTGAAAGAAGGTGGACGTTGCCTCATGAAGGACTCAATAGAATATTGTTCCCTTCTCTGCTCATTTGGAAGTCCAGAATGATTCATAGCTTGTGTAAGTATAGCAATAAGATTTTTCACTCCATCTCCCATAACATTTGTTTGTTCAGGAGGACAATCATTGCATTGTCCATTGCATTGATCAACACGGTTCCTTCGGGTTCCAGCCATCGTCTAAAACCAAAAAAGAATAGTGTGAGAGGAAAAAATCATAATAAAGGGGGAGTAACTTCAATATATAACATCTTAGGTTTAATCTAATATCGTTACCATAGTTCTAGGACTATATCCTATACGTATACTTATCCTTAGGGACATCCCTAGAAATACCTTAGAAACATCTCTAGGGATCTCACTAACGTTTTCGCATCCTAGTTTCCAAAGGTTGACTAAACCTTTCCTCTGATACCAACTGTAGAGACTCGAAGCCTAACTTACATGGACATTACATTACATTTGTGGAATACTTAGTACATAACGAAAACACACACACAAGGATCGTAATAGTTTAGTGTCTTTGGAAACTCAGAATATAATCTTCTAATCCTGGTGAAAGATCTTCAATATCTCCCATAAATATCTTCTTTTTTTTCCTAAAACCATTCTTTATACCCTGGGGAAAAGAAAACATAAAAGGGTGATCTCAAATGCTCAGTAAGGGTAAACAAAAGAAATATCAATCACATCATATACATAAGAACATAATTTTTGGAAATCTTAACCTGCAAAATAGATCATAATTTCATAACATGGGATAAATCATGGAAGTGAAATGTAATCACAATAATAATAAATTAAAACATGAAACATTGTGGCATACACACATAATCATATAGAATCATTTCTTGTTAGTCAAGAGTCATTGGCAAAACTATCTTAGTGGACAAAGTCCCTTTCTGAACCGAGTCACCCTCGTTTCAGTCCTGTTCCACTGAGCCAGTATAACCTACCGTTCCAGCCATGTCTATCTCATGAGATATAAAATATTTACCCAATGCATTGGAGGGAGATATAGGTCCCACCCATCTTATAATGAATCCTTTCTTATGTGTGCCACATAATCATAAATCATACATCATCGCATAACACATGTAACAAAAATGGGATTCTTGAAACATCATGACATCATAAAACAAATCATATAAGGTAAATGACTTCATAAAAATAATTCACTCACAACATAATCAAATCAATGTAATAATAGGGATAAAAATAGAACCCTTTATTATCTTATATGGAAAATAATTTTGATAAAACACTTGAACTCCATTCTTGAGGAAAATATCATTTCTTCTTCAAAAACACTTTTCTTTTCTTAACATGTCATACAATTATAAACTAAAAAATTGATTAAAAATAAACTTGAAAACATGTAAAGGAGGCTTCTTGAAAATAATGTTTTAAAAATCCATTCATGCCGTATAAGTTCAAAAAAACATTCTTCGTTCTTTTGTCGGAAAAGTCAAAAAATACCCCGTACGAAAAAACGACAAAAGATTCCTTTCATATTCTTTACTAAAAACTCACCAAAGGGTAAAATTGTATTTAAACTATTGTAAGTGGATGGAAACAATATTACATATTTAGGGAACATGGATGTGGATGATAAAATACACCCCAGTAAATACCAAAGTATAAACAATCTCCGATAAAAATGAGATTGTGATATTTCCCCTTACCTTAGGTCCGACATGCTTTGTACATGTACAAACCTCCTTTATAATGATTTAAATCATTTTATTGACTTATTCCAGAATCATATTCATTTTTATTATATCATATATGGTCCACTTATGACTTTATATTACCCGTTCTTTTGTAAATTCATGTTAAAGTAGCGTTTTGGGTAAAATCGTCTCATTTGTCGTTCGTGTTTTTAACTTCTAATTATTAATATGATTACTTAGATCATGATTACTTAATTCCAGAATATAAAACATGATTTATATATATATTCAGAATATATATATATATATAACAAATCATTAAATGGAAAGAAATACACCGTTCATGGTGACGGTAGTCCGTACGTACGCATGAACGCTGTTTTCATTTCCTTATTGAATTGAATGGAATTAACTAGATGACACACATATAAATATACATAAATCCAGTATCATTATTATTTCATATATTTCATTAGTAATTATTATATATACTTTATAATCATTCATGAATGGTTAATGTGGAGAATGAATCTCATCGCGTCGTGGAGACGGCAGTCCGTACGTATGCATGAGCGATGATATCATTCTCATGGTCGTGGAATTGTGTTTAAGTGTATGTATACTATATAAGTATCAATACCACTTTATAATAATCATATATAGTTACTCATTACACCATTATACCCATCCAATTAAGGTGGTGGTGGAAAATAGATTACACCACGGTGTGGAGACGGTATTCCGTACGTACGCACGCGTGGTGATTTCCTTTTTCTGTTGGATGGATAGAAGGTTAATTATATTTGTTTCATATTTATAATAACATATCAGTATATAAGAAATACTTATGTTATTACTTTATCATTAAACAAATAAAGAAGAAGAAGTTGAAGAAGAACGAAATTGAAAAAGATCGGTAATGGATATTACCTCTTTTTTGAAGTGCTTCTTTGAGACCTCCTTTTAGGGCACTACAATTGGTCTTGGAAGAAGACCAGGACCTCTAGGATGTCTCTAGGGAAGTGGGGAGGAGAAAATGGAAGGGGTTGGCCGAGCTTGAAGGCTCAATGTTGTGTGAGGAAGAGTGGGAGGAGGTGCCCTTTTTTAAGGGAGGAGAGGGGATCTTAGGAAAATCTCAAAATAGTATTTTATATTAAGGTCAAATTTGGTTTATAATGGTTCCAAATGGCCTTATATCGATGATAAAGTGGGGATGGGTCGACATACTCCCATCTAATAGGATTTATACAAGTTTAGGTTGTTATTTTAACCTTATAAATTAGATTTAACTCTATGTTAAATAATGTAACTTTTACCGTGTCTTTTTGTTTTCTTACACTATATGGTTAATAAACATACTATATCAAGCCAAAAGAACCCCAAGTTGTTTATTATTAATATATATATCCTTATCTATGTCATTTGGCCGAACCTTAGATTTTTACGAATTAAATAACAATTAATAATATAATATTTGTTTTAAAAACTAATTTATGTCAATTTTGACACTATTTGGTACATGATTTTTATGAAATTTCTAACATAATGATAAGTTCGAACCAAGTTACTTACATCAACAATTACATGTCATATTAACCTAGAAAATTATTTTAAGTCATAAAAAGTCTCAAATTACAATTATTTGGGCATTTATAACATCGATTATGTTAATATTTTCTTAAAAAGGAAATTACTGCATCATCGTTGTGTCATAAATAAATTAAATTATTTAAAGTATAAAAATTACAAATAAAATAAAATTATGTAGGAAATCTTTTCAGATTTATAATGAATATTTATAGTCGAAATTATATTATGTATAACCCTATATTAAAAATCTTTTAGTTAATAAACTTTGATTTTAACTCTTTTAACTCTTCTTTGAATTAAATAATAATAAATGTCATAATCTAATCCAAGTGGGCGTAAATGATAATATTTTACACTTAAGGTTGTTTTTGGTCGAGGTACACTTGTCCAATAGGATTAGGACATGTGTTAGGGTAATATTAATATCATTTTTACCCTTAATTACCCTATTTACTTTTAACCGTGGTAAATAAAAGTAAAAAGTTACTATTCACCAAAAATTATTTTCATCTCATTGAACCACACTTTACTTACTTACATAAACCGTGTCTCTCGGATTTTTGAAATTCCATTCACAGAAGCGGTAAAATTAAGATTTATGAAGAAATTAATTTTTTTAACTACCACTTAGTAGTTTCACTATTCATCAAAAATTGAAGTTTTTCAGAAAAATACCAAAATTTCACCCTAAGCTATAATTGATATTCAAAATTCAAAAATGATTTCTATTTTACAAAATTACCAACATATATGTTTCATTAATTGATTTTATAATTAATTTCCGCTGTCACAACAAATAACTATCAAAAGATTAACACTTGTTTATGTCTGGTGTAAATGTGAAATTACATCCAATGACCAACATTGTATTGAATTGTAAAAATATATTCTAAATATACTTTAAAACCACTCAAATCAATAATTTATCACTATTAATTATTTCGATTAAAAAAGTTTTTTTTGTAATTAAAATTTAGTAATTTTCACTATTCATGAGAATATGAAAGTTATCCGAAAAGTACCAAAATTTCACCTTAGGCTAAATTAGATATTCTGAATCCAAAAATGAAGTCCATTTTCAGAGCTAAAATTTCTAAAATTTTAAAAGGTGGTTATTACTATTCATAAAGGCTAGATTTAATAATATTTTAATAGCATATCGTTGTTTAGTGAAACTTGGTATTGCGTACTACACCCGCTATCGAGGAAGGTCGTGATTGCATGTAATACAAGGCAAGTCAAGGATGCGTGTTGTGCAAGCTCCTTTTGGTGTAGCGTACAACACAAGACATTAGTGAAATTAAAAAGAATATTTTTCATAAAATCTTGGGCTGTTACAGTTCTAACTTTGAGTTATCTTAATTCAGACTCTGAACTCTTATGAGTTCTGACTCCGAGTTCTATGAATTAAGACTCCGAACTCTTATGAATTCTAAATCCAAATCCTAATGAAATCAGACTCCGAACTTTTCATGGTAAGACTCGGAATTCTTATGAATTCATGCTCTGAATTACCTCTAAATTCAGACTCCATAATTCTATAGAAATCATGTTTCGAATTCCTTAGAAAATTGAATGTGAATATCCTGGTAGTATAGGCACCGAATGTGTATTTGATTAGACGATGAAATTTTATTTCCTTACATTTCTATTATTTGATTTCGGTTATGTAGCTATAATATTTCATACACTTTTTTTGGTAATAAAATGATGTCATGCATTCGGTTACTTACAAACCGTTGTTTGAGTGACACGTGTACAGTTCCCTCTGAAATTCAAGGAAAAACATGACCATTGGAGGAGGGAGCTGACCGTTGGAGTTGTGCCTATAAATATGAGCTCATTCAAAAGAGCACAACATTGTTCTATGAATCTATAGATTACATGCTATTGAAGGGATTTCTAGATACTATCATGCTTAGTGCATACTGAACTTCTTGTTCATATTTTCTTCGTACGACTCCGAATGTTGCTAAGTATAATTGAGGACTTATGAGGATAGGAAGACAGAGGTGCCGACTTCCTTAATTTTCGAGGACTTCATTGCTGAGAATGACATAGGTGCCGACTACCTTGAAGTTGAGGGCATGTAGGGATAGAAAGACAAACTCCGATCTCTATATAGACAGCTTACCCTGGTGTGGGTAAGACAAATTTTCTTGAAAATATGAATCATGGTACCATTATCCAAGGTTGTTGGATACCCTTTTCTTTGGGTTAAAAGATTTATTACTTGTTACTTGTTTGTTCCATGTTTTCCACTGAATTTTTATTGTTGAGGAAAGTTTAACTATATTATAATTCCTTATACTTGTATACATTGATTTAGTAATATTCTATACAAATTAATGTAGAATCTTTACCTTTGAAAACTTTCATTAAGTATCATTTTCTGGAACCACTTTTCCAGAATCACTTTCTCGGGATCATATTTCTGGAATCCAGCAAGTGTGTAGAACTAGAGATTTTGTGTATTATATTTTTTAACCTTGTTAAACATAACAATATTTAAAAGTTCCAAAGTAATATTTTAAAGAGTACAATTCACCCCCACCTCTTGTATTTTGAGCATCATTAGATACATCATTCAGTATCTATATTATTTTGATCCAATATTTGGCATGATAGAATATATCATACCTCACATTCCATCTCTTCATCCAATGCATTGGGTATGTTAATGTTAGAGGTTTACTATAATGGTTGATCCAAGTGTAACTAAAATGGTTACACGATAAGGTAGTCATGAGAGTTACATCATAAGGTAGCTATAAGGGTTATAATATAAGGTAACCATGAAAGATAAAAATCAAATGGTATCCATGAGGGTTACAATATTAAGTAAGTAATTACCTCGGTAACATTGATGATTTTATTTATATTTTATATGTTTTATTGAAATCTCTTTTTTTCACGATGTATGTATATGATAAATTATAGGTGAGAAGTATGTATTTTTGAAATTGATTTCATATATTTATAATTATTTAGGAACTAATAGTTTATTTCTTTATTTATATGTATCTTATTGATAATTTTCTCTTCATCCCAATGTTTTAATGTTTTTTCAAAATGTTAAATGATGGGTAAGAGAAAAAAATAATACAAGATGAATATTATGAAGATTTTTCATGGAAAGATTTATTTTTTATTAAAAGAAATTATTATGGTAGAAATTATTACCATGTTCTTTAATCTATGATATGTCTATTTATAATTTAAAGCTATAGTAAAAATAGGGATTCTAAAGTAGGAAGGCACTGAGTGAATGATATCTTTCTAATTTTTTTACCTGGAACATTGGTAATTTGAATCGAGTGGCTTCTGATAGTAATTGATATATTGAAACATGCTATAAATAGTAGTTCCATACATGTATGGGAACAACCCGAGATACCATAAATGAACATGATGATAGTAGTACATTTTCTATGGCCAAAACATCCTTCTTAAAGTGGATCTTCTGAACCAGTGGTGGATGAAGGGTGTATTAAATCAATTGAAAAGATATTCAATGTCATGGGGTGTTTAGATAAAAAATTTATCCATTTTATTTAACATTTTTAAGGATAAGATGTCTTGTGGTGGTTAATGGTCATAAATATCATGGATAATGAGGATAATTATGCCTTAGAATGGGATAAATTTAAGAGTCTGTTCCTTGAAAAATATTTTCTTAAGGTCATTTTAATTAGGACGGGAATGAAATTCCAAGAGATGAAAGAGAAGGATGATGATTCATTGTATGTTTATGAATAATGGTTCACTTTAGTTTCAAGGTGCATTCCAAATATTTTTCAATATATTGATTGTTAAATCAATTGTTTTCACTAAGGAATGAAGCCAAAGTACATAATGTCATTGGACTAATATGAATAAAATAGTTATGAGATACTTGTCTGATGTGGTGACACGGTAGAAATTGGGTTCCCTAATGATCAATTGTACTTTGAAAACAAGAAAATGAAATCGTCCAGATGGTAGGAAACGGGTAAGAATAAATCAAAAAAATATGATTATTATAAAATATAGCTTCTAGTTTGTGGAAACTATGGTAAAAAAAACCTTAGGTATTGCTTTAAAAAATATAGGAAGTGTTTTCGATGCAATACATTTGGAAATACATCCCTAGATTTCAATTTAAGATTTACTTATATTTAATTATGATAACAAAAATAAAATGTTTTTTAAATGTGGTGATATGAGTAATTATGCAAATACCTTCCCAAAGAACAATCTAAATGATGGAAAGCATCTAGATTATAAGAATAAAGTTGTAGTTAAATCCATTGTGAATAAGTAAGAGGATTTTGGGCCGTCAAATGAAGTTGTATTAGGTACATTGTTTGTTTAATCTTATTTTTCTAATGTCCTGTTTGATACATGGTCTACACATTCCTTTATTTCTCTGAAATTTTCTAGTTAATTGGAAATTTTACCACAATAATTGAAACTGTGAATCATGGTTAAAACACCAGGGGAAATATAAAAGAAAAATATAAATTATAAGAATCTTCCATTTGGTCTCTCTCGAAAGAAATTAACTAAAGACTGTGTTGTTTTACTATTAATGGAGAATGACTTTATTCTGGTTATGTATTGGATTTCTGTTTATCATGATAATATTGATTTTAGTGGTAACAAATTTGTTTTTATGAAAGAGTTTACATTTTTATACAATAATTAATCCAAACCATTGGTAGCATATGAAGAAGTTGGAAAACATTAAAAATTATGGAAATGAATGAAATCTTTCACATATTGTTGAAAAAAGGAAATTATTCAGATTAATGATGTGATGGTGGTAAAAAAACCTAAAGTTTTTTCATTATGAGTTTCTTAGTGTTAAACCTAATCAGGAAGTTGAATTTACCATTTAAATAGTTCAAGATATTAATCCATTTAAAAAACACCTTATAGAATGGCTCAATTAGAACTTCTTGAAATGAAAAAGTAGTTGTAAGAGTATCCTAAAAAAGGATTCATCCATACTAGAACATAACCATGGGGTGATACTAATTTTTTTTAAAATATGGTTTCATGAGTATTTTCATTGATTATAGAGATTTGAATAAAATTAATATTAATAACTAGTATTCAATGCCTTATATTGAAGACTTATTTGATCACCTCTTAGGAGCTCAAAAATTTTCTAAGATATAATTTAGATTTGGGTACCATCACATAAATGTGAAATAGTATGACATTCGAAAAATATCATTCCCAACTATATATGGGAATTATGAGAATTTTTTTATTCCCTTTGTCTTGAAAAATACCACTACTATATTTTTGGATCTTATGAGTAGATTCTTCAATGAATATGTAGATATATTTTTTTTGAATTATTGATGATATTTTGGTTTCATAAAAAAGTTATGGGGATTTTGAAAAAATATATAAGTACAATTCTAAAAACACTTAAAGAAAATAAGTTATATGTGAAATTTAAAAATTGTGATTTTGGGTTGCAACATAATTCTATTCTTGGGAAAATAGTAAATAAGGGTGCAATAATAGTCCATTATTTCAAAACAAAAGTTGTTGATGAATGGATAATGCCTAAAAATGTTATAAATATTTGTATTTTTTATAGATTGGAAGGTTATTAACAACGGCTTGTTAAAAAAAATTCATAGTTACCAAGAATGTTAACTTAGTAAACATGAAAAAGGATAACATTTATTTGGAAAGAATATTGTGATTTTTTTTCATTATGTGAATAGAATATAAGTTTATTCTCTAGTTTTGGACCATTATTCCAGAAATGCTGATTTTTTCAGCGACACCAATTCTTCATTAAAGGGACCTGGTTGAGTTCTGAAGTAGAATGATCAGGCAATTGATTATGCTTCATAACAATTATAACCTCATGGGTTAAATTATCCCACACATGATCTAGAATTGTCATCATTGATTTTATCTTTAAAAATTTTATGAAATCATTTATATATAGAGCTACATGTGAAATATATACTAACCATAAATGTTATAAGTATATATTTAATTAGAAGGAATTAAACTTGAGGTAGAGAAGATGGCTAGAACTGATAAAGGATTATGATTCCCTCGTTAATTATCATCCTAGAAAATCTCAAAGATTAGAGTATTCCATTCTTTTAAAACATTCTTGATCATTAACCATGTACATTTTCATCATGACCCCTTGGTTTTTCATTTGAATAAATTTTTTTTTGAAAGTTGTTGGTGTAGGAAATTAGCCTTTTCTGTTTTAGGTTTTTGTTAAATTTTATCTCTCAGAAAGAATAAATAAAGTTCATAAGGAAGACCATGAGTTAAAAAAATGTTTTAATTGGTTAATGAATCTAATTTTCATGAATTTAATCTTGATAATGATTTTTCTTGAAATTTGGAATGTGATTATATGTTGCTTGTGATTCTGAAATGAATAAATAATTGTTATGTAGAGATCATAGTTATCCATTTTCAGTTCATCCTTGCAGAAGAAATATATAAAATTACCATTCATAGTATTACTCGTCAGATGGATAGAAAGAAGATATTTCTAATTTTACATTTAAATGAATAACTTGTAAATAGTTTAAAGCATAGTGAAAATTTCAAAAGGTGTTGCTTCAGCCTTTTTAACTTCCATAATGGAAATGGGAAAATATATCTATGTATTTTTTGGTAAGACTACCAAATACTTCTTGGGAAACAATGCGATTTTGGTTATTGTTGAAAGGTTGACTATATCATCCCATTTCCATCATAATTGAGAAACTCCTTCTCTAGATCATATTTATTGAATGTACCTCCATGATATTGTCAGGTAAAATGGAGTTCATATATCCATTGTATATGACCATGACCTAAGGCTCGGTTCTGTCTTTTGGAAAAGCCTTCAAAAGGTTTTGGGAACTGAATTAAATTCCAACACAACCACTCATTCACAACCTAATGGATATAACAAGAGAACAATTATTAACATGAAAGACATTTAACATGATTTTTCAATAGATTTTCGGGTAATTCAGGTTCAACAACATTATTTACATGATTTTTATTATAATAACTGCTTTCATGCTGGTATACAGATGGAAATTTTCAAGGAATTATATGGAAAGCAGTGTCGAACTCCATCATTTTGGGATGATGCTTGGGAAAGGAAGTTGATGGGACTAATATTTGTAGAGAAAGTGTTTGAAAATGTGAAGATGATCCAAAAATACATGTCCATAGCTTAGAGAACCTAGAAAATTAATGCAGATAATCAGAGGAAATAATTTTCTTTCGAGGTAGGTGGTCATGTTTTCATTATAATATCTCCTTGGAAAAGTGTTATTCATTTTAATACGATAGGAAATCTCAGTAAATGATTCATTGGACCTTATAAAATCTTAGATAATGTTTTTCTAGTTTCTTTCTAGGTATATTTGCCTATGATTTTATCTTAGGTACCCAATGTTTTTCATGTTTCCATACTAAGAATGTATGCTCCATATTCATCTCATGTTTTGGGAACAAAAGTAGTTCAGTTGGAAGATAACCATTCTTATGAAGAAAAGTCTATTCAAAATCTTTATCAAAGAGAGCATTTATTGTGGAATAATTTAATTCACTAGGTTACAGATTTGTGGAGAAACAACATGGTTGAAGAACAAAGATAAAATTTTGAAAAATCAATGAGGGAAAGGTATCCTCCCTTTTTTAGTATGTGAACAAAAATTTTGAGGATGAAATTTTTAAATGAGAGAGAATGATCAACTTAGGTTCTTATGATATAATATCTTTTCATTCTGGAATTAACTAATTAAATAACATATATTTACAAAAATTAAGAATCTATACAAATAGAATAGTAACCTCTCCTATGAATGAATAAATAAAATTTAGGTAACTTAGAATGAAAATATGATATATTTGTGTCATATAATATATAAATAAATGTTTTGAAACAGATAAAATAAGTTTTTTTATTGTTTTAACATATAAATTTTTTATTTAAAATTTTCTAATTAATATGAAAATTATAAATAAAATTTTCCTTCATAAAACTGATTCATAAATTAATATCTTTTGGTCTTATAGTTATAAGATAATTTTACAAAACCTCAATTAATTTTTCAAAATGTCATAAAATCAGATATAATTTAAAACATGTATTTTCAAAATAAATAATGATTTTAATTTAAAATTAAAATATTTGTATTTAGAAAATAATTTTTATAAAATGGTCTTCATTTGTTTGTTCTTAATGTTTAGAAATGGTTAGGGTGAAATTTTATTATTTTTCTAAAATAGTTGATTTTTTAGGGAATATTGAAATATAGTAATTTCCAGTATCTAACATATTCATGAATTATTCCATAATAGATGATTTATTGATTAATTAACACAAAAATATAAAACTATAAGTCATAATATTTATTAATTTAGTGATAATTCTGAAATTATTCATAGTGTTGAGCTAAAATAATGAATTAATTAATATAAATACCACCTCTCACAACCTCTTTTCCTCACATATTGAAACGTTTTATATTGTTTAATTTCTACCCAATTACATTGAAATTCCTCTTACCCAGGTCCAATACTTACTTGTATCACCAAAATTGAAAAACCTAGGGCATTAAGGATGTTCTCAAGGTGAAGAATCTCAAGTGGAAAATTCCTCTTTTATTTTATTTTAAATTTATTTTATTTTCCTTTTTTTGTAATTCTCTCCTCACCTTCCCTCATTAAAGCGACATTAAAACTCTAGTATCTTACACATAATATAATTTTATTATGTTATTGTAATATCCATCATCATACCTATCCTCTTATCCCTTTATTCTAGAAAATGAAAACATTTTCTGTGATGTGTCGATTTACCGCCGTCGTGGATGATGTGTTTTCATATTCTTTTACCACCTTCAAGAATGGTTAAAATTCCACTATTATGGTTGAATAATATATTATTATACATTTTATTATTTATATAATATTATGAAACAATTGTATAAAGATGATATTAAACAAGATGTTATACATTCATGATGGTCGTAAAAACGCCAAACTAAATTATATCACTTTTCTTAATGTTTTATATAATAAATCATCCTCATATCAGAAAACTAAAATGATATATGGTATAATTTAAAATTAAGGAATCATATTAACATTAATTACTTACACATATGGATTTTTTTCTTCCATTCAACAAGAAAACCTATATTGAGCCAACCATGAAATAAATTAACCCCAAACAGTAAAAAACAAAATATTAACAACAAATGGGTGGAAGTATTCCATAACAATGCCACAAAAGGTATTATAAATATGAATATATTCATTTAATAAATTAAAAACATTATTTAAACCACTATACATATGATTTAAAAAATATTTAATGATTTCAAACCCAAGGTAAGGGACTTTTCTTTAAAAATATGCCTTTAAATTTATATTTTAAGAAAATTAAAAAGGAATGTTTTTATGATGAAATTATTTATGTATAATGATTATGATTTGGTTCTTGGGAATTTTTCTTGATGTAGGGTGATACTTATATCTCCCTACAATGCATTGGGCTTGTTGATGTTGGATGTTGACTATAATTGTTTCCATGTATAAGTGTGATGGTTACACTATAAGGTAGTCGTGAGGGTTACATCTTAAGGTAGCCATGAGGGTTACATTGTATAGTGTTTATGGGGGTTAAAAATCATATGGTATCCATGAGGGTTACAATATTATGTAATTAATTCCCCAAATTACATTTATAGTTCTGTTTATGTTTTCTATGTTTTATGGAAATATCTTGTTTAGAAAAAGTATGTATAGGATACCTTATGGGTGGGAAGTATGTATTTGTGAAAATAATATCATATGTTTTTAATTATGCATGGAATAATACATTCCTTACTTTTTATATTTAACTTACTAGTATTTTTGTGCTCATACAAATTTTTAAAACATTTTTCAAAGGGTTTAAGGGTGGGTAAGAAAAAATAGGAAGCCAAGATGAATGCTGTGATGATTTTCCATGAAAAGATTTATGTTTTATTGAAAACTTTTGTATTAGGGAATAAAGGGTTATTGTTTTAGTAGTACCCACTTCATATATTTATGTGTTTATATGTCTGAATTATTTCATAATTTTCTAAAACTCTAAATGTAAATGATATTTAGGAATGTGAGAAAGTTAATTTTAAAATAATTTACTAGGTTATAAAACGGTTAACGTCAGGACATTATTCCCATACAGAAAATGGTGAATGTTAATACAATGAAGACCTTCTTATGAATGAATCGATATAAAATTATCTCATTGTCTTGATACTCATAAATTATGTTTCATACATTCTCTCATTATCCTATATGATTTATTTTTATTTATTATACTGACTGAAAAATAACATTTTTTATTATAAAAAAACTTTTGAGGAAAAAGTGAGAATCCCCAGGATCCAAACATTACAACCAAATAAAACCATTAAAGAGGATAACCAGATCAAGGCTATAGAATAAAACACTCCCCAATGACTAAATCCTGATAACAAAACTTCACCATCGCATAACCACTCGGCTAGCTTCCCTGTGTGGGGTTTCATAGGCCTAGTACCAATGGTATATCTCTACCCTCTCGAACATTAAAATCTAAATGGCATGCTCAGGTGAATGCTTCCTGATCTGAACCTCATCTAGAGCTTATCATTTTATTGTTCTAGTTTCATAGAAACCCCAAATTCAATATGTTATCTCTATCCAAAATTCATCTTCGTTAACCACCCATACAGATTCCCTGAAACACCACTAAAAATTTCAAAATATAGATAAAAAATATCGATATGTGAGTTCACTACCATAAACACATCTCCAAACACATCATACTGACTTCCTGCACAACTGAGTACACCTAGAAATGATGTCTAAATAGGACACCATTTTCAATTATCCTGAACCAACCGATCGATCTAATGACCAAAAGAACCTTGAAAACTGCAGCACTGCTCCACCTCTGAGAGATTGGGGGAATCCCATAACCAGAGCAAAAAAACTAACAAAATGAGATAGGGAGAAACACCAATTAAACAACATCTCAATACCATCTCATCAGCATCTTCATCAACACAACAACACAAGAATCAAAAAAATTATTAAAATGAGACTGAACTGACTGGTAAACACAAACACTTAAACAAAAATGCTAAAAACAGAAATGAAAGATGATGATGAAAGGCCATTCCAAATATGCCGACAACCACTGCACCAAAAATTCAAAAGTATTTCCATTAACACCGCTCCTAATCCACATTCAAGGGGATCAGAATAACAATAGACCTAGGTAAGGAAGGAGTAGCTGAGGGATTTGAGCTTCGTCACCATCCATGAGGAAAAAGAACAGATCCAAGAAGGAGGATAAGCAAGAAGAATGGTATTTCGGAGATAATGCGGAAGATATATGAAAAGTTCACCCCCACTCTGAGCTACCACTGATAAAAAATCATAGAATGATGGAGATATCAGGGAGGAACTGCTAAGAGGCCCCTTTTCCATGATTATTTTATTTTACATTATCAAACGAAATTATCAATGAACAACCAATTACATGTATTTAACAATAAAATTCTATATAAATCAAATGTATAAAAATATCTTATTCTATTAAATCATAAGGGAAATGTTCTTTCATGGGTAATTCATTTCATATCATATCTTATATGATAGAACAAGAAAATTCTACTTTACCATAAGGATACATCAACATGTTTTTCATCCACACAAGAATGTATTATATTCATGATATAAATTAAAAATAATCTCTTATGTAAGGAATGATAATAATGTTAATTGATATAAATATCTAGTGAAACATAAACCTACAGAATTCCAATTATAGAGTCTATTCTCCTAAAAACACTTCATCAAGATTAACATTTGTGAACTTTATAAGAATATGCCTCAATGTTATATTATCATCCGATATGTAATTGTAAAATATAATATATATCTCTTAAGAATGATGTTATCTAGCCCGTTGGATATACATTTAATAATATTTTCATTTCATTTATGCGTTATTGTTATAGTAGGGAACTATTATAATATTTTGATGTAGTCAATCCTCTTAGGAAATCATCATATTAATATTAAGTAAAATAACAAAGATCACGGGATAAGATATTTAATAACATTTTTATTAATGAATATATGGGTAATAAAATTTATAAATTCAATTTTTCCTCGGTTACCAAATCAATTAGGATCCCATTTTTACTAGATAAAACACGTAATAGGTAACTTATAATCTCTTGAATGAAAACATTCTTCTATTGAGGCATGGATATATCTCTTGGGCCTACCACATTAATCTATATCTATTATTTTTACTCTGACTTCAACCCCTTGAGAAAATCCCTCAAGAGGTTATATCACCATGTATTCACCTTTTTTACTCATTCATTGTCTTGATATCTAGGTTAATATCATATTAATTATTTTATCATATAATAGAACATTATTATATTATAAAAACACCATTCCACTTAATAAATATTTTTGAAACAACTTATTAAGCTATATTAGAGCTGAACTATACTCGGTTGGTATAAATCGGACTCCAAAAATATTTAATAATATTTTTAAGTTTATTTACTTAATCCTTAATATAATACTAAGTCAAATTATCCATAGGAAAACCAGTTTTTTAACCCCAATAGTAACTTTTATTCCCACTTTCTCTAGTAATATAAACCTTATCCATTTCACATTATCAAATATTATGGGATATCTCTAAGTTATATTTAATGAAGCTCCGATTTTATTCTTTTGATACTTCTCAATAAGGATTTATGCATACGAAATATAAAAAGTTATTACATATCATGACACATGATACATGATATAATAACATAACAATATGAAATTACATTCATTATTATTATATCCTCTTATGTATTAAAACCTCATTTAGGTGAGATGTTAAACCATTTGGTATAGAAATAATTCTCTAGTAAATTTATATATCATTCATTTTTCTATACTATTTCAA
Organism: Viscum album; assembly: GCA_963277665.1. NCBI lineage: Eukaryota > Viridiplantae > Streptophyta > Magnoliopsida > Santalales > Viscaceae > Viscum > Viscum album. The sequence goes on from CAUJRU010000170.1 coordinate 1,146,085, forward strand.
TGTATATATGATAAATTGAACTATGTATCCACATTGATCTATCTTCGTAGATATATTTCTCTGGATCTTGGCCTATTAATTTAATTCATCTTTTGTGAAATCATTTCATATTAGTACTAACCAAATATAACAATTAACATATTTTTCTATTTATTATATAATTATTTATAACTTTGAAAACTTTAGTTCCACTACTAAATTATTATAATCCCAAGTCTCATATTTTTTCATTAAGAAAATAAACTCCCTTATGGGTTTATAAAAATTAATATTAGATGATCCCAATTCTTTCTTTAATATATCTAAGAATATATACAACTTACGTACATTTTTATCTTTCTTTAAAGACACCAACCCTTATAGTTAAATCATGTGAATATATTATAATCGGCTTCCGTTTAAAGATGATGATCATGAAATACACTTTCCTTAATAAATGATCACATATGATTACTTTTAATAGTATAATTATAATATATTTTAACACAATCACTGATGAGAATTTTCATCATAGACAATATCTAGAAAATATTAGAAAACTTTCGTATCCAATAGTATCTTAGAGGTATAGAATTTACCATCAATTCCCAATTTCCACTTGAACATTCACAAATGAATTAACATGAATTGAATAAGGGGAACATAAGAAATGATTAGTAATTTTAATAGATATTAAATACCCTTTGTGTGTTGTTGAAATATACTGTTGATAATGGTTCTTATGGAATATGGTATTTATCTTGAGAAAAATTTATGGATATACTTTGTTGTGGATATGTTATAGTACTCTAGATTTTAGTTCCAATAAATAAATAACATCAAAAATAACATGTACAATTTTCAATGTGTGAGGTGAAAGTGATTATAAAACTTTAGTGTATCTTAAGATTCTTGAAATAAATTTGGAGAAGTTTTAATTAATTCTGGAGATATTTTGATGCAATATTTAAGCCTCTAGAGTTGAATAGATTCATGCATAAAAATATATATGTAATGATTTAAAGTGTACAAAACAGATAAATTAGAAAGTTTATAAAAGCATATTTTGTTCATATGGTAGGATTAGACATTATCTCTAAGTATTTTCAATTGGAATAGTTATATATGATATATATTATATTTTAATTGATGCATTAAATATTTTTTATGATAGTTATTGGGTTTTATAAGATACACACATAGCTTAATATGATAGATACAATATTTATTATGTAATAGTTACAATTTCATATTATATATTTTGTATTTCATTTGATATAATTAGAGGTTTGTTTGATAGAAATAGTTTCCATTTGATTTATTTTTTACCTTCATATGTTAGAAGTGGGAATTCATATAAGTGATGTGGGATTTTGTAAGATATAAGTGGTAATTCATAAGATATATTATCAGTTGTGAAATATATTTTATATACATTTTGAAAAAGTAATTGACGGATATTTTATATTTTTTGGATTAATTTAATAGGCAAAGTAAATGCATTATAATCTCATTTGAAGTAATATTTTTTCTTAATAGAAAGATAATTTTAATAATAAAATCTAGTGATGTTCTATGAAAATATTTTAGTCCATAAAAACATTACAATAAGTTATCATGACTCAAGTTAATATTCAATATTTTCATGTCTCAAGGATATCTTCTATATCATAGGGTTATATGGTCTCATTCCATGAGGAAGAATAATTAAAATGAATATACTATTGCTATTTTTGTGGAGTATCATTCAAAGAAAAGTGTGTTGAGACTTTTTTAAAATAGGAAGGAGATAAATGTGAAACAATGTTAGATAAAATATTTGATTATGTATTTGAAATTTTGTGTTATGAGAAATTATAGTGTAATGCATGTTTAGTCAATCCAAGTTATGAGGATGAAAAAAATAATGGGAAATTCAATATAATAATTAATGGAAACTCAATTTATTAAATACTATTAATATAAGATAAAAAAAGACAATGAATTTATCATGTAATATATAAGAAATAAATAGAGAGAGAAATTCAAAATAATGGTGTAAATATATTTACAATATTAATGAATATTATGTATGAATACTAAAAGTGTAAGATGAAGAAAGAGTAAATAATTTTACACTACTATAAAAGTATAAAAAGAATAAAATGAACAAGAAAAACAATCACAACTAGATGGTATTATAATTTGTGGAAGAAATTTTAGCAGTTTAAAAAATATTATTACCACTGTAATATTTTATGATTCACTAATAAATGGTAATGAGACCTATTATAGTTAATGTCCAAGGATGAAATCTTCTTTATTGTATCCATAGGTAGATACTAATGACTTGTATAGTCTTGGGTGATTTCAGATTATACCATGGTTTATCCTTCCAATTTTTAGAGATAAACCGTACAAATATATTATAACCATTTTTTAATGATGTTAATTGTGTTTGAAAATGATCAAATAAAAATTTAATATGCTATTATGTTTTCTTCATAAAGAAAAATAAAAGGAAATTAATCACTGATTCACCTCCATCCATCAATGTTTCATTAAAAATCATATTAGAACCATTTGAAGTTGTATCATATCCCATGATAACATATATTATTAAATAATAATTCAACATTTAATATTTAGATTTTCACTATTACTGATGGTGAATTTACTAAATTTTATTTATATATAATAGAATATCCCTATTAATTCTATAGGAATAGAAATCGTACATTTTAGGGACTAAATTATAATATTTATAATCATTAAATAATTCCATATATACTTATTGTTAGTTGGGATATCGTGTAGTTTTATACAGTTGGATTTCCTCCCCATTATGAGAGTGCATCCTTTATAGTGGAAGATAAGAAGAATATACGGAATGGAGTACATTATCATAATGTCATTTTTCTTCCCATTTAATGAATTTATTTTTGGTATATAATGGAATTAAAATTGAAATTAAATCTAATATAATTAATAATATATATTTCAAGGTAATACCAAAGTGAAGAATGTAATGACATAAATTTGGTGCTAATGTTTGATGAACATAAAAATATCGATAATAAAACTATAGATGAATTATTCAAAAATGTACATGTGTTGACGCTCCTTTCCATCATAGAGTCTAAATGAATGAAAAGGGAAATACCTTGAACAAAGAAGATTCATCCTTTGAACAAATATCTATAATTGACAAAGGAAGGAAGAAGAATAACATTGCGCAAAGGTCGCGCAAGTTCTACAATGGTCGTGCAAGTATACTTGCACGCCTTAATGGTCGCGCTTGTGACTTGTGCGACGATGTTGGTCGTGCAAGTGACTTGTGCGCCGATGTTTGTCGTGAAAGTGACCTACGTGCCCTAAATGATAACCTCCTTGGGTCTTCTCCTACCTATAAATAGACCCTGTGGGCCCCCCATTCAAGGAGGATTTTTTTTCCAGAAACCCATATTTGAGCTCTCGGGTCCCCAGTCCCTTATCAAAGCTTCCAGAACACTTCTAAGGTAATTTCTTACATATAACGGAAGATCTAAAGAGGGGGAGGAAGACATAAGTGTTGAAACTCATAAACACTTGCACGCCTGAGTGGCCAGCCCTTAAGGGAAAAGGGCCACACTTGTGCACCGCCTTACTCCTTCCTTAAATCTTGCGCGCCCATCTTCTGAAAAAACATCAAGAGGATTCTAAAGGCTTTAATGAAGAGTCGCTCAAGTATTACCCTGCTGGTTAACTTTCACGCAAGTACACCATGTGTCGCGCAGGAATACATGCGCGACCAGGACTTGCGCGCCCACGCAGTACCTGCGCGCCTGCCAGGACTTGCACGCCCCTACCTTTTTGGGTGCCTTTCTTGCCTATTTCACCCCTCTTAAGCCATTATACCTTTCCTATTCAAGATTCAGTCTTCAAGACACTCTTCAAAGCCATTTATGGCCTGATTTCTTGATTTTAATTCCTTATCTTAATGGAATTCTGTGGAATATCTCTCAAAACCTAGTGATTTACATATCTTTATATCACTAAAGATTTAGAGTTCATTCCTTCACCCTCATCCTTTAAGATGAGAGAATCCTTAACCTAGGTCTCCTTTTTAGGAATAATCCCAAGTCATAAGTCCTCTAACATTGCAATCCTCTTAGGAGTAAGCCCAAATCCCCTAACCTGGGCATCCTCCTTAGGAGTAAGCCCTAGTCCTCTAATTTGGGCATCCTCCTCAAGAGTAAGCCCCAAACCTTAATCCCTTAACCTGGGACTCTTTTTCAGGAGTAAGTCCCAGTCATAATCCTCTTAACCAGTCCTAATTTACCTTTGATCTGGGATTCCTTTTTAGGAGTAAAACCCAATCATAAGTAATCTCTTAATTTGGGCCTCATTTTCAAGAGTAAGCCCCAAGATAGAGTATTCAAAATCTCCATGAAGTAGATATAACTTTATGGACCCTGTTCCTGGATTTCTTCTCTAAAGTAAATCCTAAACCTTCATTTATCTGGGCAGTCATACATACATAATCCCCCCATTATTTCTTATGATTGCATCTTTCAGGGCACAATTGTCTATTTTTTTACCAATACCTCTTGTTCCTTACACCGAGTATGACTCACGTAATCTTAGAGTGTAAAGGTAATTGTGACATCCTTCTTTGAGCCATCAATCATAAACATCATACTCCCTTACTCGAACTATGTGGGTTCTGATTCCTTTTTTAAACAAAGGATACATAGGTAGCCCATCTACGGGTTCGATCTCAACCCTAAAATAATCCATGTCCGTATGAATGACAATAAACTTCAAGCACCCCACTAAGTGGCTTTAAAACCAGCATGGTCATCATACTGACCAAGAGACATCTGTATAAATGTGTCGAAGGGTACCATTGACCATGAATCTCTAATAAATACAGATGATTCCCTATCGATGAAGAACCTCGAATACATACAAAAGATTCTCTAAATTTCCTACATATTTAATCTTTGATTGTCAGATCTGAAGGAAAGCTCATTTTATACTTGGTAATGTAATAAGGATTCACGAACATAACTTAAATCTACAAAGAGAGTCCTGGAGTAGACAATAATTTCTCTCAAAAAAGTGTGATGAGTCTGACCTCCCATACTCTCGACCAATGAAAATTCCTAAGCCTCATCAGTCCACAAACTAATGAGCACCTACCTTTGGAAAGTAGGTCCGAATGGATGTGGAATCATTGGATGTTTCCAGTTCTACGAAGAAACCCGTTAGAAACTGATCGGAACGTTTGAACCTCCCATCAATGTGGTCATCCCTGGATTCCGATGGAAACAAAAAATGGTGAACCCGACGTGAATCCTTAACCAAGTTAAAATAATGTTTTACCTATTTGTTAGGCCCCTATTTAAAACTCAATAAGGGGGGCCAATAGAAACAATCATTGACATATGTTCTCATCCAAAAGATGTAGTGGTTTAATTTTTCTTGATTACGTCTGTTATATCAAACATGCACTCTTTTCCAAGATCTTCTGCATTTCCATAATGGCCGCCCTCAAATTCACACCTGTGAATACTGCTGCTGTAAATGCCACTACTGCTAATCCTGCTGGATCGTCGTCTGCTCTTAGGACGATATAACCTACTCAGCATCTTCAACACTGGCTATCAAACGCACTGGTTAAGGAGTACCATAAACACGGTACCATCCCAACTCTGGAGGCTGCCCAACAAGCCCTCCAAGTAAATAACTCACATCAGTCGTCCGGACAATGACGACTAGTGATCAAGAAGCAGGTGGTGCAGACTACCATCTCCAACTGTTTCGGGTCATCATCCTTAGAACGCAATCACCATTCACCCCCTTATTCTGTGGAGGTGAATGAGCAGGTCCCTCAGGACCTTAATTCAAACTGACAGGAGTCCTTCCTGAGGGCTCCCACCAAGAATCGCCACCAGACTCATGCGGCAGTGCACCCTCAACATGATGAGGGTACCGACTCCAGGCATTCGGCTCATGTTCCTCGAACCCGAGAAAGCAAAAAGAACCACCAGAGGCGGAATCCGGTCAACAGTGAGAAGGTTCTCATCTCTGCCATTTCCGAAGAAGTCCACCAACCTAATTTGGTGGAAAGCAACGAGCAGGCACACAGACCTACCCGTTTTAATTCTGATGTCCATTAGACTCATCTGGCATCATTATGCCAATCCCGCCATGCAATTCCGGTGGAGTACTATAGGCAGGAACATACACCTGTTTATACACCATCATCTAGTCAGCAGGCTCATCTGACTACATATGATGGATCTCGTCAACCATGTTTGGCGAAGTGTAATCAGCATGCACATACACCTGCTAGTATTAATCAAACCTACCAACAGTCTCGCTTGGTATCATTCGGAGAAGTTATTCGGAAATCCCCGACAACAAATAGGAGGCAAACTCAACTCTCTACCCCCACACTTGAGTACTGTCAGGATTCACTGACACGAAAAGGAGGACACGAGCAGGAACATACACCAGCTCCAAGCCTGGAATGGAAATATATTCCCGTTCTAGCAGCTGAAGTCACCAAGCATATTCTTTCAATGGAGAAAGAGAAGAATAAAATCCCTTCTCATATTCTGGATGCCTGCCAGGATATTATAACAACTTCAGCGGCATCTCAGGGAAAGACACATAAATCTATCCCTACCCGTGGAGTGATACATCAAAAATTCACTCCGAAACGGACACACACATCTGTTACAGTCCAAGAGGGTTATGGGGGAATACTCCCCCATATCATATGGACGACCAAGTTAGGAACATACACCTGATTTGAGAGGAGATCGTCAGCCTAACCTGGCCATCTTTCCTGATCAGGCACATACACCTGCTCAGAGTAGCCACTTTCGTCAACAATTGGTTTCCAAGGTGAGTAAGAAGGCATCTAAGAAAAAGACCCGCCCAGTACAGTCAGGAGATCAAGTACCAATCTGTAACAAGGCCTTGCTCAATGCTGGAGTTCTTGAAGCCCTCATACAGTTATCTATTGGAATTTAATATTCTAATCCCTCGGTTCCCAATAGTGGGAACATTAATTCCGAAGGTTTTCAACAGAGACTTCCTCATGAAGGCTTGCTTCATGAAAATTCGGTCGATCTTGAGGTTTCATCTTCAGATGAGATCCTCAGAAACCCTTTGTGTGGTTATAAGACCAAGGAGCAAGAGATCACATCTTTTGTTGTAACCCATTATGGTGGTCCTCCCCATGATGATGAATTTCGGTGCGAAAGTACTCTCTGTAGTAGTGATGCACATTTCCCGTAAAATGCTCCAGTGGACAATGTAGTTCCGAGAAAGCCCTCTTATCTTGAGGTACTTGCAAATGTGAAACCAGTCATGTATGAAGCTTCATAGATAGCAGGTGAAATACTTTCTCAATCAGAAGATATCTCAGGGTGTAGGTCATTCTCCGAACCACCCCTATGTCATGAATATTCTAGTTTGATCAATGATTTCTCTACCAATCATGTTGAATCCAATGAAGCAACAAGGAAACACCAACTCTGGTAAAATTAGGTACAAGAGTCTTCATCAAATGATAAAGAGGAAATGCTGAATATGAGAAAACAACTGGCGAAAGGTGATGTGCCAATCATGTTTTTGCATCTGGCTGACTCTCAGTATAATATTCCAGAAATGTTGACGGAAGATAAAATTCTTGATATTCGTCTCAACATCTGGAAAAATCATTGGCAGTTGAAAAAGAATGTATTATCTTATGATGAATATGAAAATCATCTTAAGATAATAGAATGGTTACAACGTTAGATTGATTTGGCGTCTCTATCAGTCTCTCGATATACGAAGGCTGAAAAGAAGCAGAGAGCCCTTCAACGTTCATGCTTTGGCGCACTAAGAAGATTGCGTCAGTTAATTGCCAATGCCACATCTGGTATTTGTGTTAGAGGATGGGGTGTTCATAGAGCACTGCATTTCACGGTGCTCTCCAGTTAGCAAAGCCCGCCGAAAATGGTCTCATACAATGTTATTGCCATGGCTGGCCACAATCAATGGGATTTGTTTGTAATCAAAAGCTTTCCCAACAACAGGCTTCAACTAGTTCCCCTCAAAATCACGAATACAGAGAACAAGTTGTTGAATTACTCTTGCATCAAGCAAATGAGAATATTGAACAGGCCTCTCGTTTGGAGCAAGAACATCACCAAATGACAGAAGTATCGGAAATCATCCAATGGCCTTTTGAACCAGGTGATAAAAGTGGATACATATTAATGCATCTAGCTAAATTCTGGACTATGGTTCGCAAGATCAGGAGGACTTTCAAGAAATTCTCAAACATAGCATGTCAAGAACCACCCCATCTCGCCAGACTGGGGACTCTTTTAAACCAACCCTCGAAATCAACAAAATGGTTCCCAGGAGTTGAACGAGGACATCAGGAATAGCCCCAGTCCACGGGATTGGGGAATTTTTCAAATCATCAATCCCCTCCTTAGATAAAGTCGGTCTTTTCTCGATTGGGGAAGAAACCTCAAGAGGAACGAAGAGCCAAATTATCCGGAGATTCCCTCCAAATTACTGTTCATCAAGAAGTTCCTGAGGGATTGAATCAACAAAAGGAAATGTTTCATCAAATACATGGAAGAAGAAAATATCACAAAAATGCTGATAGAAGGGATGCAATGAGTTATGCATCGATTAATGTCATCAATGCCGCTGTTGCTGATCCACCAGATGAGGCTCACTCAGGGGACTCAGATGAAGAGGTTCCTGCTCAAGAAGATGTATGCACCGACACAAATGAAGAAGGTGTGCGTACACTATGTCAAAGGATTACTCCGAACTTAAGTAATTCTTCAAGTACCCCACTTCCCCCTCTCCGAAAAGGATCCAACAATGGGAAGGGAATGAACCAGGTTTCATATCCTTCCTCTGGAGAAGGACAATCGCTCTCACTAGAGCAGAGGTTTTCACAACTGGAGGAAGAAATGAAGGAATTAATACGGTTGAATGCAGAACTACTTCAGAGTAGTCCTCTTCTTATGCATGCTAGAGTCAGTCAGCCAAATCAATTTGTTGGAGCTACTGAGATGGATCAAGAATATCATCCTCTATCAGTACACCCTCACAGGTCTAATCCTACGGGTCAAGTGCAACAATAGTTGGCAGTGCTACCATCAGTTGCAGCGCCAATCGCCAAATTCGTCCAAGCTCCAGTCATTGCACCTACCCAAGTCCAAGTTCAGCTGGATGTTTCTCAAAAGTTAATAACTACTATTGAGTCATTAACAGCTCGGTTAGAAACTATGGAAGGGAACCGTGTGCAACTTCAACCAGAAAATAAAGTTTACCCTGAATGGGTAGATTCAATTTCTCCTCCATCCAGTTTTGGGAACCCTATATTCCCTATTTTCAATGGATCAGGTGATCCAGAACAACATTTGACGCATTACGTGTCTTGTTGCAATCCTATGATGGGAACTCTAGAGCAGCAAGAAGCAGTTAAACTCATATGCTTCGTGCGAACCTTGCAAGGACCAGCTTTTGTTTGGTATACAAGCTTGAAATCCCGGTCAATTACCAGATGGTAGGATCTTCGCCAAAAATTCCTCATTCAGTTTAGCTCAACTTTGCCAAAGACAACAGTTTTCGATCTTACAAACTGTAAGAAAATGGAGAATGAAAGGGTCTCTGATTTCATTGCTCGATGGAAGGGATTAACATATTCCTTGAGTTTAGCACTCCCTAAAGAAGAATTGTTGCCAATCTGTGTGGCAAATCTGCGTGACGAATTACGCATGCCATTAATCCCTATGAAATACACATGAGGGTTTCGAGACCTTACTTCAATCCCTCAGCTGATTGAAGATTCCCTTATACAGGCTAAGGCTAAATCTCATGTAATACCTTCAGCTCCAGGAAAGAGAATGGGTAAAGTATAAACTGCTACAGTTATTCTTAAACAAGCACCTGTACCTATTTCTACCTCAAAACCTTCATCTTCTCGAAGGGCTCCACCTCCTGAGCGCCAAGAACAAAGCATGTTTCGTCCAAATGATCAATGAGATCAAAGAAGAAAAAAATTTGAGGATTTGAAGAGCAAAACATACTCTTTCAGAAATGAACAAGTTCCTGGTTATTTCATTTCGGCTCTGGAAAACAATTTGGTTCAATTGCCAATACCCAAGAGGCCAAACAACAAAGGATATGATGATCATCCTAATTATTTAACTTTTCATCAAATGTTGGGGCATCCCATTCAGGAGTGTTTAGTCTTCAAAGATCTCCTGCAAAAGATGGTCAACTCGAGATAGGTCACATTGAAAGGCTCCTCAGCCCAGGTAGCATGTGTCACTACTATAGTTCTAGAGGAGGAAGATGAATGACAGGAAGTCAAAAGAAAAAATACACAAAAGTATGATGAATGGATGGTCAGAAAGATAATCAATCAAACTCATGATATTTTGTGAACACAATTAAGGAAACCAATTGTGTCTTATTCCATCAACGTTGTGGCAAAACCCTCTTCGTCAGAGGGAAAGTCCTCAATGAAACGACATGATTCAAAGAATGAAAAAGAATAAGAAGAAGATGAGTATGTGTCAAAGCCTAAGTTTTCTCAGACTTTGGCGGACATCATGCCATCTACTTCAAAGCCACAGACACCACCCCACCAAACAGAACAGCCTAAACAGGCTAATTAGGCAGAGTCTTCATCAGACGAAGAGTTAATCTTTGGTTCTGCAAATATGATTCAATTAATAGATCCATATGCCAGTCGTAGTTTCAATTTCAATGAGCCTAAGTTCCCTGTATCAAATAGAGGAATCATAGGAAGTTCCAGGGGCTCAGGATATAGGGGAAGACGTGGATCTTTTAGAAGCCACTATTCCAATTCCACCCCTTCTAGAACTGTGTACGCAGTAGAAACTCGTGGTAGAGCCCTTCAGTGCGCTCAGCAAGAAAAAGCAAGTTCTTCTACCAATAGAAAATTCAGTCCTGGCACAGTTATTTTAGAAGACCGGTTGAAGGTTCTGTCTTCTTCCTCTCACCAAGTAAATGGATCTAATCGGTTTAATCTTCCAAACCAAGAATATTTCCAACTCCTATACAAGATGGATCAACTTCCAAAGCATCTGCTTCCAAGGTACCTGCTAAACCACATATTCCTATTGTGAAACATAGACCTCTGGATCAAAATTATGATATATTGAAACACTTGGCCCAAGTACCAGCCATGTTATCAATTCTGGATGCTTTGAATCTGTCAAAAGATCTTTGGGAAGCACTCATTGAGGCTTTGTTAAGTCCATAGGAGTTTGAAACTGAAATTGCTGCAGCTGAAGTCTATCACATAGAGAATAATCCGGCAGAATTCCATGCAATAATATCCTTTACTGATGAAGATGAAGATGATTTTGTGCATGGACATATTAGACCATTGTACTTGTCTGGAAAAGTCAATGGCGTGGATGTTCGAAGAGTTTTCATTGACAATGGTTCAGGAGTCAACCTCATGCCCATTCGTTCACTTCGTCGAGTGGGCCTCAAGGAATCTGATTTATCTCCCTCCACCATGATACTGCAGGGATATGATAAAAATGAACAAGAACCACTGGGTGAAGTTACACTCAGAACTCAGTTTGGAGATCTTGTATCCAATTCAGATTTCATGGTTGTTGATCAAGACTCAGCCTTCAACATTTTTCTTGGAAGACCCTGGTTACATCAACAAGAGGCTATCCCTTCTTCATACCATCAATGTCTCAACTATTTTTTTGATGGTCAATTTGGGACATTGTATGGTGATAAGGCCACATTCAAGACATGTGAGTCTCAATACATTGAGGCAGAATTCTGTCACATGAGGCAAAGGGAGAAATCCATAACAAAGGAGATTACCAAAGTTAATGCTCCATATGGTTTGTAAAAAATTCCAGTTAATCCATTTACGCATGTGAGTACAGATTATGTGTTTCCTATTAGTCAAATTGACAAGATGGACCCAAATCAAAATACTCTTATGGAAAGATCCATAATGTCAATTATGGCAATCGAGCCAGACAACATGGGTGAAATTGGTAATCTACCAAGCAGTGATGAAAGCACAAATGGTGACGTCTTCATTTCATCTGCTGAAATCCAACAAGTCTATGCTTCACCAATTAGGCCATAAGAAGTTATAGCAATATCGGAGGTGAAAAATGATGTCGATTCTCAATCCATCATCTTCTCTTTATTACCCAAAGAAGACCCTTCACCATCAATCGGGTTGGAAATGGAAGCTTCTTCTTCAAAATGTGAAAAGATTGATATCTCTTCTGATCATGAAAATTATGCTTTGTCATCTACTATGAATGTAAAAATGGAAGAAATAACACATGATGAAGAAGAAGAGGAAGATCTCAGAGATTCTCCTCCAACATTTGAAGAGGGTATCTCTACCACTGTGGATGAACTCAGAGAAATAAATCTGGGTACAAAGGAAGATCCACACCCCACATTAATCAGTGCGGCCATGACCCTTGAAGAGCAAGAGATGTATATTTCTTTTCTAAAGAGAAATAGAGATATTTTTTCTTGGAACTATATAGAAATTCCCAGGTTTGATCTTGATGTTTCTACTCATCATTTGGGTTTACCAGAAGAACATCGAGGATTTAAGCAAGCCGCGAGAAGAACACACCAAACTTATGCTTCTAAAATTGAAGCTGAAGTGGATAAGAATATCAAAGATAACTTCCTCAGAGAATTTCATTATCCCAAATGGTTGGCTAATATTGTCTCTGTAAAGAATAAGAACAGACAAATTAGAGTTTTCATCGATTCCAGAGATCTTAATCGGCATTGTCCTAAGGATGATTTCCCAGTTCTGATTACAGAACTTCTAATTGATGCAACAACTCACTATGAAGCACTTTCCTTCATGGATGGATATTCTGGATATAATTAGATCCGAATGTCCCCAGAAGATGAGTAATTCATATCCTTCAGAGCCCCTCAGGGTGTGTTTTGTTACCGGGTAATGCCCTTTGGCTTAAAGAATGTCGGTGCAACATATCAACGCGCCAGGCTTCGTATCTTCAACCCCTTCATTGGGAAGTTTTTTCAATGCTATGTAGACGATTTGGTGGTTAAATCCAAACAACGTTCTAATCACTTGGCTGATTTGGAAGTCATATTCTAAAAGCTTCGACAACATAATTTGAAGATGAACCCCTTAAAATGTGCTTTTGGGGTAACCTCAGGAAACTTTCTCAGCTTTGTTGTACGCCATTGTGGTATTGAAGTCGATCCTAAGATGACCAAGTTAATCATTGGTATGTCACCTCCTCAAAATTTGAAAAAATTAAGAGGACTTCAAGAACACTTAGCCTATATTTGGCGTTTCATCGCCAATTTAGCAGGCAAATGTTTACCCTTTACCAAATTGATGAAGAGGGGAGTCACTTACCAGAGGAATGATGAATGTCAAGAAGCATTGGATATTCTCAAGAAATGACTCTTGAGTCCACCGGTACTCATGCCACCTATTGAAGGAAGACCACTTATCCTCTATGTGACAGCTCTAGAGCGATCATTGGGTGCCTTTCTTGCTCAAAATAATGATGCTGGGAATGAAAATAGCCTCTACTATCTTAGTCGAACTATGCTTGAAGCAGAAACACGGTATTCAAGTATTGAGAAGTGCTTCCTAGCATTAATCATTGCAGTTCAGAAGTTGAGACATTACCTGCAACATCACGAGGTCCAATTGGTATCTCGCAATAACCCGCTGAAATACATCCTTAGTCGTCCAATGCTTACAGGACGTCTAGAAAGGTGGGTAATTATTTTGCAGCAATTTGACATTCAGTATGTGTCTCAAAAGGCGATAAATGGCCAATCTTTAGCTGATTTACTAGATGAACACCCTTCAGTGGAAGACACATCTTCAGATATTGAACTCCCTGATGAGAAATTCTTCTCTATTCAAGAATGTCCTCAAGCATGGGAAATGTATTTTGATGGTGCTTCTAGAAGTCCAACAGGAAAAAAATGGAAAATCCTAAATTCAACAATGTTGGCTTAGGAATTGTACTCATTTCTCCAGAAAAGGCAGTGTTACCTTATTTATTCTTATTGTGGGAAGGTGGTACCAATAATGAAGCCGAATAACAAGCTCTTATCACAGGCTTGGAATTAGCACTTCAAGCACAAGTGAATCTCTTAAAGGTAATGGGTGATTCAGACCTGGTAATCCAACAAGTCAATGGGGATTATGCCATCATAAAAGAAGAACTAATCCCTTTGTATGATTATGTTAGAGAGTTAATGGTGTAATTCCCTTTGGAACCGACATTTTCTTATGTCCCAAGATCACAAAATGCTCAACCTGATGCATTGGCTAATATAGCCACAGCTCCGGCAGATCCAAATCGGGACAAGACAACCATCATTATTTCCCACCGTCATGAAATTTCACCTTATGTTCGAATCAGAACAGAGGAAATTAATGAAATTAGTCCCATTCCTGAACCGTATGGTCATACTACAGGATGGAGGTCACCTATCAGGGAATACATTGAAAAATGGAACACTTCCACCTGATAGAGCCGAGAAAGAACAAATCCGGCGACGTGTGGTCATTTTCACTCATTATGATAGCCCAGATCGCCTAGAGAAAGTTCTCTACAAATGTGGTTTTGATGGAGTTCTCTTCAGATGCATTGATGGTGAAGAGACAATGGTTGTCATGAAAGAAGTGCACGCATGAGTCTATGGTGCCCACCAGTCTGGACATAGACTATCTGATCAGGTTCGAAGACTTGGATTCTTTTGGACTTCAATGAAACGAGATTGTGTCAATTTCACAAATAAGTGTCATTCATGCCATGTACATGCCGACTTCATTCATCAGCCTCCAGAGTTTCATCATACAACTAAATACTCATGGCCATTTTCCACATGGGGAATGGATGTGGTGGGACCTTACCCTTCGGCTACGGCCAAGCAGTTTAAGTATATTCTTACTGCTACTGACTTCTTTTCCAAATGGGAAGATGCAATACCTCTCAAGGAAGTCAGTTCTAAATGATTTGTTAGCTTCATCAAGTCTAACAACATTACTAGATTTGGTGTCCCTCATACCATATTGACGGACAATGGCACCAATTTCAGTTCATCTGAGATGAAGAAGTTGTTTTAAGAATACAACATCAAATCCAACCATTCATCTCAATATCATGCAGCGGCCAATGACCAGATAGAAGCCTTTAATAAGACTCATTCAAATATAATACAAAATATGATGGATAAAGATAAGAGGTCATGGCCTGAAAATCTCTTTCATGCTTTATGGGCTTATCAGACTACCACCCGCACTGCAACTCAGTCAACTCCATATTAATTGGTATATGGAACAGAAGACGTCTTTCCCATTGAAGTTCAACTACCATCGCTCAGAGTTTCCATTTGTGATCAATCATCTATAGATGAACAATCCCAAAAGCGATTGAATGAATTGGAATGGTTAGATGAGAAAAGATTCTGCACTTTGCACTTCTTTGAAGTCTATCAGAGTCGAATAGCACGATCTTTTAACAAAAAAGTTCATCTTTGTTCATTCACTCAGGGAGAATTGGTATTAGTTCTCAGAACTCCAATGATACCTGGAAAGAAACCTCCCATGCTTGAGACAAAATGGGAAGGACCTTATTCAATACATAGGGTCTACTCCAATGGATCTTATTCATTAATCTCAATGGATGGATAACTCATCACTACTCCAACCAATGCCAGATTTTTGAAGAAGTATGTTGTATAAACTGCAAAAACTGTATTATGTCCCTCCAACATGACACTAAACTATGCGGCACCAGTTCGTCCTTGTTATATGAGGTTAAAACTAAAAAGCAATGGTCTAGTATGACCTTAAACTGCAACCTCGTCCCACACGACATTAAACTGTGAAAAGAAACAAAGTTCCCTAAATGGCCCAGTATGACCTTAAACTACAACTAGGTCTTGTCTGACCTTAAACTACATCATCAACGGTCCATGCATATGACCCTAAATTGTTTGCATGTCCCTTACGTCCAGCAAGACGTTAAATTGTGACGTCCTAACTACATGACACTAAACTGTATAAATGTCCCTTAAGTCCAGAAAGACGTTAAACTACATAATCATCAAAGGTCATATATGACCTTACTCTACACCACCGTCTAGCATGACATTAAACTGCACCATCCACGGCCCATGCATATGACCTTAAACTATTCGCACTTTCTTCCAACATGACGCTAAACTGTATCATCCCTTTTTCATCTAAAATGATGTTAAACTGTGGAAGAAATCCCCAATGCATCCAACATGACGTTAAAATGGTGCACTCTTTTGTCCTCACTGCATGACATTAAACTACACAGCCCCCCCCCCCCTTTCGTCCAACATAACGTTAAACTCTATTGTCCCCATCGTCCTAACTACATGACACTAAACTGTAAAGAATGTTCGTGATACGTTCTAGATGACATTAAACTGTATTTTGTCCCTTATACATGACACTAAACTGTGCATCACCAATAGTCCTAACTGCAATACTTTTAATTGCATAGTCCATTCATACGTCCTACATGATGTTAAACTGTGTATCGTTAAGTTTGTTGCTACCTCTTGTTTCTCACACAGAGGATGACTCACGTGAGCTTTGAGAAAACCTCAACCATAATATTCTCTCTAGGATTCTAACCATGTGTAAGTCCTGACATCATTTTTTAGGACGTTGTCCCCAAGAACAACTTGATCATTAATTCATTCCTTAGTTGAACTACACGGACTTTGATCCTTGCCTTCTATGCTGGGTATTTAGGAAACCTCCCAAGGGTCAAGCCCAAAACCAATCTCTTCACATCGGTTCACCTCCATCTCATACGATGATGATTCATGAAACCGCCCCTAGAATCAATATCATTACATTGGTTCACATTCGTCCTTGTTATACGTCATTAAACTATACAACACTTTTGACCAGTATGACAATAAACTAAAATATTCTTTGATACCCTCAACTGAGAGGGAACCATTATTTACATTGATTTTTCAATCATGTTTCATCTCAAAGACTACATACATACATGGCAACGCCCAAACCTTTTATCTTGGGTTAAACCATCATTGTACTAAAGTCCCCTTTCACCCTTCGTATGTACGGACCATATTTGTACAAAGGGTATTTCTAGAACTACGTGGGCTTGATTCCCATCCTTATGGGATACGCAGGAACGTTCAACTGTCCCTCGAATCCAGCCCCAAGTCTTTGGACCTTACCCCAAATTCCACATTCAGTCCCTTGGCTGAAAAGTCCCCATGAAAACATACACTGTGTATTTCTTACAAAGGTCCAAGCTCTACGAACCTAAACTATGATCTCTAATCCTTTTGTCCCACATGACGTTAAACTATAGTTTATGAACTACGTATGGCCTGATTCTCATCCTTATGGGATACGTAGTGAAGTCCAACATTTCAATTCAGGACCCAACCACAACATGATTATGGTTAGCATTGATTTGTGTATCTCTGTATACATTGAACAATAACCATATTTATGTGTCATAATCCTAACCTTAAATATTTACAGATCCTCATAACCCTTTTCATGACTTCTAGTCACAAAAATTCCAAACATCTAAGTCTTCTTTTTCCTGACTATGTAGCACGTGCCCATAGGCGGCCTTGCATAAACAGTCTACATAACAGACTTGTTAGCCAAAAGATACTATTATTTGACTATGCAGCTAATGCCCTTAGGCGGCCCTGCATAATTCAACCCCCTAACGGGTTTGTTGGATAGTGGTAACTTCATTATTGGGAAGAATGCCTCTTTTGTCCTTATTTGTCTTAAATAACAGTATGTAGGGATCTGCAAAAATATCAATCGTTAACATATTTGTCCCATATCCATTTTCAGGATCTGAAAGTATTCAAGTTTATGGTTTATATTCTCCTTCCCTACGTTCGGGTCTGACCTTCGTAGGAGTGATATTCATCCAGTTCTTCAATAATCTTGTTTGGAAATATCTTCTCCATATTCAAGTACCTCCTTCCATACAACAAACTCTATACTTTGGAATATTTGAATCTCCATAAACTTTCACTGGCTTTTAGCACTAGGAAAGTAAATTTTTGAGAGTTCTTTTTCCTGACTATGCAGCACGTTCCCATAGGTGGCCTTGCATAAACAGTCTACATAATAGACTTGATAGCCAAAAGATGCTATTTTATTTTACTATGCATCCAATTCCCTAAGGTAGCCTTGCATAATTCAACCCCCTAACGGGTTTGATAAATAATGGTAACTTCTTTCCTGGGAACTACTTCTTATAATTCATTTTAGCTCTTTTTCAGATCATTCCTTAGATTCAAATATTCTTAAGTCATAGCTTACATATTTTACCTCATACTTGAGTATGGTAATATGTTTTAAGATGAATTTTCAAGGAATTGAGTCAATTGTAATCCATTTCGGTCAATGCTATTTCGACCATAAACATTAGCCTTTTTATGTTCGACGTACATGACATTAAACTGCCAGATTTCCTTTTTGATTCTTCGATTTCCTCAGAGTCAAATGCTCATTTATTTCGGATCCAACTCTGATGGAGGACTTTTGTTGACGCTCCTTTCATCAAAGAATATAAAGATCGTAAAAGGGGAATATCTGAGCTCAAAGTGACTCAACCTTTGAAGAAAATATCGAAAATCAACAAAGGCATGAACAAGGGATCAAAAGCACCTGTTCCGCGCATGTTCTATCAATGTTGCACAAGTCCACTTGCGCGACGCCTTACGGCCGCTCAAGTGACTTGCGCGACCTAAGTGATAACTGCTCGGTAACTGCCCGAGGTCTTCTCCTACCTATAAATAGACCCTGTGGTCCCCCCATTTGAGGAGGATTGTTTTTTTTCAAGAAACCCATATTTGAACTCCCAGTGCCCTAGTTTCTTCTCAAAGCTTCCAGAAAACTTCTAAGGTAATTTCTTACCTAGAACGGAAGATCTAAAGAGGGGGAGGAAGGACTAAGTGTTGAAACTCATCAACACTTGCGCGCCTGAGTGGCCAGCCCTTAAGGGAAAAGAGCCATACTTGCGCACCACCTACTCCTTTATTAGATCTTGCGCGCCCTTCTTCTGAAAAAACATCAAGAGAATTCTAAAGGCTTTAATGAAGAGTCGCTCAAGTATTACCCTGCTGGTTAACTGTCGTGCATGTACACCATGTGTCTCCCAGGCAGACCTGCGCGACCAGGACCTGCGCGACCAGGACTTGCGCGCCCACGCAGTACTTGTGCGCCTGCCAGGACTTGCGTGCCCCTGCCTTTTTGGGTTCCTCTCTTTCCCATTTCACCCCTCTTATGCCATTACACTTTTCCTATTCAAGATTAAGTCTTCAACACACTCTTCAAAGCCATTAATGGCATGATTTCTTGATTTGACTTCCTTATTGGAAAGGAATTCTGTGGAATATCTCTCAAAACCTAGTGATTTAAATATCTTAATATCACTAAATATTGAGAGTTCATTCATTCAACCTCATCCTTTAAGATGAGAGAACCCTTAACCTGGGTCTCCTTTTCAGGAATAATCCCCAGTCATAAGTCCTCTAATTTGGGCATCCTCTTAGGAGTAAGCCCCAGATCCCCTAACCTAGGAATCCTCCTTAGGAGTAAGCCCCAGTCCCCTAATTTGGGCATCCTCTTAGGAGTAAGCCCCAGATCCCCTAAACTAGGCATCCTCCTTAGGAGTAAGCCCCAGTCCCCTAATTTGGGCATCCTCCTTAGGAGTAATCCCCAAACCTTAATCCCTTAACCTGGGCCTCCTTTTCAGGAGTAAGTCCCAGTTATAATCCTCTTAACAAGTCCTAATTTACCTTTGATCTTGGATTCCTTTTCAGGAGTAAAACCCAATCATAAGTCTTCTCCTAATTTGGGCCTCCATTTCATGAGTAAGCCCCAAGTTAGAGTATTCAAAATATCCATGACACACATATACCTTTATGGACCCTGTTCATGGATTTATTCTCAAAAGTAAATCCTAAACCTTCATTTATCTGGGCATTCATTCATACATAAGCCCCACATTATTTCTTATGATTGCATCTTTCATGGAACAATTGTCTATTTTTTTCACCAATACCTCTTGTTTCTTACACCGAGTATGACTCACATAAGATTAGAGTGTAAAGGTAATTGTGACATCCTTCATTGAGCCATCAATCATAAACATCTTACTCCCTTACTCAATCTACGTAGGTTCTGATTCCTTTTTTAAACAAAGGATATGTAGGTATCCCTTCTACGGGTTCGATCCCAACCCTAAAATAATACATGTCCTTCTGAATGACAATAAACTTCATGTGCCCCACTGAGTGGCTTTAAAACCAGCATGGTCATCATAATGACCAAGATACTTCTGTATAAATGTGTCAAAGGGTACCATTGACCAAGAATCTCTAATAAATATAGATGATTCTCTATCGAAGAAGAACCCCCATTACATAAAAAAGATTCTGTAAATTTCCTACATATTTAATCATTGATTGTCAGATCTGAAGGAAAGATCATTTTATACATGGTAATGTAATAGGGATTCATGAACATAACTTAAATCTACAGAGAGAGTCCCGGAGTAGAAAATAATTCCCCTCAAAAAGGTGTGATGAGTCCGACCTCCCATCCACTCAACCAATGCAAATTCATAAGATTCATTAGTCCACAAACTAATGAGTACCTACCTTTGGAAATTAGGTCCGAATGGATATGGAATAATCAGATGTTTCCGGTTCTATGAAGAAACCTGTTAGAAACTGATCGGAACGTTTGAACCTCCCATCAAGGTGGTTATCCCCGGATTCCGAGGGAAAAAACATGAAATATTGATCATATTCATAAGATTTTGGGAGAAGATTTATAATTAGAAATTGGTCAAGATGATATTACATATTCTACTAAAAAGATTTGATGAAAAGGTATAAACATTAAAATATTGGGATCTATGCACACTAACTCTGAGTTATTTTGTTTAGTATTAGCATATCATATTAGACGAGGTAGGAATAGTTTGGTATATAGAAGTGTAATATTGAAATGGAGATTTCCTTTGATGTCTGGAATAAAGAAAAGTGTAACAAAGATATCAGCAAAGATAAATACATAAATTTTTCTCAAGATGAATATACAGATGAAAATATTGGTAAAATTATATATCATATCTATTGATGTATGATAAAAGGAATGGGAAAAATGGAAATATCACACTATTGTATTTTATTAATTTGGATCCATTCGAAAGGTCATATAAATCTATTAAAAGTTCAAAGATGATGAATGAAATGATGTGGAAGAAACACCTAAAAGATACTCTGTAAAGAATGAAAAAATGTCAAATTATACTTCTAAATAGAAGGGTATGAATTTCTCATAATAAATATATAAAATAATTTTATCAAAGTGGGAAGAGTGTGATTTTAGTAAAAAAGATGAAGAAGTTGAATCATATAGAAATGATTTTGATGAGAAGAATGTTATTTCAAAATAGAATGGTTATAATATCATGAGTGACATATTTTTTTTGATTTTGAAAGTGAATAAGAATAATACAATTTTGGATTTCTGTTGAATATAGAACTAAGGAAATGTCTCTTAATGGCATCAATTAGGGAAAAAGTGAAATTAATGAAAAACAAATAAAATTAATTTTCAAATAGTAATGAATTTGATCAATAAGATGAATGATATGGAATATAATAATAAATAGATATTTTAAGGATGTTTCTTGGTGATGAAAATATTTGAAAAATAAATATGGATGAAAAGGGAATGAAATATATAATTAGTTTCATCTTTTTCAATAAAAATAGGTCATATCTAAATAAAATCTTAAAAAAAATAGATACAACATTCAAAATTATTTTCATAAAGATGGAGAAAGTTATAAGATGAATTCCACTAATAATGTAACAACCCAAAATTATATAAATGTAATTTATTTTTATTATATAAAAGTGTGTCATGTGCACGAAAAAAAAATGAAAACGAAAATGGTTTATTTCATTGAATGATAATATTACCAAATACAATTATCCATGAGAATTGAAAATATTATAATGGGCAATGAAATAGATAAAAAAATAAAACTAAAATAATAGAAAAACCAAGACAATCATGATCCCCTAGTACCACCACAATGATGAAATAAACATTAAAAATAAGGAAAAACATTTGTAATCCAATTTAAATTTATAAAATTTAGAACCATGTGGGAATTGAGGTGAATGAAGGATCAGTTAAGTAATAGGTATTTTTAAGATGTAATTTGACTTCTAGAATAGTGATATGTCAATTGAAATATAAAAATGACTGTTAGGAATACCAAACTGACCATTGTAAATAGTAGTTAACTAAAATTAGATCAGTATGACCATTATGAATTATGAAAATTTTTAAAAAATATATTTTTATAATTTTTATATAAATGGTAATGAAAAAATATAATTGATACATAAGGGAAAAATTATGACATCGACTAGTTGGATCAAGCCCTTCAAATACCATTTATCAAAACATTGGAGGGTAGTAGTATAAAAGGTTTTATCCCTTGACAAATCCCTAGTACATCAAATAATAATGTTTGAGTAGGATCAACTACGGGATAATGTAATGTTAGTGGAGATCCCAACTAGGTTAATGTTATTTGATCCACTCCATGAATATACCACCATCGTATACCATGTTATTTGATCCACTCAATGAATATACCACCATCGTATACCTCAGCCTTACGTAGTATACCGATGTAATAAGGATTATGTATCTAACCCATGGTATCATAAAGGTGGAATTTTAAGTCAATAAATGTACTTTTTATTATTTTAATAACATTTTCATTTTCATTTTAATAAATAAAATACACATGAACGTTTGAAGAATATGATGAATATATTTCTTGATTCAAAAAAATATAAATGTATTTTAAATAAATATATACACTTTTATGTCAAATTAAATTATTTTAAATAAAATTTATCTTCATGGAATAGTCTTATAAAATACCTTTTTAATATAAATAGTAATATGATTTAACAATGTAAAAAAGATGTTTTTTATAAGTGTCAGAATGTTGACTGTGTCATGAAATTGTTATTTTTAACAAATAAGTAACTTTATATAAAAGTTAAAATAATCATATTTATAGGATTAATATGTCAAAATAAAAATTTTATTTTAAATTAACGTGTCTGTATTTGTTTGTATGAATTTTTAAAAGTCAACTAAAACACATTATTTTTCAATGAATAGTAAAAAATATAGTTTTCTAGTTTCAATATCTTTTAAGACTTCATAAATATGTTATAATAATATTATAATTAATAAAACTGAATTAATGACAAAAAATAAGTACTTATATTAACATATTTTATTTTAATCAATAAAAAATAATTTAAAATCAGAAAAATAACTTTCAAAAGTATTAAAATGGAATTATTATTTTTAAAATATTTTTTTATGGAAAAATTTATTTCCACATGCCAAAAGTGTTAGAAAATATTTAATTTCAGTTCTTATACTCAATTATGTCAAAAATAAATATTTTATAAAACATGATAAGATATATTATTGAGAAAATTGTTTTCCATTTTCTACAACATAGATTTCAATGGACTATATTTAAAAAATAAATAACCCCCCATATTATTTATAAATACCCACCTATCCCCCCTATTTAATTCACACCTAAGAAACTAATCAAGAATTAACCCTCATATTCTCTCGTTATATCCTTTATAAGAAGTTTTTACGGTTCCCAGAAACTCTACTCAATCTTTAAGAAGTTATTTCATAAAGAATGGGTTTCTCTTCATCTCTCATTTTATGCATGTACTTTTATGTAGTTAGTATTATAATATAAAAATTAATGTGCTCTCCTGAAATTGTGATAATTCAATTATTTTCCTAATTTGTATATATCAATGATACACTTATATTCTATCTCAATAATTCAATTCAATAAACCACTTTGTATACCCATTATGCTGCCAACATCATCCTTTGAAATTTCATTCCACTATTTTTATGTTTTGAATAACCAAAAATATTTTTATTCAAGTATATATATATATATATATATATGTAATTATAAATAATATTTTGGGGATTACAATATTTTAAACAAATATTCCGATCTCATGGGTTACAATTGATGAAATATTAATGTCTTATAACACCTTTGCAGTCAATGAATTTATGTGAAACTCATTCTTCAATATATATTTTTTTTGGTGAAATTATTTATGATATTTATGTAATAGATGAATTAAGACATATGGTGGGTGTACCATGATAGAACTTATAGCATCTCACCTTTTTATCACATAAACATTCATTACATTTTACAAAACCGATGATCTTTAAGGTTTAGTGTCTTGGAAACCAGGAACTTAAAACATGAAACAAAAAAGCATTCTTCTTAAACACTTGAAAGGCTTCTCTTTATGTTCATCCTAGGTTCATTACTGCATCTCAGAAACTGGGGACATACATCAAAGGAAAGGGTGAGCAGAAGGCCTAGTAAAGAAATCAAGAGAAACATTTTACATGTGAACATGAGATACTTCAATAAGGTCATGAAAAGAACTTTATGGCATGAGAAAGAAATCATGAGATATATCATAATAAAAATAACATTTTTCATAAATTGATGATGTGTCTGCAACATTTAATATATACAATCATGAACATATCACCAAGGTCCATCCCCAAGGTGTCATTTGAAAATTACCAAGGTTATTCACCAAGGTATCATGAAAATTGTAATCTCTAGTGGTTACATCATTACCCAATGAATTGGAGCGCTATCTGGACGCACCCTTATATTTTCCTTTATTATCATGTGAGCCACACATATCATCATCAAAAATTTCATAAATAACCCATATAGCATAAAATAAATGGGTTTCATTTCATAATCACAACGTTTTAAAAACTGTTTTAAAGACATGATATTTACGTCACTTTAAAAGCCACAGAAAAGGAAGGTGGGTCTCATGTATGTAAATCCCAGAATTTAAAATAGAACATTTTGGTATATATGTGAATACCCCTGTAGAAATAGGATCTTTGAGTATTCACTTTATAACATAAAATATTTTTGAGAAAAGAGAGAGGCATTTTGAGACCAAAATTCTGCAGCATAACGGCTATGTTTCAGGGTTTTAGAAAACATTGAAAAGAGAGGGGACATGGGTCCAAAATTCATAAATGACCCATAAAACAGTAGAGGGACATAATATAAGGGATTTAAGAACATGGTAATGAAATTTTAAAATATACCATATGAAATGAGGAACATGAAAGGAAGACAAAAATAAGATTTATCTTATGAAAATTCGGCAGCCTAACAGCGTTACATAAACTTCAACCAAAAATGAATTGATGAGATCAAATAGGGTCTCTCATCATATGAACATAAAAGATCAGTATGATAGACATAGATATCATACCCCAACACAACAAAAAAGAACTTGAAAGAATTGACATTAAGTAGAACTTCAAAATGAGAAGGGTGAAGAACCACTTAAAAATTCGGCAGCCTAACGGCGCCACTTAAAATTTCAAAATACTGAATTAAAGCGATCAAATGGGGTCTCTCATCATTAGATCATAAAATATCAGTATGATAAATATATAGATCATACCTAAACATAAAAAAAGGAACTTTAATGAATTTACATGAAAGTAGAACTTCAAAATGAGAAGGGTGAAGAACCACTTTAAAATTCGGCAGCCTAACGGCACCACTTAAAACTTCGAAATACTGAATTAAAGAGATCAAATGGGGTCTCTCATAATTAGATCATAAAATATCAGTATGATAAATATAGATATCATACCCCAACATAAAAAAAGGAACTTGAAGTACTTTACATGAAAATAGATCTTGAAAAATGAGAAGGGAGAAAGAACCCATTACAAAAATTTCGGCTGCCTAACGGCGCCACTTAAAACTTCATAAAACGAAATAATGAGAGTAAGAGGGGATCTCTCATTATATTAACATAAAAAGGGAAGTAAGAGGAGTATAAAAGAACATCCTCCAATATAAGAACATGGAGGATAAAAGAAATGGCATAAAAGAGATTTCTTGAAAAGAAAGAGAGAGGTCGGATCCCTTACCTTAAAATGTAACTCTTAAACCTCAAAGGATGGGACCTTGAGGGATTGGGGCACCTTGGGAGGACTCCTTGGGAGGTAATGAGACCATAAATTCGTTGGAGAAGAGTGGGGAGTCGAATGGATGAGAGGAGGGCTTGGTATTTATAGGGAAAGTGAGGGGACAAGGCATTAATGGCCAAGGGACACCTCAAAAGTGGTTTTCTCAAAAGCATGGGCCCTCCCATGTTACTTCCCATAAAGTTAGGCCACATGGGGACCCCCACACAATAATGCATCACCCTTGGCCGTCCAACCATTAAAAAAACACATGACATCAACATGACACAATTATGATGTCATTAAACATACCGAAACCCAAAAACTGTATTTTCACTATTCACTGAAAATTCAACTTTCTCAGAAAGATCCCAAAATTTCACCTTAATCAAATATCAATGCTCTGATTTCAAAAATGAACTCCATTTTATAAAAATAATTTTCTAAATATTTTTAATTTATTTTTTTAAATAAATACACTATTCACCGAATTTTCATTTTTTCAGAAAAAACCACAAAAATTACCATAACATAATATCGGTGCTCTGAGTTAAAAAATGAAATCCATTTTATAAAATTAATTTTTTAAATATTTTTAATTTAATTTTTAATTAAAAAAACACTATTCACCCGAAAAAACTAATACTTGAATAATAATTTATGAAACCGTTATTTAACCATTTTATTGAATCACATTACTTAATCAAGGTGCCTAGATTATTTTAAAACTTTCTTTAAGTGAGATTACTAATCCATTTGGTCATATTACTAATCCTAATCATAAAATCACTATTCAAAATTTACTATTCATCAAAAATCAAGTTGATCTTATTAGACTCCAAATTTTGTACTGAACATAATTGTAGAAGACCGTTTTTTGAAAATCATTACACATTTTTATTTATTTAAGGTTTACAAAAACATTTTTAAAATATCATTTTTCTAAAATTCATCAAAAATATGCATACTATATTTATCCTGTCATTTGAAAATTCATAAACTTCATCATAATAATAAATCCCAATTTTTATTTAAAACAAAGTATTACACAAGGCAGTTACGGTCTCCTTACATAGCCCCTTATCACACCAGCATAGAACCTAAGTGTAAGGTGTGCTAAGGTGAGAGAGTCCGAGGGAGGCTCGGCCAACGTTGCCCGAGTTGTAATTTCTATCAGTTTGAACATCTCGCGAAGGCGATTTCGTTCTAGCTTCACATGATGAAGTTCGGCTTGGGTTTGGTCCAGAGCAAAGCCCAATGTTGCTACCTCCTTCCCAAGTTCTGTTAGATGGGCTTCGATCGGTCCAAGACTACTAGGTGAGGCCATCGAATCTTCTTTCTATAATAATTAACCAAGATTACTTGTATTTAGAGACAATAATCAAAAAAAATTGTTCAAAACGGTCATATTGACCAATGGTCATATCACAGTCAGAACCCAATGGTCTCATTTTAATTATAATCATGTTTATCAAATAAAACATTTTTGTTGAGTATAAAAAATAAAATAAAATAACACATGAAATTAGGAAACAAGATTTATTCAAAATTTCGGGCCATTACAATCTTCCCCCCTTAAGAAATTGCGTCCTCGCAATTTTAAAAAATTGGGTTTAAAATTTCATTGAAAGTCTCACATCGGAAAAAGAGTCTGTGACACCATTACATTAAATGAAAGAAAAGGAAGTACAAAGGCCACCCGAGTTTACTCATACTAGGATTCCATGTAGGAAACATGGACATGGTGGAGAAAACAAAGGGTCACGTCCTAAAGGAGAGTGATAGAAAACATGATTAGGTGGAAGTTATCCACCAGAAAATCCCAAAATTATGATGTGTTCAAGCGCTCTTTGATTACCTAGTAGGAAACTTAAACCAACAACGTTTTTGTTTTATGGTCCTTTTCATTACTTTGAAGAATTAATTTACAACATAGAACAAAAACATAAGTAAATATATCTACCTTCATGTAGAGTTTCATCCTTTAATAAGTTTCTACCCAAAACTAATCTTTTCTCTAAACTATGAGCATTCAAAACTACTTGGTCTCATCAAAACACAAGAATCAACTTCTAGAGAATCTCATAATGCACAAAAGATTAACTATATATTTCTTTCATCTTTAAACATTATCCCAAAAACTGAAAGGGTAAGGTAAAACAACTCATCAAAAAAAATAATCCCATAGGAATGGAAACTACTTTTAAATCTTCAAAGTTCCATGGTACTACCCAAATTTCATCATAGTCCATTACATAAATAACGATCCTTAAAATTCCTCAAAATAAACCAAACTATGATTGAAACCCAAATACAAGAAGGATTTGATAACATAGTCTTCCATAATAAACTTCATTGTTCATCTCCAAACAACATCAACCACTCCTAACATCTTATAACAAAAGTATCTATCCTAAACATATTTAACCCAAGATAGGTTAATCATTCCCATAAGTAACCTAAATTACTATAAGTCCACCTTAAATTCATAGATTCTTCAAATATAAGTCAACCTTACTCCTCAATGAAAATACCATTGTAATCTATTTACCTTGATCATATAGGGTCCCCAAAATAGTGAACGTCTTCCAAAATAAAAATCATATTTTAATCCCCTAATCATCTCTGTCATATTAATACAGCAATCGTATCATTTCCTATAACATTGGTATTCGATACATGTTCTTCCATTTCCCGCCATTAACTAAGGGAATAACTATAATTAGGGGCTTAAATACTTAGCCAATAATCATGAAAAGAAACATAAAGCATATAAGGATAACTTGTAGTTGAAAAGTATACCCTAACATGTGAACCCCTAGGTTCCCATCTAGGTTATCCATGATCATATATTCTTATGTGAATCTTTATTTTATTTTATCTTTGTTCCTTTAACAATGGTTCATACTAAGCTTATGAATTTACCAAAGCATATCCCCCGGGAGTGTCGTAACCAAGAGTGCAGCAAGGCCCGTTGTCGTGTACCAGTTCCCGTTCGAGTCTAGCTCAAAGAGGTGTTTTCGGGTTTTACCCCTATGTACATCTGTGCCAGAGCCACCTCTACCTGCTCGTATCCAGACAGGGATGTATTTGCTTGGCAACCCCTTACTCAATACTCACCAAAATACCAGGAAGATTTCTAATATTTTAACTTTTCTACAGGCTTCTTCCTAATGTTTTCATATCCTAATTTCCACAAATAACTAAACCATCCTTTGATACCAACTATAGCATCCCTCCTTTTTATAACATAAACTTTCATTACATTTTACAAAACCGAGGATCTTTAAGGTTTAGTGTCTTGGAAACTAGGAACTTAAAACATGAAACAAAAAAACATTCTTCTTAAACACTTGAAAGGCTTCTCCTTATGTTCATCCTTGGTTCATTACTACATCTCAGAACCTGGGGACATACATCAAAGGAAAGAGTGAGCAGAAGGCCGAGTAAGGAAAACAAGAGAAACATTTTACATGTGAACCTGAGATACTTCAATAAGGTAATGAAAAGAACTTTAAGGCATGAGAAATAAATCATGAGATATATCATAATAAAAATAAATTTTTTCATAAATTGAAGATGTGGCTGCAACATTTAATATATACAATCGTGAACATATCACCAAGGTCCATCCCCAAGGTGTCATTTGAAAATTACCAATGTTATTCACCAAGGTATCGTGAAAATTGTAATCTCTAGTAGTTACATCATTACCCAATGCATTGGAGCGCTATTAGGGCGCACCCTTAAATTTTCCTTTATTATCATGTGAGCCACACATATCATCATCAAACATTTCATAAATAACCCATATAGCATAAAATAAATGGGTTTCATTTCATAATCACAACGTTTTAAAAACTGCTTTAAAGACATGATATTTATGTCACTTTAAAACCAACAGAAAAGGAAGGTGGGTCACAAGTATGTAAATACCAGAATTTAAAATAGAACATTTTGGTATATATGTGAATACCCCTGTAGAAATAAGAGCTTTTAGTATTCACTTTATAACATAAAATATTTTTGAGAAAAGAGAGAGGCATTTTGAGACGAAAATTCTGCAGCATAACGGCTATGTTTCAGGTTTTAGAAAACATTGAAAAGAGAGGGGACATGGGTCCAAAATTCATAAATGACCACTTAAATAGTAGAGGGACAGAATATAAGGGATTTAAGAACATGGTAATGAAATTTGAAAATATACCATATGAAATGAGGAACATGAAAGGAAGACAAAAATAAGATTTCTCTTATGAAAATTTGGCAGCCTAACAACGTTACATAAACTTCAACCAAAAATGAATTGATGAGATCAAATAGGGTCTCTCATCATATGATCATAAAAGATCAGTATGATAAACATAGAGATAATACCCCAACACAAAAAAAGTAACTTTAAAGAATTGACATGAAAGTAGAACTTCAAAACGAGAAGGGTGAAGAACCACTTAAAAATTCGGCAGCCTAACGGCGCCACATAAAACTTCAAAATACTAAATTAAAGATATCAAATGGGGTCTCTCATCATTAGATCATAAAATATCAGTATGATAAATATATAGATCATACCCCAAAATAAAAAAAGGAACTTGAATGAATTTACATGAAAGTAGAACTTCAAAATGAGAAGGGTGAAGAACCACTTAAAAATTCGGCAGCCTAACAGCGCCACTTAAAACATCAAAATACTGAATTAAAGAGATAAAATGGGGTCTCTCATCATTATATCATAAACGATCAGTATGATAAATATATAGATCATACCCCAACATAAAAAAATGAACTTGAAATACTTTACATGAAAATAGATCTTGAAAAATGAGAAGGGAGAAAGAACCCGTTACAAAAATTTCGGCAGCCTAACGGTGCCACTTAAAACATCATAAAACGAAATAATGAGAGTAAGAGGGGATCTCTCATTATATTAACATAAAAAGAGAAGTAAGAGGAGTATAAAAGAACATCCTCCAATATAAGAACATGGAGCATAAAAGAAATGGCATAAAAAGATTTCTTGAAAAGAAAGAGAGAGGTCAGATCCCTTACCTTAAAATGTAACTCTTAAACCTCAAAGGATGGGACCTTGAGGGCTTGGGGGAACCTTGGGAGGACTCCTTGGGAGGTAATGAGACCAGAAATTCGTTGGGGAAGAGTGGGGAGTCGAATGGATGAGAGGAGGGCTTGGTATTTATAGGGAAAGTGAGGGGACAAGGCATTAATGGCCAAGGGACACCTCAAAAGTGGTTTTCACAAAAGCATGGGCCCTCCCATGGTACTTCCCATAAAGTTAGGCCACATGGGGACCCCCACACAATAATTCATCACCCTTGGCCGGCCAACCCTTAAAAAAACTCATGACATCATCATGACACAGGTATGATGTCATTAAACATACCGAAACCCTAAAACTGTATTTTCACTATTCACTGAAAATTCAACTTTCTCAGAAAGATCCCAAAATTTCACCTTGATCAAATATCAATGCTCTGATTTCAAAAATGAACTCCATTTTATAAAAATAATTTTCTAAATATTTTTAATTTATTTTTTTAAATAAATACACTATTCACCGAAAATTCATTTTTTCAGAAAAAACCACAAAAATTACCATAACATAATATCGGTGCTCTGAGTTCAAAAATGAAATCCATTTTAAAAAAAGTAATTTTCTAAATATTTTTAATTTAATTTTTAAATAAAAAACACTATTCACCCGAAAAAACTAATACTTGAATAATAATTTATGAAACCGTTATTTAACCATTTTATTGAATCACATTACTTAATCAAGGTGCATAGATTATTTTAAAACTTTCTTTAAGTGAGATTACTAATCCATTTGGTCATATTACTAATCCTAATCATAAAATCCCTATTCATAATTTACTATTCATCAAAAATCAAGTTGATCTTATTAGACTCCAAATTTTGTACTAAACATAATTATAGAAGACCATTTTTTGAAAATCATTACACTTTTTTAATTATTTAAGGTTTACATAAACATTTTTAAAATATCCTTTTTCTAAAATTCATCAAAAATATGCATACTATATTTATCCGGTCATTTGAAAATTCATAAACTTCATCATAAGAAGAAATCCCAATTTTTATTTAAAACAAAGTATTACACAAGGCAGTTACGGTCTCCTTACATAGCCCCTTATCACACCAGTATAAGACCTAAGTGTAAGGTGTGCTAAGGTGAGAGAGTCTGAGGGAGGCTCGACCAACATTGCTCGAGTAGTAATTTCTATCAGTTTGAACTTCTCGCGAAGGCGATTCCGTTCTAGCTTCACATGATGAAGTTCAGCTTGGGTTTGGTCCAGAGCAAAGCCCAATGGTGCTACCTCCTTCCCATGTTCTGTTAGATGGGCTTCGATCGGTCCAAGACTACTAGGTGAGGCCATCGAATCTTCTTTCTATAATAATTAACCAAGATTACTTGTATTTAGAGACAATATTCAAAAAATGTTTTTCAAAATGGTCATATTGACCAATGGTCATATCACAGTCAGAACCCAATGGTCTCATTTTAATTATAATCATGTTTATCAAATAAAACATCTTTGTTGAGTATAAAAAATAAAATAAAATAACACATGAAATTAGGAAACAATATTTATTCAAAATTTCGGGCCGTTACAATCTTCCCCCCTTAAGAAATTGCGTCCTCGCAATTTTAAAAAATTGGGTTTTGAAATTTCATTGAAAGTCCCACATCAGAAAAAGAGTCTGTGACACCATTACTTTAAATGAAAGAAAAGGAAGTACAAAGGCCACCCGAGTTTACTCATACTAGGATTCCATGTAGGAAACATGGACATGGAGGAGAAAACAAAGGGTCATGTCCTAAAGGAGAGTGATAGAAAACATGATTAGGAGGATGTTAGACACCAGAAAATCCCAAAAGTATGATGTGTGCAAGCGGTCTTTGATTACCTTGTAGGAAACGTAAACCAACAACATTTTTGTTTTATGTTCCTTCTCATTACTTTGAGGAATTAATTTACAACATAGAACAAAAACATAAGGAAATATATCTACCTTCATGTAGAGTTTCATCCTTTAATAAGTTTCTACCCAAAACTAATCTTTTCTCTAAACTATGAGTATTCAAAACTACTTGGTCTCATCAAAACACAAGAATCATCTTCTAGAGAATCTCATAATCCACAAAAGATTAACTATATATTTCTTTCATCTTTAAACATTATCCCAAAAACTGAAAGGGTAAGGTAAAACAACTCTTCAAAAAGAAATAATCCCATAGGAATGGAAACTACTTTTAAATCTTCAAAGTTCCATGGTACTACCCAAATTTCATCATAGTCCATTCCATAAATAACGGTCCCTAAAATTCCTCAATATAAACCAAACTAAGATTGAAACCCAAATACAAGAAGGATTTGATAACATAGTCTTCCAAAATAAACTTCATTGTTCATCTCCAAACAACATCAACCACTCCTAACATCTTATAACAAAAGTATCTAACCTAAACATATTTAACCCAAGATAGGTTAATCATTCCCATAAGTAACCTAAATTACTATAAGTCCACCTTAAATTCATTGATTCTTCAAATATAAGTCAACCTTACTCCTCAATGAAAATACCGTTGTAATCTATTTACCTCGATCATATAGGGTCCCCAAAATAGTGAACGTCTTCCAAAATAAAAATCATGTTTTAATCCCCTAATCATCTCTGTCATATTAATACGGCAATCATATCATTTCCTATCACATTGGTTGTTGAGACATGTTCTTCCATTTCCCGCCATTAACTAAGAAAAGAACTATAATTAGGGGCTTAAATACTTAGCCAATAATCATGAAAAAAAACTTAAAGCATATAAGGATAACTTGTAGTTGAAAATTATACCCTAACATGTGATCCCCTAGGTTCCCATCTAGGTTATCCGTGATCATATATTCTTATGTGAATCTTTATTTTATTTTATCTTTATTCCTTTAACAATGGTTTATATTAAGCTTATGAATTTACCAAAGCATATCCCCCGGGAGTGTCGTAACCAAGAGTGCAGCAAGGCCTGTTGTCGTGTACCAGTTCTCATTCGAGTCTAGCTCAAAGCGGTGTTTTTGAGTTTTACCCCTATGTACAATTGTGCCACAACCACCTCATCTTGCTCGTATCCATACAGGGATGTATTCTCTTGGCAACCCCTTACTCAATACTCACCAAAATACCAGGAAGATTTCCAATATTTTAACTTTTCTATAGGCTTCTTCCTAACGTTTTAATATCCTAATTTCCACAAATAACTAAACCATCCTTTGATACCAACTATAGCATCCTGCCTTTTTATCACATAAACTTTCATTACATTTTACAAAACCGAGGATCTTTAAGGTTTAGTGTCTTGGAAACCAGGAACTTAAAACATGAAACAAAAAAAACATTCTTCTTAAACACTTGAAAGGCTTCTCCTTATGTTCATCCTAGGTTCATTACTGCATCTCAGAACCTGGGGACATACATCAAAGGAAAGGGTGAGCAGAAGGCCCAGTAAGGAAAACAAGAGAAACAATTTACATGTGAACTTGAGATACTTCAATAAGGTCATGAAAAGAAATTTAAGGCATGAGAATGAAATCATGAGATATATCATAATAAAAATAAAATTTTTCATACATTGAAGATGTGGCTGCAACATTTAATATAGACAATCATGAACATGTCACCAAGGTCCATCCCCAAGGTGTCATTTTAAAATTACCAAGGTTATTCACCATGGTATCGTGAAAATTGTAATCTCTAGTGGTTACATCATTACCCAATGCATTGGAGCGCTATCGGGGCTCACCCTTAAATTTGCCTTTATAATCATGTGATCCACAAATATCATCATCAAAAATTTAATAAATAACCCATATAGCATAAAATAAATTGGTTTCATTTCATAATCACAATGTTTTAAAAACTGCTTTAAAGACATGATATTTACATCACTTTAAAACCCACAGAAAAGGAAGGTGGGTCTCATGTATGTAAATCCCAGAATTTAAAATAGAACATTTTGGTATATATGTGAATACCCCTGTAGAAATAGGAGCTTTGAGTATTCACTTTATAACATAAAATATTTTTGAGAAAAGAGAGAGGCATTTTGAGACGAAAATTCTGCAGCATAACGACTATGTTTCAGGGTTTTAGAAAACATTGAAAAGAGAGGGGACATGGGTACAACATTAATAAATGACCCATAAGACAGTAGAGGGACAGAATATAAGGGATTTAAGAACATGGTAATGAAATTTGAAAATATACCATATGAAATGAGGAACATGAAAGGAAGCTAAAAATAAGATTTCTCTTATGAAAATTCGGCAGCCTAACAGCGTTACATAAACTTCAACCAAAAATGAATTGATGAGATCAAATAGGGTCTCTCATCATATGAACATAAAAGATAAGTATGATAGACATAGAGATCATACCCCAACACAACAAAAAGGAACTTGAAAGAATTGACATGAAAGTAGAACTTCAAAATGAGAAGGGTGAAGAACCACTTAAAAATTCGACAGCCTAACGGCGCCACTTAAAACTTCAAAATACTGAATTAAAGAGATCAAATGGGGTCTCTCATCATTAGATCATAAAATATCAGTATGATAAATATATAGATCACACCCCAACATAAAAAAAGAAACTTGAATGAATTTTCATGAAAGTAGAACTTCAAAATGAGATGGGTGAAGAACCACTTAAAAATTCGTCAGCCTAACGACGCCACTTAAAACATCAAAATACTGAATTAAAGAGATCAAATGGGGTCTCTCATAAGTAGATCATAAAAGATCAGTATGATAAATATAGAGATAATACCCCAACATAAAAAAAGGAACTTGAAGTACTTTACATGAAAATCGATCTTGAAAAATGAGAAGGGAGAAAGAACCTGTTACGAAAATTTCGGCAGCCTAACGGCGCCACTTAAAACTTCATAAAACGAAATAATGAGAGTAAGAGGGGATCTCTCATTATATTAACATAAAAAGGGAAGTAAGATGAGTATAAAAGAACATCCTCCAATATAAGAACATGGAGCATAAAAGAAATGGCATAAAAGAGATTTCTTGAAAAGAAAGAGAGAGGTCGGATCCCTTACCTTAAAATGTAACTCTTAAACCTCAAAGGATGGGACCTTGAGGGCTTGGGGGCACCTTGGGAGGACTCCTTGGGAGGTAATGAGACCAGAAATTCGTTGGGGAAGAGTGGGGAGTCGAATGGATGAGAGGAGGGATTGGTATTTATAGGGAAAGTGAGGGGACAAGGCATTAATGGCCAAGGGACACCTCAAAAGTGGTTTTCTCAAAAGCATGGGCCCTCCCATGGTACTTCCCATAAAGTTAGGCCACATGGGGACCCCCACACAATAATCCATCACCCTTGGCCGGCCAACCCTTAAAAAAACTCATGACATCATCATGACACTGTTATGATGTCATTAAACATACCGAAACCCTAAAACTGTATTTTCACTATTCACTGAAAATTCAACTTTCTCAGAAATATCCAAAAATTTCACCTTAATCAAATATCAATGCTCTGATTTCAAAAATGAACTCCATTTTATAAAAATAATTTTCGAAATATTTTTAATTTATTTTTTTAAATAAATACACTATTCACTGAATTTTCATTTTTTCAGAAAAAACCACAAAAATTACCATAACATAATATCGGTGCTCTGACTTCAAAAATGAAATCCATTTTATAAAAATAATTTTCTAAATAATTTTAATTTAATTTTTAATTTAAAAACACTATTCACCCGAAAAAACTAATACTTGAATAATAATTTATGAAACCGTTATTTAACCATTTTATTGAATCACATTACTTAATCAAGGTGCCTAGATTATTTTAAAACATTCTTTAAGTGAGATTACTAATCCATTTGGTCATATTACTAATCCTAATCATAAAATCACTATTCATAATTTACTATTCATCAAAAATCAAGTTGATCTTATTAGACTCCAAATTTTGTACTGAATATAATTGTAGAAGACCATTTTTTGAAAAACAATACACATTTCTAATTATTTAAGGTTTACAAAAACATTTTTAAAATATCCTTTTTCTAAAATTCATCAAAAATATGCGTACTATATTTATCCGGTCATTTGAAAATTCATAAACTTCATCATAAGAAGAAATCCCAATTTCTATTTAAAACATAGTATTACACAAGGCAGTTACGGGCTCCTTACATAGCCCCTTATCACACCAGCATAGGACCTAAGTGTAAGGTGTGATAAGGTGAGAGTGTCCGAGGGAGGCTCGGCCAACATTGCCCCAGTAGTAATATCTATCAGTTTGAACTTCTCGCGAAGGCGATTCCGTTCTAGCTTCACATGATGAAGTTTGGCTTGGGATTGGTCCAGAGAAAAGCCCATTGATGCTACCTCCTTCACAAGTTCTGTTAGATGGGCATCGATCGGTCCAAGACTACTAGGTGAGGCCATCGAATCTTCTTTCTATAATAATTAACCAAGATTACTTGTATTTAGAGACAATAATCATAAAATTTTGTTCAAAACGGTCATATTGACCAATGGTCATATAACAGTCAGAACCCAATGGTCTCATTTTAATTATAATCATGTTTATCAAATAAAACATTTTTGTTGAGTATAAAAAATAAAATAAAATAACACATGAAATTAGGAAACAAGATTTATTCAAAATTTCGGGCCGTTACGATCTTCCACCCTTAAGAAATTGCATCCTCGCAATTTTAAAAAATTGGGTTTTGAAATTTCATTGAAAGTCCCACATCGGAAAAAGAGTCTGTGACACCATTACTTTAAATGAAAGAAAAGGAAGTACAAAGGCCACCTGTGTTTACTCATACTAGGATTCCATGTAGGAAACATGGAAATGGAGGAGAAAACAAAGGGTCACGTCCTAAAGGAGAGTGATAGAAAACATGATTAGGAGGATGTTAGCCACCAGAAAATCCCAAAATTATGATGTGTGCAAGCGGTCTTTGATTACCTAATAAGAAACGTAAACCAACAACGTTTTTGTTTTATGTTCCTTTTCATTACATTGAGGAATTAATTTACAACATATAACAAAAACAGAAGGAAATATATCTACCTTCATGTAGAGTTTCATCCTTTAATATGTTTCTACCCAAAACTAATCTTTTCTCTAAACTATGAACATTCAAAACTACTTGGTCTCATGAAAACACAAGAATCAACTTATAGAGAATCTCATAATCCACAAAAGATTAACTATATATTTCTTTCATCTTTAAACATTATCCAAAAAACTGAAAGGGTAAGGTAAAACAACTCTTCAAAAAGAAATAATCCCATAGGAATGGAAACTACTTTTAAATCTTCAAAGTTCCATGGTACTACCAAAATTTCATCATAGTCCATTCCATAAATAACGGTCCTTAAAATTCCTCAAAATAAACCAAACTAAGATTGAAACCCAAATACAAGAAGGATTTGATAACATAGTATTCCAAAATAAACATCATTGTTCATCTCCACACAACATCAACCACTTATAACATCTTATAACAAAAGTATCTAACCTAAACATATTTAAACCAAGATAGGTTAATCATTCCCATAAGTGACCTAAATTACTATAAGTCCACCTTAAATTCATAGATTCTTCAAATATAAGTCAACCTTACTCCTCAATGAAAATACCGTTGTAATCTATTTACCTCGATCATATAGGGTCCCCAAAATAGTGAACATCTTCCAAAATAAAAATCATATTTTAAAACCCTAATCATCTTTGTCATATTAATACGACAATAATATCATTTCCTATCACATTGGTTGTGGAGACATGTTCTTCCATTTCCCGCCATTAACTAAGAAAAGAACTATAATTAGGGGCTTAAATACTTAGCCAATAATCATGAAAAGAAACATAAAGCATATAAGGATAACTTGTAGTTGAAAAGTATACCCTAACATGTGATCCCCTAGGTTCCCATCTAGGTTATCCATGATCATATATTCTTATGTGAATCATTATTTTATTTTATCTTTGTTCCTTTAACAATGGTTCATACTAAGCTTATGAATTTACCAAATCATATCCCCTGGGAGTGTCCTAACCAAGAGTGCAGCAAGGCCCGTTGTCGTGTACCAGTTCCCATTTGAGTCTAGCTCAAAGAAGTGTTTTCGAGTTTTACCCCTATGTACATCTGTGCCAGAGCCACCTCTACCTGCTCGTATCCAGACAGGGATGTATTTGCTTGGAAACCCCTTACTCAATACTCAACAAAATACCAGGAAGATTTCCAATATTATAACCTTTCTATAGGCTTTTTCCTAAAGTTTTCACATCCTAATTTCCACAAATAACTACACCATCCTTTGATACCAACTATAGCATCACGCCTTTTTATCACATAAACTTTCATTACATTTTACAAAACCGAGGATCTTTAAGGTTTAGTGTCTTGGAAACTAGGAACTTAAAACATGAAACAAAAAAAACATTCTTCTTAAACACTTGAAAGGATTCTCCTTATGTTCATCCTATGTTCATTACTGCATCTCTGAACCTGGGGACATTCATAAAAGGAAAGGGTGAGCAGAAGGCCCAGTAAGGAAAACAAGAGAAACATTTTACATGTGAACTTGAGATACTTCAATAAGGTCATGAAAAGAACTTTAAGGCATGAGAAAAAAATCATGAGATATATCATAATAAAAATAACATTTTTCATAAATTGAAGATGTGGATGCAACATTTAATATAGAAAATAGTGAACATATCACCAAGGTCCATCCCTAAGGCGTCATTTGAAAATTACCAAGGTTATTCACCAAAGTATCGTGAAAATTGTAATCTCTAGTGGTTACATCATTACCCAATGCATTGGAGCGCTATCAGGGCGCACCCTTAAATTTTCCTTTATTATCATGTGATCCACACATATAATCATCAAACATTTCATAAATAACCCATATAGCATAAAATAAATGGGTTTCATTTCATAATCACAACGTTTTAAAAACTACTTTAGAGACATGATATTTACGTCACTTTAAAACCCACAGAAATGGAAGGTGGGTCTCATGTATGTAAATCCCAGAATTTAAAATAGAAAATTTTGTTATATATGTGAATACCCCTGTAGAAATAGGAGCTTTGAGTATTCACTTTATAACATAAAATATTTTTGAGAAAAGAGAGAGGCATTTTGAGACAAAAATTCTGCAGCATAACGGCTCTGTTTCAGGGTTTTAGAAAACATTGAAAAGAGAGGGGAAATGGGTCCAACATTCATAAATGACCCATAAAACAGTAGACTGACAGAATATAAGGGATTTAATAACATGGTAATGAAATTTGAAAATATACCATATGAAATGAGGAACATGAAAGGAAGACACAAATAAGATTTCCCTTATGAAAATTCGGCAGCCTAACAACGTTACATAAACTTCAACCAAAAATGAATTGATGAGATCAAATAGGGTCTCCCATCATATGAACATAAAAGATAAGTATGATAGACATAGAGATCATACCCCAACACAAAAAAAAGGAACTTGAAAGAATTGACATGAAAGTATAACTTCAAAATGAGAAGGGTGAAGAACCACTTAAAAATTCAGCAGCCTAACAGCGCCACTTAAAACATCAAAATACTGAATTAAAGAGATCAAATGGGGTCTCTCATCATTAGATCATAAAATATCAGTATGATAAGTATATAGATCATACCCCAACATAAAAAATGAACTTGAATGAATTTACATGAAAGTAGAACTTCAAAATGAGAAGGGTGAAGAACCACTTAAAAATTCGGCAGCCTAACGGCGCCACTTAAAACTTCAAAATACAGAATTAAAGAGATCAAATGGGGTCTCTCATAATTATATCATAAAAGATCAGTATGATAAATATAGATATCATACCCCAACATAAAAAAAGGAACTTGAAATACTTTACATGAAAATAGATCTTGAAAAATGAGAAGGGAGAAAGAACCCGTTACAAAAATTTCGGCAGCCTAACGGCGCAACTTAAAACTTCATAAAACGAAATAATGAGAGTAAGATGGGATCTATCATTATATTAACATAAAAAGGGAATTAATAGGAGTATAAAAGAACATCCTCCAATATAAGAACATGGAGCATAAAAGAAATGGCATAAAAGAGATTTCTTGAAAAGAAAGAGAGAGGTCGGATCCCTTACCTTAAAATGTAACTCTTAAACCTCAAAGGATTGGACCTTGAGGGCTTGGGGGAATCTTGGGAGGACTCCTTGGGAGGTAATGAGACCATAAATTCGTTGGGGAAGAGTGGGGAGTCGAATGGATGAGAGGAGGGCTTGGTATTTATAGGGAAAGTGAGGGGACAAGGAATTAATGGCCAAGGGACACCTCAAAAGTGGTTTTCTAAAAAGCATGGGCACTCCCATGGTACTTCCCATAATGTTAGGCCACATGGGGACCCCCACACAATAATTCATCACCCTTGGCCGGCCAACCCTTAAAAAACCCATGACGTCATCATGACACAGTTATGATGTCATTAAACATACCGAAACCCTAAAACTCTATTTTCAGTATTCACTGAAAATTCAACTTTCTCAGAAAGATCACAAAATTTCATGTTAATCAAATATCAATGCTCTGATTTCAAAAATGAACTCCATTTTATAAAAATAATTTTCCAAATATTTTTAATTTATTTATTTAAATAAATACACTATTCACCGAAAATTCTTTTTTTCAGAAAAAACCACAAAAATTACCATAACATAATATCGGTGCTCTGAGTTAAAAAATGAAATCCATTTTATAAAAATAATTTTTTAATAATTTTAATTTAATTTTTAATTAAAAAAACACTATTCACCCGAAAAAACTAATACTTGAATAATAATTTATGAAACCATTATTTAACCATTTTATTGAATCACATTACTTAATCAAGGTTCCTAGATTATTTTAAAACTTTCTTTAAGTGAGATTACTAATCCATTTGGTCATATTACTAATCCTAATCATAAAATCACTATTCATAATTTACTATTCATAAAAAATCAAGTTTATCTTATTAGACTTCAAATTTTGTACTGAACATAAATGTAGAAGACCATTTTTTGAAAATAATTACACATTTTTAATTATTTAAGGTTTACATAAACATTTTTAAAATATCCTTTTTCTAAAATTCATCAAAAATATGCATACTATATTTATCCGGTCATTTGAAAATTCATAAAATTCATCATAAGAAGAAATCCCAATTTTTATTTAAAACAAAGTATTACACAAGGCAGTTATTTTCTCCTTACATAGCCCCTTATCACACCAGCATAGGACCTAAGTGTAAGGTGTGCTAAGGTGAGAGTCCGAGGGAGGCTCGGCCAAAATTGCTCGAGTAGTAATTTCTATCAGTTTGAACTTCTTGCGAAGGCAATTCCGTTCTAGCTTCACATGATGAAGTTTGGCTTGGGTTTGGTCCAGAGCAAAGCCCAATGGTGCTACCTCCTTCCCAAGTTTTGTTAGATGGGCTTCGATCGGTCCAAGACTACTAGGTGAGGCCATCGAATCCTCTTTCTATAATAATTAACCAAGATTACTTGTATTTAGAGACAATAATAAAAAAAATTTGTTCAAAACGGTCATATTGACCAATGGTCATATAACAGTCAGAACCCAATGGTCTCATTTTAATTATAATCATGTTTATCAAATAAAACATTTTTGTTGAGTATAAAAAATAAAATAAAATAACACATGAAATTAGGAAACAAGATTTATTCAAAATTTCGGGCCGTTACAGAACTGAAATGCATTAGGTAAATAATTATTTTCTATATATGACATGTTTTATGATACCTTGGTGAATAACCTTAGTAATATATTTTATGGAACATTATTATTGATCCTTCATGATATCTTGTGAATATCTTATTTTTATATTTTATCCCCATTTCCATGGTATGAATCATATGATTAGTATTTTTCTCTCTTGTTATTCCTCATTTTTTAATAATTTTAATCACTCAAGTTTAATTTATCCCTTACTAAGATTTTTGATTACTATTTTTATTAATACATGTCCCTAGGAAATCACTTAATGTTTTGTAGACATGGACAGAATAATAAAGTATTCTTTCAAGAAGATTAAATAGAGTTTAGGTTTTTATTTTACTTATTTCCTTCATGTATTATGTTCCTAGTTACCAATACAATAAACCATAAAATGTTCTTCCAAGTTATTAATGTAATATTTTTCAAAATAATTATATTAAAAACATGTATTAAAAATTAAGGTCATCATAGTTGGTGTCAAAGGAAAGGTATAATTATTTATGAAAATGAGGAATAAAAAACATTATTATGATTCATTTGGATAAGTTTAATTATATGAAAACATCCTTAAATTTAGTTATAAAGTAAAAAGTGAATGGTTTTGAGGAAATGAAATCCTAGTTTGGATATTAAAAGTGGATGTGGATATAGAACAGTTTTACCTAAGGGTAATAACCTAAAAAGGTTGAGTTTTGTATTTATTCAATCATCACATGGTGCATGAAAAACAGGCATTCATGTTCACCTATATTGATACACCTAGGAGATATTTTGGGTAATTAAAAGTTTTTTAGACACTATTAAAAAGGATATATAGATAATTAAATTTTATAATTACTAAAGTAAACCATCCTAGAGAATTTTTTTATATAATTTAGGGATTTATATTTACTTTAGAATTATTATTATAATATTTAAAATTTGAAATTCCTCACTTTCATTTTCATATTCCAGAAAAATTGTTTAAAATAGAATGAATTGTTTAAATAAAGGAAAAAATGTAAAATATGATGACAACCATCCCAATATGGGGGATATATATTTTGAAACATCATGATTATTTTGAATAAGTTATCATAGGTTATGCATAAAAATATAAACCATGTGGGTTGTGTGAATTCCCCAAGGAATGAAAAAATAGAATTTCAATCCTTTATTCATTAATGACAACCTCCTTTTAGTGGAACTTCTAATAAATTGAAAACTGAATAATGGGTAAATACTATAAAAAATATATTTTATATTACTCATTTTTCTGAGAAATAAAAAGTTAATTTTTAATTTTCTCATTTATAAAGAGAATATTATCATTTGTGAACTCCAATAAAGAATATAAATCCAAGAGATGAGTTTGAAGACATGGAATAGACAGACTTCAACGTGGAATTTTTCGAAAATTTTTTTCTTCATGACATATGTACCAGAATCAAGATGGAATTGTATGATCTTTAGAAAAGGAAAAAAATTAATTAATGGGGAATTATGAGAATAAAATTAAAATGAGTTATTATTATTAATCGTGATTTTTCATCAATTTGGATTGGAATATTGATCGATTCTTTGTTAGTATAAGTGCCTATCAATGAAAATAATTATAAATAAAATACT
The DNA here is from genome assembly GCA_963277665.1 of Viscum album. NCBI lineage: Eukaryota > Viridiplantae > Streptophyta > Magnoliopsida > Santalales > Viscaceae > Viscum > Viscum album. The sequence continues at coordinate 1,190,751 of CAUJRU010000170.1, forward strand.
TTGAGAGTTACAATGATATCTTATAATGTTCCCTAAAATTTTAAATGGAGTTCATTGATGACCAGTGCAGACATCGAAAAAATTAAAATATGGGAAGGATGAAGAATTTTTTTGGAATCAATCTATCCCATGAAAGGGAAGGTAATAAATTTAAACATTCTATGTGCAATAATTGTGAAAAAATCACTTAGGGAATTCACTTTACATATGTGTAAAGTGATAAAATTGTGAAAGAGATGGACATATAGCTCGAAAATTTTAGTGACATGTAATGCCTCAACATATGAATTCATATAACATTGGAATGATGGTTCTTGTAAAATGCCTGAAGTGTGGTGATCACAGACATTTCAATAATCAAGTTCAAAATCAGAAGATAATTGAGGGAATCTACTTTAAACCCCGATGGAGGATAAGGGACAAAGTGCATAATTTTTTATTCATGATCAATAAAATATAGGCCCTATATAATTTTTTGTACGGTGAACCCAACATACACTCAAAGATAGTAAGTCCGCTGTTTGATCCTGGTTCATATTCTTCATTTATTTCAATCATGTCTGCAAAAAAACAAAATATTAAACCATGAGCTAGTAGTGTTGTAGTTTTAATTTAAAAATCCTCTATTAACTATTAAATAATCATTGAAATATAGGGATTCCATTATTTATACAGGTGAGTACAATATCTATGAAAACATTTCGGTCATTCCTATGGTGGAATTAAACATAATACTTGAGATATATAGGTTGTAAAAATATAATTCCTATATATTATATAGAATAAAATAAATTTACATTTTCATAAATGAAAAACATATAATTACCTTTAAGGGAGGGATATATCATCCTGAGTCTTTCCAGGAACCACTTCATAATACCTTTTTTATTAAAATGATTAGTGAAGAATAAGAAGAAATATAAAGATTGATGGTATGATATGTACCCATTGTTCTAGAATATGTTGATGAATTTTCTATGGAGGTACCTATAAATCCCCTAGATAGATAGGTTGAGTTTTCAATTAAACTCATAACTAGATCCAAGACAATACGAAATTCCCCATATAAAATGTATTATGTGGAGTTATAGGAATTAATGAAGAATCCATAATATCTTTTGGAGAATAGTTTTATTCAACCAAGTCTATATCCTTGGGGAGAAAATTTTCTCCTTGTTAAGAAGAAGAATATATTAATTAGGTTATGTTTTGATTATAGTGAACTTAAGGAAATTATAGTGAATAAAATAATACCATCTTCCGAGGATTTATGTTTTGTTTTATCTACCTCATGGTGCTTAATTCCACTCCCTGATTTACCTATGACCAGTGTATCATCGTTTAATTTTGAGGATATAAGTTCTCCAAAAGAATAACTTATGAATAAAATAGTATGATTATGTTTTTTTCTTATAACGTTTCCCTTGATTAATTATCATTCTAGATTTACGCATTTGATTGATAGAGTCTTCAGGGTCTACCATAAAAAATATGGTGGTCTTTATTGATGATATTTAGATATATTCGAAATTTCGTGAATAGAATGAGGTTCGTCTAAGGATAATATTAATTAATCTATGTAAATATAATTTTTTTTAAAATTAAGAAATTGTGAGTTCTACTTTAAATAAGTTACATTATTGGGAGACGTTGTAGCTAGTGAAGGAATAACCGTAGCTCCAACAAAGAAAAATGTCGTAGAGGAGTGGCCACATCCCAAAAAAATAATAGAGATTCATAGTTTTTATAACGACCCATACTTTACATACATTGTTAATACATCAAAATTTAAGCACACTTATTACAACATATGGCAAAACCAGAAAGGACTGTATAGGTATAGTGTCTTTAGAAACTGGGAAACATAAAAAACTGGTTCATAAATCTTCTACAGTGTCTCCCATTTATTTCATCATATCTAGGGTCCCTTTTAGCATATTCTACTTAATATCCATCTTCCTGACCTGGGGAAAAGAAAACATAAAAGGGTGAGCTCAAATGCTCAGTAAGGGAAAATAAAGGAAATAAAAATCATATCATATCTTTTTGAAAATCAAAACCTGCAAAAGAGATCATAATATCTTAACATGGAATAAATCATAGAAGTGAAAATGAGATCCCCATAATCATAACATAAAACTTGAAACTTTGTGGCATGCACACATAATCATGGGAAATCATTTCTTGTTAGTCATGACTCATTGCCAAGACTATCTTAGTGGACAAAGTCCCTTTCTGAACCGAGTCACCCTCGTTCCAGTCCTGTTTCACTGAACCGGTATAACCTACCGTTCCAGCTATGTCTATCTCATGAGATATAAAATCTTTACCCAATGCATTGGAGGGAGATATAGGTCCCACCCATCTTATAATGAATCCTTTCTTATGTGTGCCACATAATCATAAACCATACATCATAGTGTAACCCATGTAATAAAAATGGGATTCTTAAACAACATGACATCATAAAACAATTCATATAAGATAAAGGAATTCATAAAAATATTTCTATCACAACATAATCAAACCAATGTAATAATATGGATAAAAAGAGCAACCTTTTATTATCTTAGATGGAAAATAATTTTGATAAAATACTTGAACTCCATTCTTGAGGAAAATATCCTTTCTACATCAAAAACATTTTTCCTTTCATAACATGTCATAAGACATTAAAACTAAAATAAGTTGATTAAAAATAAAATTGAAAGCTTGTAAAGAAATATTCTTGGAAATAATGTTTTAAAAATCCATTCTTGCCGTATAAGTTAAATAAATCATTCTTCATACTTTTTTCGGAAAAGTCAAAAATTACCTCGTACGAAAAACGACAAAAGATTCCTTTCATATTATTTACTAAAAACTCACCGAAGGGTAAAATTTGACTTAAAAAAATTTTAGGTGGATGGAAATAACATTACATATTGAGGAAACATGGATGTGGATGATAAAATACACCCCAGTAAATTTCAAAGTATAAACAATCTCGGAAAAAAATGAGATTGTGATATTTCCCTTACCTTAGGTCCGATTTGCTTTGTACGTGTCCGAAGCTCTTGTATAATGGTTTAAATAATGTTATTTACTTATTCCAGAATCATACATATTGATATGATATCATATATGGTCATATTATTAGCTTCTTGTTAGCAATATTTCATTGTTACTTGTTACTCGGGTCTTTATTGCCTTTTGTTCTTATGCGTGTTTTGCCGAATACATTCTTATTTTTCTTTTAAGGTTATAGATACCTTATATCCAGAATGGTATTAGTGTAAAATATATAATATTTATTCATTCAATTCATTTATATAATTACTATGTAATGATGATCATGTAGAACGAGTCACATCACATCGTGGAGACGGTATTCCGTACGTACGCACGAGTGATGATATCATTCCTATGATCATGGAATTATATTGGAGTGTAAATATATTATTTCAGTATCAATATTACTTTATAATAATCATAAATAGTTACTCATTACACCATTATACCCATCCTTGTAAAGTGATGGTGGAAAATAGATTACACCACGGCGTGGAGACGGTATTCCGTACGTACGCACGCGCGGTGATTTCATTTTTCCGTAGGATGGATAGAAGGTGAATTAGGGTTGTTTCATATTTATAATAACATATCAGTATGTAAGTAATACTGATGTTATTGCTTTATCATGAAACAACTAAAGAAGAAGAAGTTGAAGAAGAAAGAAATTGAAAAGATCGGTAATGGATATTACCTCTTCTTTGGAACGCCTCTTTGAATCCTCCACTTAAGGAACTATGATTGATCTTTGAAGAAGACCACGACCTCTAGGATTATTCTAGGAAAGTGGAGAGGAGAAAATGGCAGGGTTTGGCCGAGCTTGAGTGCTCAAATTGGTGTGAGGAGGAGGGGGAGGAGGTGCCCTTTTATAAGGGAGGAGAGGGGCACCTTAGGAGTATCTCAAAATATTATTTTATATTAAAGTCAAAATCGGTTTATAATGGTTCCAAAGGGTCTTATTTCGAAGCTAAAGTGGGGATGGGTCGAAATCCTATCAACCAATAGGATTTAGACCAGTTTAGGGTATTATTTTAACCTTATCAATTAGATTTAACTCTAAGTTAATTAATTTAACTTTTACCGTGTCTTTTTGTTTTCTTTCACTACATGGTTAATACACTTACTATAACATGCCAAACGAACCCCAAATTGTTTATTATTAATATATATATCCTTATCTAAGTTATTTGGCTGATCCTTAGATTTTTAGGAATAAAATAACAATTAACAATATAATATTTGATTTAAAAACTATTTTGTGTCAATTTTGACACTATTTGATATATGATTTTTGTGAAAGTCATAACAGAATTATATGTTCGAAAAACATTGATTAAATCAACACTAATATATCATAGTAACCTAGAAAATTAGTGGAATTCATAAAAAGTCTTAAATTACATTTATTTTGGTATTTATATTATCAATTATGTCAATATTTCATTAATAAGATAATTACTGCATCATCTTTGTGTCATAAATAAATTAAATTATTTGATGTCTAAAAATTACAAATAAAATACCATCATGTATGAAATCTTTTTATCTTTCTAATGAATATTTAAAATCTATTTTATCGTATGTATAACCCCATATTAAAAATGATTTACTTATTAAACTTTGATTTTAACTATTTTAACCCTTCTTTAAATAAATTATTAATAAATGTCCTAATCTAATCCAAGTGGGCCTAAATGGTCATATTTTATTCCTAAGTTTGTTTTTGGTCGAATTACACTTGTCCAATTGAATTAGGACATGTGTTAGGGTAATATTAATATCATATTTACCCTTAGTTACCCTATTTACTATTAACTGCGGTAAAAATAGTAAAAAGTTACTATTCACCAAAAAATTATTTTTATCTCATTGAACCACATTTTACTTACTGATATCAACCGTGTCTGTCGGATTTTTGAAATTCCATTCACAGAAGCGGTAAAATTATGTTTTATGCAAAATTCAGTTTTTAACCTACCACTCAGTGGTTTCACTATTCATCAAAAATTGAAAGTTTTCAGAAAAATACCAAAATTTCACCCTACGCTAATTTCGATATTCTGAGTCCAAAAATGAAGTCCATTTTGTAAAATAAAATTTCTAAAATTTCAAAAAGTGGTTATTACTATTCATAACGGCTAGTTTTAATAGCATATTGTTGTTTAGTGAAACTCGGTATTGCGTACGACGCAAGCTATCGAGGAAGGTCACGATTGCGTGTAAAGCAAGCTAAGCAAGTGTTGTGTAGAAAAAGATTCCTTTGATGATTTATATAACATAAAAGTCTCGGGTGTTACATTATACCCCCCTTAAAAAGAATTTCGCCCTCGAAATTCGTCACTTTGTAACAAACAGATGAGGATACTTCTCCCTCATCATATCCTCAAGCTCCCATGTAGCTTCTTCAAGTTGGTGGTTCCTCCATAAAACTTTCACCAATCGAGTGGTCTGGTTTCTTATGACTTTTTCGCTACGATCCAGAATCTCTATCGGCTGTTCTTCATAAGAAAGATCTTGCTCCAGCGGTACAACTTCTGAGCTGAGTACATGTGGAGGATCTGGTATGTACTTTCTCAGGAGAGATACATGGAACACATCGTGAACTTGAGAGAGATTCGGTGGAAGCGCCAATCAGTAAGCTACCTTCCCAACACGATCCAGTATTTCGAAAGGACCGATATATCTAGGGCTCAACTTCCCCTTCTTTCCAAATCTCATAACCCTCTTCTAGGGAGATATTTGTAAGAACACTTTATCACCCACTTCAAACTCTAGGTCTTTTCTTCGGTTGTCGGCATAGCTTTTCTGTCGACTCTGAGCTGCTCTTATGTGTTGTTGAATAGATCTGACCTTTTCTGCCATTTCATCAACGAGATCAGGTCCTAATAGCTTTCTTTCCCCAACTTCATCCCAGCAAGTTGGAGTCCTGCATTTCTTTCCGTAGAGAGCTTCATAAGGAGCCATCTGAATACTGGAGTGAAAGCTATTATTATAAGAAAATTCCACCAAAGGTAGGTGTTGATCCCAACCTCATTTGAAATCCATAGAGCAAGCTCTCAACATATCTTCTAGGGTTTGAATTGTTCTCTCAGACTGACCGTCTGTCTGGGGATGATAAGCAGTGCTGAAACTCAACTCTGTATCCAGAGTATGCTGAAGACTTCGCCAGAACTTCGAGGTAAATCTCGGATCCCGATCAGATATAATAGAAAGTGGTACTCCATGCAATCTTACCACTTCCTTTACATATATCCTGGAAAGCTGATCTAGAGAGAAATCCTCTCTAATTGCAATGAAGTGTGCAGACTTTGTAAGACGATCAACTATGACCCAGATAGCATTATTGCCTTTGCATGTTTTAGGAAGTCCTGTGACAAAGTCCATAGTGATGTTTTCCCATTTCCATTCGGGTATGGGTAATGGTTGTAACATCCCCTTAGACTTATGTCTCTCAGCTTTAACTTTTTGACAAACCAAGCATCGAGAGACATATTCAGCAACATCTCTTTTCATGCCATCCCACCAGAAGTACTCTTTCAGGTCCCTATACATCTTCGTGCTTCCAGGATTAATAGAGAATGATGAACCATGAGCCTCATCCAGCAGCTCCTTCTTTAATTCGGGGATGGGAGGAACACAAACCCGATTCCTGAACTTTATTATCCCATCACAATCAAGGTTGAATTCAGGAACATTTCTCACCTTCTTTTGTAACTTGACATCTTCTTTCTGTGCCTCTTTAATCTTCACATGTATAGATGGTTGAACATTCATTTGAGAAAGATAAGATTTTTCCCCTTCCATTATAATTCCAAGATCCATCCTTTGTAAATCCATAAATATTGGATCTTTTGTGATCCTCATCTTAGATAAACTAGCATGGTCTTTTCGACTTAATGCATCTGCCACCTTGTTTGCTTTCCCAGGGTGGTAATGGATTGAGCAGTCGTAATCCTTAATCAGCTCCAACCATCTCCTTTGACGCATATTCAACTCCTTTTTTGTGAAAATATACTTTAAACTTTTATGATCAGTATAAATATCACACCTTTCACCATAAAGGTAATGCCTCCAAATTTTTAATGCAAAGATTACCGCAGCCAACTCCAAATCATGAGTTGGGTAATTTTTATCATGGATTTTCAACAGTCGTGAGGCATAAGCTATCACCATATCATTTTGCATAAGAACACACCCCAATCCCTTCTTGGATGCATCACTGTAGATCACAAACCTTTCTCCACTACAAGGAAGTGTGAGGACAGGTGCACTGGATAACCTTCTTTTCAACTCCATGAAATTCTCTTCACATTCCTCTGTCCAAACAAACTTAACTCCTTTCCGAGTCAACTTGGTGAGTGGATTAGATAATCGTGAAAAATCTTTTACAAAACGTCGATAATATCCAGCCAAACCAAGAAAACTTCGGATCTCAGTTACTGTTGATGGTCTTGACCATCTTTCGATAACCTCTGTTTTTGCTGGATCCACAGATATCCCCTCTATTGAGATTATGTGACCCAAAAATGCAACTTTTTGAAGCCAAAATTCACACTTGGTAAATTTGGCATAAAGCTTCTCCTTTCTCAGGGTGTTCAATATAATTCTCAAGTGACCTTCATGCTCTTCCTTGGTCTTTGAATAGACAAGAATATTGTCTATAAAGACTACCACAAATTGATCAAGATAGTCTCTAAAGACTCTATTCATTAGATCCATGAAGATAGCCGGGGCATTAGTAAGACCAAATGGCATCACTATAAATTCATAGTGTCCATACCTTGTACGGAAAGCCGTCTTTGGTATATCCTCCCTTTTGACCCTTAATTGATGATACCCTGATCGAAGATCAATCTTGGAAAAGTATTGAGCTCCGCGTAGTTGGTCAAATAAGTCATCAATGCGTGGGAGAGGATATTTGTTCTTGATAGTGATCTTGTTAAGTTCTCGATAATCAATGCAGAGTCTCATTGATCCATCTTTCTTCTTAACAAATAGAACAGGTGCTCCCCAAGGTGACGCACTAGGGCGTATGAATCCCTTATCAAGATTCTCTTGGAGTTGCGTCTTCAATTCCTACAACTCAATTGGGGCCATTCAATAAGGTGTCTTTGAAATAGGAAAAGCACCCGGTACGAGTTCTATTGAAAACTCAACTTCACGATTTGGTGGAAGACCCGGTAATTCCTCCGGAAAGACATCATCAAACTCCCTTACAATGGGCATATTCTTAATCGTGAGTTTCTCACCAACCATTTGAGATAAATAACCTTCATTTATTGGAATCAATACCCATAAGATGGAAGAAATTTCCACTGGAAGGTTATGTTCATCCTTGCATTGGTATACGATCGTAGATTGATCTGGAATATGAAATGTGACTTCCCTTCTTTGGCAATTGATATGAGCTCCATGTAGAGAAAGCCAATCCATGCCAAAAATCACATCAAATTCCACTAAAGGAAGGATCAAAAGATTTGCAGGAAGCACTTTCCCACAAACTTCGATCGGAGAAGAATTATAAACTTTTGATGCGACTGTTGTGCCATTAGGTGTTGTCACAGCTAACTCAACATCTAATTGTTGAGGTAATACGGTGATACCCTTAGAAAATTTTTCAGAAATAAAAGAGTGGGTGGATCCAGAATCAAATAAAACATTTTCTACTTTAGAGTGGATGGTAAGTGTACCTTTCACCACTTCGTTATCGTACTCCACATCGCTGATAGAAATTGCATGTGACTTTCCATTGTCTTTAGCCTTAAGATTTTGTTGACGTCCACCATCATCATCAACCCTTGGATTTGGGCATTGATTGGCATAATTCCCCATCTCCTTGCACTTGAAACATTGAAGTGTAATAGGTTCATTCTGTGTATCCCTTCCTTTGTTTGCGTCATTAGACATCTTCTTCCCATTATCACGGAATTCAAATGCCTGATGACCTTCCTTTCCACATTTAAAACATTTACTTGTCCCTTTAAGACAACTCCCTCCATGTTTCTTTCCACACTTTGAGCATAAGGAAAATCTCATCTTCTTTTCCGTGTGCTCTTTAGATTTTTCTTTGTATTCCATCTTCCTCTTCTTATCAAACCCATGTGACTGATGGGTTACTCCAATCTCCATCTCAACTTTGAGAGCACATCGAATGATTTCCTCGTAGCTATTGAAGTCCCTTATGGCTAACGCCCTTCGAAGACTTGGTTTTAATCCACTAAAGAATCGATCGATCTTACTCTCAGGTTGGATAATAATACAAGAAGCGTACCTTGCAAGTCTTGTAAAATTTGCTTCATAGGTACCAACAGATTCATCATCCCTTTGCTTCAGTTCAAGAAACTCTTTCTCCATCTTTGTTCGGAGAATACGAGGGAAGTACTTATTGAAAAATAAGTTCTTGAACTCGTCCCATTCCATAGACTCAATTTCATCCCTTTGCCTCGTATTCTTAATAAGATTCCACCATTGATCAGCATCTCCTTCCAAACGATGCACTGCTAGGATGACTTTATCATGTTCAGAACATTGAAGAACTGAAAATATCTTTTCAGTAGTACTAATCCATTGTTCAGCAACTAATGGATCAGTAGACCCGCTGAAAGAAGGTGGACACTGCCTCATGAAGGATTCAACAGAATGTTGCTCCTTCTTTTGCTCGTTTGGAAGTCCTGCATGATTCATAGCTTGAGAAAGTTGTGTGAGCATGGCTACAAGATTTTGCATTCCAGCTCCCATATCGTTTGGTTGCTTAGGGGGACAATCATTGCATTGCCCATCGCATTCCGCATTAACATGGTTCCTTCGGGTTCCAGCAATTGACTAAAACCAAGAAGAATAGTGTGAGCAACACTAATTATAATAGGAAAACCACATAATTCAAGAATAAAATTTTCATGCTTAAGGTCTTATCCTAGGTTATTCAAGGCCATTTCTAAAACACTAAGATTGTGTTCTATGCTTAGACTTATCCTTAGGGTTCTTACTAAGGCTTTCACATCCTAGTTTCCAAAGGTTGACTATACCTTTCCTCTTATACCAACTATAACGACCCATACTTTACATACATTGTTAATACTTCAAAATTGAAGCACACTTATTACAACATATGGCAAAACCACAAAGGACCGTATAGGTATAGTGTCTTTAGAAACTGGGAAACATAAACAACTGGTTCATAAATCTTCTATAGTGTCTCCCATTTATTTCATCATATCTAGGGTCCCTTTTAGCATATTCTACTTAATATCCATCTTCCTGACCTGGGGAAAAGAAAACATAAAAGGGTGAGCTCAAATGCTCAGTAAGGGAAAATAAAGGAAATAAAAATCATATCATATCTTTTTGAAAATCAAAACCTGCAAAAGAGATCATAATATCTTAACATGGAATAAATCATAGAAGTGAAAATGAGATCCCCATAATCATAACATAAAACTTGAAACTTTGTGGCATGCACACATAATCATGGGAAATCATTCCTTGTTAGTCATGACTCATTGCCAAGACTATCTTAGTGGACAAAGTCCCTTTCTGAACCGAGTCACCCTCATTCCAGTCCTGTTTCACTGAACTGGTATAACCTACCGTTCCAGCCATGTCTATCTCATGAGATATAAAATCTTTACCCAATGCATTGGAGGGAGATATAGTTCCCACCCATCTTATAATGAATCCTTTCTTATGTGTGCCACATAATCATAAACCCTACATCATAGCGTAACCCATGTAATAAAAATGGGATTCTTAAACAACATGACATCATAAAACAATTCATATAAGATAAAGGAATTCATAAAAATATTTCCATCACAACATAATCAAACCAATGTAATAATATGGATAAAAACAACAACCTTTTATTATCTTATATGGAAAATAATTTTGATAAAATACTTGAACTCCATTCATGAGGAAAATATCCTTTCTACTTCAAAAACATTTTTCCTTTCATAACATGTCATAAGACATTAAAACTAAAATAAGTTGATTAAAAATAAAATTGAAAACTTGTAATGAAAGATTCTTGGAAATAATGTTTTAAAAATCCATTCTTGCTGTATAAGTTAAATAAAACATTCTTCGTACTTTTGTCGGAAAAGTCAAAAATTACCTCGTATGAAAAACGACAAAAGATTCCTTTCATATTCTTTACTAAAAACTCACCGAAAGGGTAAAATTTGATTTAAAAAATTTTTAGGTGGATGGAAATAACATTACATATTGAGGAAACATGGATGTGGATGGTAAAATACACCCTAGTAAATTTCAAAGTATAAACAATCTCGGATAAAAATGAGATTGTGATATTTCCCTTACCTTAGGTCCGATTTGCTTTGTACGTGTCCGAAGCTCCTGTACAATGGTTTAAATAATGTTATTGACTTATTCCAGAATCATACATATTGATATGATATCATATATGGTCATATTCTTAGCTTCTTGTTAGTAATATTTCATTATTACTTGTTACTCGGGTCTTTATTGCCTTTTGTTCTTATGCGTGTTTTGCCGAATACATTCTTATTCTTCTTTTAAGGTTATAGATACCTTATATCCAGAATGGTATTAGTGTAACATATATCATATTTATTCATTCAATTCATTTATATAATTACTATGTAATGATGATCATGTAGAACGAGTCACATCACATCGTGGAGACGGTATTCCGTACGTACGCACGAGTGATGATATCGTTCCTACGATCGTGGAATTGTATTGGAGTGTATATATATTATTTCAGTATCAATATTACTTTATAATAATCATAAATAGTTACTCATTACACCATTATACCCATCCTTGTAATGTGATGGTGGAAAATAGATTACACCACGGCGTGGAGACGGTATTCCGTACGTACGCACGCGCGGTGATTTCATTTTTCCGTAGGATGCATAGAAGGTGAATTAGGGTTGTTTCATATTTATAATAACATATCAGTATGTAATTAATACTGATGTTATTAATTTATCATGAAACAACTAAAGAAGAAGAAGTTGAAGAAGAAAGAAATTGAAAAGATCGGTAATGGATATTACCTCTTCTTTGGAACGCCTCTTTGAATCCTCCACTTAGGGAACTAATATTGGTATTTGAAGAAGACCAGGACCTCTAGTATTATTCTAGGGAAGTGGACAGGAGAAAATGGCAGGGGTTGGCCGAGCTTGAGTTCTCAAATTGGTGTGAGGAGGAGGGGGAGGAGGTTCCCTTTTATAAGGGAGGAGAGGGGCACCTTAGGAATATCTCAAAATATTATATTATATTAAAGTCAAAATCGGTTTATAATGGTTCCAAAGGGTCTTATTTCGAAGATAAAGTGGTTATGGGTCGAAATCCTATCAACCAATAGGATTTATACAAGTTTAGGGTATTATTTTAACCTTATCAATTAGATTTAACTCTAAGTTAATTAATTTAACTTTTACCGTGTCTTTTTGTTTTCTTTCACTATATGGTTAATAAACTTACTATAACATGCCAAACGAACCCCAAATTGTTTATTATTAATATATATATCCTTATCTAAGTTATTTTGCCAAACCTTATATTTTTAGGAATAAAATAACAATTAACAATATAATATTTGATTTAAAAACTATTTTGTGTCCATTTTGACACTATTTGATATATGATTTTTGTGAAAGTCATAACAATATTATATGTTCGAAAAAAGTTGATTAAATCAACACTAATATATCATAGTAACCTAATTAGTGGAATTCATAAAATGTCTTAAATTACATTTATTTTGGTATTTATATTATCAATTATGTCAATATTTCATTAATAAGATAATTACTGCATCATCTCTGTGTCATAAATAAATTAAATTATATGATGTCTAAAAATTACAAATAAAATACCATCATCTAGGAAATCTTTTTAGATTTCTAATGAATATTTACAATCGAATTTATCTTATGTATAACCCCATATTAAAAATTATTTACTTATTAAACTTTGATTTTAACTATTTTAACCCTTCTTTAAATAAATTAATAATAAATGTCCTAATCTAATCCAAGTGGGCCTAAATGGTCATATTTTATTCCTAAGATTGTTTTTGGTCGAATTACACTTGTACAATAGAATTAGGACATGTGTTAGGGTAATATTAATATCATATTTACCCTTAGTTACCCTATTTACTATTAACTGCGGTAAAAATAGTAAAAAGTTACTATTCACCAAAAAATTATTTTTATCTCATTGAACCACATTTTACTTACTGATATCAACCGTGTCTGTCGGATTTTTGAAATTCCATTCACAGAAGCGGTAAAATTAAGTTTTATGAAAAATTCAGTTTTTAACCTACCACTTAGTGGTTTCACTATTCATCAAAAATTGAAAGTTTTCAGAAAAATACCAAAATTTCACCCTAGGCTAATTTCGATATTCTGAGTCCAAAAATGAAGTCCATTTTGAAAAATAAAATTTATAAAATTTCAAAAAGTGGTTATTACTATTCATAACGGCTAGTTTTAATAGCATATTTTTGTTTAGTGAATCTTGGTATTGCGTACGACGCAAGCTATCGAGGAAGGTCGCGATTGCGTGTAAAGCAAGCCAAGCAAGTGTTGTGTAGAAAAAGATTTCTTTGAGGATTTATATAACATAAAAGTCTCGGGTGTTACAGTTTTCATGGTCTACCAAAATATTATATAGTGTTTTTGAATAAAAAATTTGAATTTATTATAAACTTTCCAAATTAACTTGAAAGGGAGTTATGTTTATCTGTATAAAGGATTATGAAAAAAGATCTAACGAACTGATGAAGATGTCAGTTAGTTAACATATGCTCTATTTACCCTATAATGAGGAATTATTTTAAAATTATATTTATGAATCATTGAGGGTTACTATATGTATACTCATGAATAATGAATATTATTTTCCTTTGAATCACGATAGGTAAAGCCTCTTGATTTTTTTCCTACCCACGATTTTTTGTTTATTATAGTTATTATTGAATTAAAAATATGGAGGCACTATCTTCATAGGGAGATGTGTGATATATACATATAAAACTAGATTCAAAAGTATATATTTACAAAAATGAAATAATTATTAAATGAAGGATATGGTTAGATCTTGTTAAAGACTATGATTATTCTACCAACTATCACCTAGGAAAAGGAAATAATGTCTCGGATTTTTTAGCTAGGAAAGACCCTAGAGTTCATTCAATGATGATGTTTGAAGGAGACCCATTGACCATAGACTATGTAAATATTGATGTGGAATACATAAGGTATGTTACATTATATATATTATCCCGAATTATTTTTATACCATCATTACTGTAGATGATAAATAATGTACAAAGAGACAGTCTTACATTACAAAGAAATATAGAATACATGAAATCGAAAGATTTATGAGTTCAATTTTGATCAAGATGGAGGATTGAGGTTTGGTAGAAGGATATTTATCCCCTATAATATAGATTTAAATAATTAAATGACGGATGAACCTCATGAATCAATAATCTCTATATATCCTAAAACCAATAAAATGTATAGGGATGTGAGAGATCATTATTTTTTGTACAAAATTAAAAGTGATCTTTCTGACTACACTGAAAGTTGGTTAGTTTGTCGGTAGGTGAAGGTGGAGTGAGAAATAAATAAAGGGTTTCTAAAACCACTACCCATACCTATATTTACCTGAAAAACATTACTATGGACATTGTTATTAAATTTCAAAAGAAATTTGAGGGAAACAATGTTATATGGGTAATTTATGAAAGATTAACAAATTATATCCAAGTTATCACTATAACAGTTGATTTCTACCATGCGATCCTTTATTTTATATATATTTAACAATTGGTGATACTTTATGGGTTTCCACTCTCAATTATTGAATACCACGATTCAACATTTACTTCCACATTCTAAAGGAGCCTTCAAAAGAAAATGAATATGGAAGTAAACCATGCCACACCCTATCACCCGCAAACAAAAGAGAAGTCTGGGAGGAACATTAAAATATTCAATGTCATGTTATAGGCTATATCACATTATTTTCACGGGATTTTTGTTTAAAATATTGTACTTTTTGATTTCTCTTATAAAAATATTTTCACTTGAGAATTGAAATGGTTCTTTATGAAGAACTATATGGAAAGAGGTGTACAACTCCAACAAGTTGGGATGATGTAGTAGAGGGAAAAATATTGGGATGAAATATTTACACAAACCATTTTTAAAAGATACAAGTGGTCTAAAAAAATATATTTGATTCTCAAATTCAACCAAAAAGGTATTATTATAATCCAAAGAAGGACTAAGAGTTTCATATTGAAGACAATTTACTCTTGAAAATATCATAATTGAAAGGGATATTGAGGTACAGAAATAATGGGAAAGTGAGTAAAATGTAAAATGTACATTTTTTTGTTCCGATGTATTATATAGAAGCTAATTATTAGGTAAAACAACGTTCAAATATTTTTAATGTCCACAGTGTATTCAATGTGCCCAAATTAAGATAGTCTATTTCAGACCCAAAACATATAATAAAAATAAATGTTATAGAATTGAAACATGAAATGTCATGTTAAGAAAAACCAAAATATATTCTTGATGAAGGTGAATCCAGAATAGTGAAACTCTTAAAGAAAAATAAATAGTTTGAAGAGGTTACATTAGAGCCTAAAGAAGAGATGATGGAGAAATAACCCCATTTATTTTAATGTTGGACACAAATTTCAAGGATAAAATTTCGTCAGTGGCGTAGAATGTAACAACCCTAAATTCAATTAATTAAATTTATTTTCAATATATATAAGAGTTTTATAACCATGAAATCAAAAAATGATGAAAATAATAATGATTTATTCCATTAATTTAGAATATTATAGAAAACATATCACTGAGGATTTAAAATGTTACAGTGGGTAAATAAATTAAACAAATATAACTATAAAAATATGAATATTAGGGTCATATAAATCCCCTATAATCATTTGAATAAAAATCCAAACATTAAAAAGTGGACAAAACATTTGTAATATATTATACATTTTAGAAGTGTAGAACCTTGATGGAAATTGAGGTGAATGATGAATGAAGTAATTAAGAGGTATTTGTAGATTGTAATATGACTATTGGAATAGTAACTTGATAGTTATAAGTAGTTTCATAGATATTATGAATAAGAACATTTACATTGGTCAATATATTCATTAGTCCATTTGAACATTTTGAATTATTACCATTTGAAATACTATTTCCATTAAAATTAGTATATAAGGGGAAATGAAAAATGATAATTGATGTCCAAGTGAGATAAAATGTCCTCAAAAAGAAGAATCATTTTCTTTCAAGATAATTCAACCAAATATTGGAGTGAGGTAGAGTCATAGAGGTTCACCCATGACAAAGTCCAAGTAGAGCTTCAATATGTAAGGAATAAATGGAATTGACTATGAGATAATTTCATGTTATTGGAGGTCATCACTTCAATAAAGTAGGCTGATCCACCCCTAGAGTGTACCACCAACACACACTATACAATAATATAAAACTACAATGTAACAAAGGGTTATGTGTCTTAACTATAATATTATAAAGATGTAAATTTATTTTTTTAAAATAAATAATGGTTCACTCAAACCCATTTTCATCATTATTTTATTTAATTAAGTACATATGAGTGTACGACAAATGAGATAAATAGATTTTTGGATACAAATAAATAAAAATTGTATTTTAATAAAATATATACAATTTTATAATAAAATTATGAAATATAAATTAATGTAATTTTCATCAAATAATCCTATAAAAATATTAATTTATGTATAAATGATTATATAATTTTAAAATTTTCAAGTAATTTTCATAATCATTATAGATGTGATTATGTCATGAAAACTATATTTTTTCAATAAATACGGAAAATTATTTAAAATATTAAATTAATAATTTTTATAGAAATTTTCTGATCAAATAAAAATTTAATTTTAAATCATTCCATTGAAATTAGTTTAGGGTGATGTTTTTAGTTTTCTCTAAAATACCATATTTTTCAGCAAATAGTATCAATATGGATTCATATTTTTGTTACATTTTATGTCTTTATAAATATATTATAATGATTTTATAATTAAAAAAAATTAAAACACAACCAAAAATAATTTATTTTGTTAATATTTTTTTACATGAATTAAAATATATTTCAAAACCTATTAATAACCGTCAAAAGTATAAAAATATTTTTGTTTAAAAAAATGATCGAAATTTATTTTCCTATGAGAAAATTATTACAAAATATTGATTTTTTGTCCCAAATGTCAAATATTTCAAAATATATCTTCTTTATTTCATAAAACATGAGTCAAAACATTGGTGAAGACAACAGTTTTCCTTTTTCCACAACCTAGATTCCAAAGGCTTATGATTTAAAAACGTAATTAATAGCCCCTCCAAATTATCTATAAAAACCAACCTATCCACCTAATTTCATTCAGTCCAAATAATTTAGTTAGTATTATACCCTAATTTTCCTTCTCTATATACATTCTGAGGAGTTTTATAGTACTAGTAATCTATACTCATGCATTAGGAAGCTATCTTATAAGTATGGGATTCTCTTTATATACCTTTTTATCCACGTATATCCATTGTATTTGGAACATTAATTTCCAAGTTATTATATTGTCATGATCGTTTGATCATTATTTTATTAACTTAATGTTGTAATATCAATGAGATACTTCGATTACCTATATTTAAACCCATTACGTAAACCAATTGGTATAGCATATATGCTTTGAAATTGATCATTTGTTTTCTTTCCACTAATAATATGTTATTAATACCTAAACAAATTATTTAAGGGTATATAATTTTATGTAAAAACACTTATTTTATTAGTTATTACCCTATACTAAACCCATATTCTTATCTTATGGATTAAAAATTATGAAAAGTTCAAGTCTTCAAACACTAATGCACTCAATGATTTTATATGAAACACTTTCTTTATTATCCATAAGATATTGATTAAATTATTTATGTTTTAAATGGAACACATGAATTAATACATTTTAAATGTGTTCTTTGATAGCATTAAAATGAATTTCGTTAATCATTAATCTATAGATATGACATGGTTTATAATACCATATTAAATAAACTTGGTACAATGTTTTATTAAACCTAAGTATTGAATATTCTGTGATACCCTTATAAGTGTCTCATTTCCATATTATAGACACATTTCCATATTATTTATCATGTACTTATGAATATTTTCTCATGTTAGGCCTCATGGTTTATCCATGATGCCTGATCATGTTCCACTTACTATGTTTATCCCCTATTCGTCTATTTTATCACTCTTTTCCATCGATACATGTCCCTAGAAATAACTTATAGTGAGGTGAACTAGGATGGAATAATAAAATATTCATTTATGTGTGTCTGATAGCTCGATAGGTCATCATTGATTCCTTATAGGTCTATGAAAAATACAAATTTATTAAAACTCAACATATTCAACTAATTAATTAAAATGAGTAAATTAGAAGGTTGAGGTTAATCCAATGATGTGGTGATGATTTTTTATTATATTTTCAATAGATTTAATTTTATTAATTTTTTTAAATTGGTGAAGAAAATTTGTTTTATTTGATTTTAATAAAACGAAATAAAAAAGAAACTGATTGATTGGCTGGTTTGTAAAAAGATTTGAGAATCATGGCAGGTTTTTTTAATTTCAGTGTTCAGGTGTAATTGGATTTAAGAAATTAGGTTGATTAATTCATGATTTGTTTTAATGTTGAGATTATGAAGATTCAATGGTCATAGTATCCCCTCCTCTATGATTCAATGCCCTTTTTCCCTTGGTCCAGTAATTTAGGGTTTCACTGAATCATGTTTTTTCTCAACAATAATTTTAAACAAAATTTCCCCTCATGTTAAAAATTAGATGATTTATTTTGGGTTGTCAGATTCACAATTATAAAGATCCATTTAGATTAAAATATCAATTTTCATGATAAAATTAAAAAAAAGGTATTCGAAATTGATTGATGAAATAACACAAACCAAACACATGAATAATGTAAAATAAAATTAATGCAACACAACTTCCCCCTTATACTATATAACCCTACATAAATTGTGGTTTACCCCCTTATTCTTATTATTATAATATTATATGGAAGGAGAAAATAAAATTAATTCATAAAGAAAATGGTGATTAACTCTAGGATGGTCCTACACAACGTTGCTTCTCAGACCAAGATTTGGTCTCCTAATATCAACTAGAATAGCATGTTGATCATCCATTTATAGGATTCATATGGGCTCAAGTATTAATGTGAGTCATTACTAATTGGTTTATATGTGGTCTGGGGTGGTACCATGTCATATATTCTATCTAATATTGACGATACATTGAATTTGGGCACTTAAATCCATTCCCAAAACTTTACATGATTTGTAATGTTTAAAGACATTGTAATATTTTAATTTCCATACATCGTGAGTTTTGGTTTCTCTATTAAAAAAAAAGCATCCTGAAGAAACTCACATCGTTTAAATGGAATACATGATTTGAAAATTTTTCAGGTCCAATTTTCCACCTCTTTGACATCATAAAAAAATGTGGTGTTTGTATCCTTCCATAAAACACAGAACAAGTTAAACAATTCACAAAATGGAAATAATAATCTATAAAATAAATAATCAAAAACATTAAATAATAATAAAATATATTCATGATATATATATATATATTATTGTCAAATATAAATCTTATATTTATGAATTCTTTATGTACTTCATGTATTATGTACCATGTTTCCATGTAACTATACCTTAAAATGACCTTCATATTATTAATCTAAAAATTTGATAATTATTTATGTTTAAAATAATTAATTAAAAATTCAATTTATCATAAAAAAAAAATTAAAAATTAACTCTTAATTTGTATAAATACCTATGAGAATATTGGTAATTAGTTTGAGAATAATTATTTCTTTAACAATAACTATTTTTTATAAAAATGAAGTGACTCATTGAAATCTATAAATTTTGGGAACTAAAACATATACAAAAATGATATTAAAAATGCTGACATTAAAAATGATTAAAATATTCCTTTCAAAAATAAAAAAAATTTCAGTCCCTAATAATTTTGTTTCATAAAAAGTAGAAATGATTACTAACTCAAATAAGAAATAAATTTGTGTGTAAATGTATATAAAATATACATTTTACAAATTGAAATATGATTTCTATTGTTTTTTTATATTTTGGAGGTTTATGATATATAGAAAAAATATGTTTTTTTCTTAGAATATAATGGTGAACAGATAATGGTTCAGTGTAAATGGTTTATAGGGATCCATCACACTCAAAATATAATAGTTTATAAAGATTCTAAAATTTATGGAAGTATATAAGAAAATGTATTTGATGTTCTTGATGACATTTGTGGAAGATGGGACCTGGTAGGTTATCCTGATATATAATGACTCACTATCTCATTATCACAACTGATTATCTGTTACAATAGTCATAAGCCTCAATCTAATAAGGATAAAAGTAAAGATAAATCTCTTATAGTTGTAATGGTACTGAAAGTATTTAAATGGGAAAATCATGGGTTTCTAGATAGATGATGTTCCTATCATATGATAGGGAATTTAATACTCCAAAGAAATAAAAATAAAAAGATAACGTACGGTTAATATAATTTTTAAATGATGGTTCACTCAAAATAAAAGGTGTAGGTTCAGAAATTATTTAGTATGAGAATCTGAAATTTATGAACACCTTATATACTAATTGGTTGGTAAATTAATTGATAACTGTGTATTAGTTATTTTATAATGTAAATAGGGTGGTTTTTAGGAACTATATTATTTTTATTGAATAGTATAGAAAAGGGAATCATTTTATAGGGTAAAATAAAAAAATAAAAATTTATTCTATGATGGTGATGTTCAAAATTCATGTTATTTGAGAGTGAAAGAAGATAAACAAATTATGTCATTTAAGGCTTCCCAAATCAGCAAAGAAACATGATTATGAACACCCATTTATATAATGTTCAAGATTTATATTTTTTGAATTCATTGAGAAATTTGATTCTCTCAACATATAAAATCGGAATTATTCTTAACTATTCTTACAATAAGGTGGATATTCCATCAATCCAAACACTAAAACTAATTTATTAATGAATTTATGGGCCCATGAAGAAATAATCAGAAATGGAGAAAAGTATTTTTCCGTCATTATTAATGAATCTATTCACATTACCTATTTTTTGTTTATAAATCATAAGTCACAAGCACTAATATTTTTTATGAGTATTATAATAATTATTATAGAAGAATGTGGTTTTTCCCTGAACAATATTTAGACAGATATTAGTTTTGATTACAATGTATGGGATATTTGAGTAATATATTGTGATGTATTATATCCTAAAAACATTATGCACCATAAAATCATTAATTATATATTGTTTCTAATTGAATGGATGGAATCTTAATGGATATGGATTGAACTATACTAATTGATCATTATTCCACTCCGTATTTTTGGTGGTATTATTTTAGTGAATTGATTCACATACAAAACTATTTCTTATAAATAAAAAATTCATATATTTTATCATAAGATATGTAATAAAGAAAATATTTATGATTAAAATATTTAGTGATTCTTAGAGTCTAGTGTATAATCAATTTCATTAGATAAATCATTGGTATGTTTGAGAAGAGAAATATTGATGACATCTTCAAGTGTTATCCTCCAAATGGAAGAGGATAATATTTTTATAATCAGGAGACTGGGAATATTTCTAGCACTATAGATGTGTAGGTTATGGAACATTTAATTATTTATGTTACAAATTTTAAAATATGTTTTAGAAATGATTATTTTGGTGTTTTTCTCAAATATTATGGATAATTTTATAAAAATATAAAAATTAGGGATATTTATAGGTTGAAGAAATATATTTCTCCATTTGTAGTGATAAAAAATACTTTTTCCATACCAAAGAAGGTTGATAAAGTAAATTGATATCCAAAACATCGTTGGAGAAAGTGGAATTTTTTCCAAAAGAAGAATACCTTTGAGGAAAAACACATATAATTCGATGTCTTCTCATATTTAACTAAGATATATGTAATAATCATTAGAGAATCAGGAGTAGGGTGATGATGTAAATGTAGAATTAGATAAAACATAGAATATTGAAACACATTGGTTTGTACCGAATCCTTTTTATAAGAAATATGTTGAGAATAAAATAGTCTTAAAACAAAACTGATTGAAAAGGAAGAAGTTATAATAAAAAAGGAAATAATTGTGCGCAATGACTATTCTATTAATGAATGTGCATAATTTTATGATAACTCTTTACCTGTTTCATGAATAGATTCCATTAAAATATTTATTTCTATTTCATCATTATGGAATGAAATATAATTTTAAAATCATTTCCATTTTTTTATTTCATAATTGAAAACGTTAAGATGATATTTACATAGTGAAACTAAGTGGATTATTTTTTAATGGGGATGAGAAATATTTTTATCATGTTGAAAAATGATCTATATGGGTTTAAAAAATCCCTAAGATCATGGTATTCTAAATTTTATTATTTCATGAATAATTAAATGTTAGAAAAGAAATAATTGATAAAAATATATCGATCAAATATAGAAACAAAATGTCCATTACTATTATATCATATAAAAATGATATTATATTTGATGTAAATTATTATGATATTTATGAATAATTTCCCATGGAAATTATGATGTTGGGTGATATTACTATGCTTGGTTAAATGATATATTTTCTCAGTTTTCCAATATATTAATAAGGAAAACATATTTTTCATTCTAAAGATAAGTATAATTAAGAACTTCTCAAAAGTTTTTTCATGGATGATTCAATTATGTTTCCTAATCTCTGATTAGTTGGAACTAAGTTATTGAAATATGAGTAAGGAATATATGTTTATCAATGGTAATTCCAAAGGATGATTAAAATTATATTATAAACTATAACATTAAGGATGAATATATTATATGAAGATACTCTCTATTAAATGTATCAAAGTTAAAAATAAGAATACTATTTATGTTTAAGAATGTAAATTATTTGGTATATTAGAAACATATCAGAATTTAGGTTGAATTATTTGAGAAATTTATGGATATATTATTTTTTATATATACATATAGATAATTCGGAGATTATAATGATTGAATGTCCACATACAGTGGAGTATTATTTTATTTGTTAATACTATGTTTGTTCAGGCATAAAGAAGAAGAAATTAGTAAACATGAGCACAATTGAAGCATAATATGTGTGTATAGCTCATTAAACATCAGAATTTTTGTCGATTAAAACTCATTTGGAAAACCTCATCCTAGAAGTGAAGTTTTCTCTGCTTATCATATGTGATAATCTCTGTTCTATCAATTTATCATAGATTTATATTAAGTTTTCATGAATATAGAACATTGATATAATATATGAATACATTAATAGGATTATCAAAGGAAATATATTTATGTTGGAATTTGTTTAATAGAAGGGGTAAATAGATTTTTTTTCAACAATCCATTTCCAAATAATTCTTTTCAATGATTGAGATTGATGTTGGATGCTTTACCTAACCTAGATCATGGATAAGGTGTAGTTTTTATTACCATGTCTCATCATGTTCATGGAAATTTGGGGTTAATGGGGGAGACATGCTGATATAAATATTTTTTTTAAATTTATTAATATTAAAAATATATTAATAAAGAGTATAGAACTAAAAGATAGTATTCCAAAAGTATGTGTATTTTCTATTTTTGTAAAATATTTTATTTTAATATACACTTGTTTTATGTTTAGTAGTGTGTTTTTTAGGTATAGAAGGAATTATAATTCATATTCAGTTTTTTTTGTATGGGTGTTTGTTTAGAACTGGTTATAGGAGGAATTTATGTTGTAAATGTTTTGATTATGATGTAAATCCATTGCAATACAAAATTCATGGAAATGGTTTATGCTATAAAACCTTTTACACTATAAAATAGTATTACCCCATAGAACCCATGCTTATGGTGTTAAATAAGTGCTTGATAAAAATTATCCTAAGGTGAATTTTTTTCAATTTAAATTCATTGTGATGTATTTATTCTATAAAATTTGATTCTATAACATAAACACCTCTTCACTATTTGGTTTTATCTATTGTTTTAACAACACCTTTATTCATTCATTATACAAATATTCTCTCTAGAACCTATCTCTCTCGTCGGTTATTTTATTTGTCTCTACTTATTTTGGGTTCCTTTATTCGTAATTCAATTCACATAGTGGTTATGTTGTGTCATTCCTAGTGATAAACCTTTCTTCATATTACATGTCATTATTTTTTATAGCATTTTCTTGATGCATTTATTGGATTTTTTAATCATTTGATGATTCTAGTTTTATTCTTCTACATATTTTGAGTGATCTTTTTCTATTGGTAAACTATAATGTTTATAATGGTTGTGTGGGTATGTATTTCAAGGATTATATGATCTATACTCTCATGTGATCATTTCATTTATTTTATGTGATTATAAGATGTGAAAATAGACTTTAGTTCCTCCATTTGTTGTTATAATGTATTTATGATGTTTCTGGATCCCATTGCTAGTGGTTTGAGACTTGAGTGTGAGGCTGTTGGTTCCTTCTCTATTTAATGTTTGGAAAACTGTAAATTTATTTTTTATAAATGGTTTTCTAAATGAAATTGTATGATTTATATGTATGTGTTTATGAAATGGGTTTTTGAGAAATATATGATTTCCCCTTTATTTTATTAAACTATTGTGTTTTAAAAGATTTTTGAAATGGATTGTGAAATGGGTTTTTAAAGAAGGATTGGATGGAAAAGGGTGTTAGATATATTATTATTAAATGAACAATTTATATGAAATTATTTGATATGATTCATGTAAGATACATCAATACTTATGTTGGAACTATAATATAGGGGATCTCTTTTTATATTGTTGGGAAGTTTGACTTTCTAGGGAGTTATTTTATCCCCAGATCGAGTTAAATTTGGATATAACTATAGTCTTTACATTTTTTAAAGGTTTAATTTTTTTAATGTGCCTCTATTCCATATACATTGATTCATGGGTTATAGGGATTTATAATGTGCACTATTCTTGACTAATATATGAGTGACATATATTTCCTGAGCATGAGTTATCTATGATATAGTTATTATTTGTGTTTTTTCTTTATACTAAATTAAATTGAAATACTCATTATTGATGAAATGTAAATTGATTTTTGGATTTACTATTTAATCCATTTTACCTAGATTTTTCTAGAAATATGTTAATTGGGGAACTATTTTCCATGAGTCGGATTATAAACTACATTACATCCTATAATTAAATCTTTTATATATTGAGATTATGATATCATTGATAGAGACATGATACGAAACACCTCAATGGGGTCCTACAAAGCCTTTTAAACTCACAATCAACACACCTCTTTATCAGTTTCAAGACATGATATTGTCTTTTGATGCATGAAAATTCATGGCACCATATTATGGTAGCAAGGCTTATGCTAGCTTGGTATGCGAAGATGGAGGTGAGATGTTGGTTTGTTCCCCACATTATCAAGTGGAGTTTCCGGTTTTAGTTTTATCATTCCTTTGTTATTAAACATATACATTTGGAGTTTGGTTTAGCTAATTTTAGTTTTATCACTAATACTGGATTTATTTGGGTATGGAATACATTTATTTTAGTTTTTTTGAATCATTTATTTATTTTGTATGTATACATGCTATACATTTTGTTTCAGGATTGGTGAAATAATTTCTTCATATTGTATTTGATGCAAGGCTACAAGTCTCTATCCCATGGGGATTAGATATTTATTTTTTTAAAAGGGGTAAGATCGAGTCAGGTATCATTTTTTAGGGTTTCCTAGTTCAATTCGTTAAAATTATTATCAAATGTTGTTTTTAGTGTCCATGTTTTATGATTCTTATTAAATTGTAGACATGGGTTTTAGAAGATTAGAGGTATATTTTGGTGAGTTTTTGGATTATTTTTTCAATTAAAAGGCTCATGTATCCAACAGATTTAAATATGTTTTCCTTATATGTTTATTTTTGACCATGATCATAGGGTCTGATTTTTTTTATCTATTTCAAGCTGTGGTTTTTACAACTATCTGATCATTTTTTTTATTTTTATTATATACCATTTTTCTTCTGAGATGACTTCCTCAAATACCCCATGAGAGTGTATTGATAGATGATCCTCAAGGGAATACACCTTTGGACTAGAATCTTATAGAGGGTATTGAGTGAGAAAATTATACCATACAAAAAAAGAATCATGAATCAAAAACCCGGTTTTTTAACTACACCCAGGAGATGAAAAAAAAATACTGACCAAGAGATTTCCTCGGTGAGAGGCCCCATTCATTAGTGGCATGATCAAAATCCAAGAGGTGGACTACTAGATAAACATAATCAATAAAGTTTTTGATTTATTTTATAAATGTATGACTATCAAGGTGAAGTACTTTGTGTTTAGGATCAAGGGTCCAGAAAATAAATGGTTGGATTCAATTGAATATGAAAACCGACATGTGGGTTTGGATTGAAAGCATTAAAAGACCCTATTATTTCACCAGTTCTACCCAGAGTCATGTATAATAGTAATGTGTATGGAATTACTGATTTTTCATTAAGAAGAGTGTTCGATGTCAGATCACACCAATTAGTTCAAATGTTTGGTTCAATTTTCTCTAGAAAAAAGTATTATTGACCATTCTAAAGCATAGAAATACCTATAGGGTTTTCATTTAAATATTAAACCATTGTAATATATTCTAAAGAATTCCACCTACACTAATAGAGTAGATGGGAATATAATGGTAGTGATTGACATTAAATGTAAGATTTTTTATTCACCCCCTTCACATCCACCTGGTGAAATAATAAGAGGTGTATTAGGAAATAAGTAGAAGTTTCATGATTATCACAGGGGTGGTGGAGGTAGTTCATAGCCTCGAGATTCCATTTAAACATCAATAGATGTTATTTGTGTTCTTCTAACTTGAAATCGATGTCGTTAGGTAGGGCACACACTACGTACATTTCTAACACTATTCCAAATTGGTAGTGCGTGTTAATGATAACACCATCTATAGATCTTCTTCTTGGTTATGTGTATTCCATGTTATTGTGAAGGATCATTAGTTAAAAAGGATTCTTTAGCATAACTGGATGCTTCAATGAATACATGGATCTAGCCATAGGCCTCAGGATCAAATAACCTTCATTTAGTTTATGGTTTTCTAGTAGATGTTGATAGGGACCTAGTTATAGTTATAGTAACCATTATAGTTTAATATTAAATGGAATCAAAATTATTTGATAATGGTTCCATGAAATCATTAATATCTACATATTTTTAGGTCATTAAACATAAATTATATCTCATTTCATTCATTTTGGAGTTGGTGCCACCTCTTGGTAAGAGGACAGATAATAAATTTTTATGTCTATCTTGTTATCTATCGATAGAAGATGTGGAGTTGGTTTTAGACTTTTTAGTTCATGGTTGGGATATGTTCGACATCATCATTATGATGGATTTGATTGTTTCTCACCATGAAATGATAGATTAGTATCATCGATGAGAATAATTATATACTACAGATGGGAGCTATCAAGTGTTTCAAGGATAATGGGATCTTAGTTATGGTCGTGTTGGACTTTCCCATCAAGATATTAGGAATTTTTTGTCTATCATTTATTTAAAAATGACAATTTTATTCTATTAGATATTTTACCTTGATATTTATAGACTTATGTGATGTCTTCCAATTTAACTTTTATAGTCTTTCTCTAGAGAGGTAGATTAATTTCTTAATTGATATAGTATCAAGTACATAGATTCTTTAGATTCCCTCTCATCTTATTGAACTATTGGAGGTGATAGATGTAATATCCCACCCCTTCCACATTGTCTTTAGAAGAAATTAAGATGATAAAAGGCCTTATGAGATGTTCTGGAGGAGCCGAAGGCTGGAAATAAATAGGGAGGGCTTCAAGAAAAGTTAAGGAATGATTTTCCATTAGAATAAAAGAAACCATCCGAATACGTCATAACAAAAAAACCACATCATGCATGTCTACGAGCTTTATAACTCAACCAAACCAAAATACCAATACAACCAAACCACAAGAATCCATAATCTTATTACCACATCGAAGAAACAAATCTAGAACCCATGAATCCATGACATCGCTCCCCAGTTCCAAGATAATCTCCATGCTCTATGCACCACAAAACAATCTAAGCATCACTACGAACCGCTAGAAAAATGAGATGTTTTACCCTTACCTCTATCCTGGAAAATGACATCTACAAAAGCACCAAAGTGATAAAGTAGGGGGTGAGTAAGAATACTTACTACGTTTTCCCCAAATGATTTCTTTATACATTCCACTAGGATAGAACCATTAACACATTTATATAGAATATTTAATATAAAACAACAAATAGTGAAACAATTACTAACAATACAAACACACCCTTACCAATCCAATTCCATCCATATCCAAACAAAAATGGGGGATCCAAAGAAACAATACATAATCCATTTACTATCACACATTAGAAAAACAATTCCATCTTTTCTAGCCATAATCATGATCAAAACAAATCCATAATGTTTCACACGCACAACCCAGTGTAATAATCACGGTGGAACTTCTCATCCAAGATAGTTTACTACTTTCAAAATTTAATGGTATTTCCAACTCCTTGTACTTGATAATCATCCTTACATCCACTACCCATCCAATTTTATAGCGAGACTTCATGCACACTTCACATTAATATCCATAAAAAGCACAAACATTAAACCATGAATGAGCATATAAGACTCCAAGGCCACAACATGATGCAACCAACCAATTCTAAACCAAAAAATACCTTAGCATATTATTGATGCCACATTACCATCAATAAAACTATAAATTTTTATTTAAAACCATTTTCACAATCCTTTTTCATGAATCATCCTACGAAAATGATTTTAAAAATGTTGTTTTAACATCAAACCAGCAGAACATATCACCGCAATATCCCATTGTACCAAAATTAAAAAAATCATCAAAAATTGTATTTCAAAAAATATTATCACATCATAATCACACTTAACTTCAATAATTCATAATTAATTGATAACAAGGCACCTATTTCAATAAAAATGTCATTAAGAGAGAAGCCACCTACTACAGGGTTTCAGTGAAATCGACTAAAGAAAAACTGCACCACAAATCCGAATGAAAGAATCCATGAAACATTCTTAGATCCCATTACCTATCATAAAATATCCAAAATATCACCATTTTAGGAAACAAAACTCTTGATCTACATGCGATTAATGTAGATCCAGAAAACTGGAAAAGATGGAGAACTAAATCTAAGGAAAATGAACATAAAATCTAGGGTTGAGACTTACCAAAGAAGAATAACCTTCATCGCACATTGAAAACACTTGAAATCACTTTTGGAATGAGTGAGAGTGCTCCACTAACCCTTAATAACCAAAAATAACATGTGAGGCTCTAGTGGGAGGAATACTGCAGGGTTTAGGTATATTCCCAACCAATCACAGATTTCAAACCCCTATCTTTATTTTCATGCACTATTAGCTCGCATGGTTAGGAAGACCATGTACTAACCATGCGCATGATACTACCTCGATAGAGACCTCACGCGACCTCCTCACACTTTTAGAAAAACTTTTTGAAAACCATGTGATTCCCACTATCTCATGTTACACGGTTACATGGTTTTCTTGCACATTTTCCCTTAACTGCACTCAAACCGAGCTGCTTTAAAAATCATAAAAACCCATTCTAAAACCTTCACAAACTCTCCCAAACTCTAGTAAACTCTACCCAACAACATTAAACACAAGAAAAGTCATAAAAAATAGTTACATACCTAAAACTGAAGCTACAACATTCTAATCACCATTAGACTATCCATCCATAGAAAGTAGAGAACCATCACTTTTCTGAAAAAGATCATGACATTGCTCGACCATCCCTTTCTCCCGATCACATGTCTCCTCCTAATTCTCACTATGCTTCCTAAAAACCAGAACTAAACCGATGATTTTACCATAAAATAATTTATCTTGCATACCCATAATCTTCACTGCCACCTGAACTATGAAGCATCTAGATTTAGCTCATCATGACTCAAATTAGTCATATTGTCAGGATCTGGCTGATACTTCTTTAATTGAGAAACATGGAATAAATTGTGCACCTCATTGAATAATGGTGGAAAATTGAACCAATAAGACACCTATCCAACCAAATAAATATCTCAAAAGGCCAAATATACCTTGGGGAAAACATTCATTTCTTCCTAAACTAAAAATGTCTAAGCCTATGGGAGATTTTAAAGAACACATGATCACCCACCTCGAATAAAATTGATTTTCGACAATGGTCCATATATAATTTTTGACAAATCTGAGCCATCTCTATTCTTGGTCTATTCAATTTTTCCTTCTCTATATTCTCTTATACAAGGCTTGGTTAAACCAATGATGTTTAACTTGTTTCCATCAAACATATTGGAGAAATACATGGATGGACATACAATGCTTCAAATGAAGTAGTATGTATAGATTCCTAAAAACTTTCATTATACAAGAATTACACTAACAAAAAAGTTTTCTTACCATGAGCTAAAAAAATCCATTACAAAAGCCCACAACATGTCTTCCAATGTTTCTATCATCCTCTCAGATTTACTATCCATTTGAGGATGATATGTCATTCTCACAATTAATTGTGTCCCAAGGGATTGCTATAAGGATTTCTAAAAACAATATGTGAAACTTAAATATCGTTCTAATACAATAAAAACTGGAACACCACGCAAATTTAAAACGTCATAGATAAGCTTTGGACAGATCCTCAACTGTATGAGATTCACGAATAGCGATGAAATGGGGTGACTTTGTGAACAGATCCACTATCACCCATGTGGAATCATGCTTTATGACCATTCTTGGGAGATCTATAATAAACTCCATCAGAATTTTATCCCACTTCTAGATAGGGATAGGTAATGATTGAAACATGAATGTCATCCACTGATTCACTACCTTGACTTGATGACATGTCATGCATCTAAAAACAAACATGACCACATTTATTTTCATACTAGCCCACCAAAAATGTTCTCTCAATGCTTTATACATTTTTTGAATTCTAGGTTGGAATGCCCATTTGGGATGATGATAAGACCTAATAAGTTTCTCAAGGTAAACCCACCGATACAACCATTTAATTATGAAAACACAAACCTGAATACCCATTTTGTTCCCAACCCTCACTGGTTTTACAACTGTTGAGTTTT
Source organism: Viscum album (assembly GCA_963277665.1). Classification (NCBI taxonomy): domain Eukaryota; kingdom Viridiplantae; phylum Streptophyta; class Magnoliopsida; order Santalales; family Viscaceae; genus Viscum; species Viscum album. The sequence continues at coordinate 1,222,285 of CAUJRU010000170.1, forward strand.
GACCTCATGTTCATACACTCGGAAGAAGACATATCTTCCTCTTTATACAATCAAACCAAGTTAGGAAACAAAAAAAACAAAGAGAAAACTGCTCTATCACCCATGTCCTCACATTCCATCCACATGTCGGCTATAACTAGCATCAACTGCCACTAATCTGGTGCATGTTTCACAACATGAGAAGAAGACATCCTACATAATGCATCTGCCGCCAAATTAATTTTACCCTGTCTGTACATCAAGTAAAAATTGAACATATATAAATACTAAATCTATTTCATTTTCCTCAAATAATAATATCTTTATGAGAAAATATTATTTAAACTCTTGTGACCAGTAAAGACTATGAATTTCTCATCGAAGGGATAATGATGCCACATTTTCAAAGCATGAACCACTAATGCCAACTCCAAATCATGAATTTCATAGTTCTTCTCGTGAAACATAAACAGTCATGATATATATGATACCACATGACCCCCATTCATGAGAACTGTAACACCCCAGGTAAATAAGGAATATAACATTTTCATATTTATCCATATTGGTGAATAAAATATTAATATGACTTTAAAGGGGACGCTATGCTCGATGGCGTACCCAACACGCAACAACGAGTTTCTTGGGAATCTTACGTTGCACTCTAATAATAAAATAATATTATTTTAAATGGTAGTTAACATGTAGCCGTTGTAATGGCGAGAATGGATAGAAATAACTAAAATATGATTATATATATTCTTAAATGTTTTTACATTTATACAATAAAAGATAAAGGCTTAAAATACAGAAAGAATTCAATTTTAGGCGTATATGCCCTAGTTTTCACTAAAGGTTCACTTATCACCTTTTGATGGAGAACCGTCATTAAATATAGTTTTGTTCACTCTTAAACATTCTTTTGGACAAAATAAAACTCTTATTAAGAATCGGGACATCAAAATTTACTTTGTGTAAATTTTTGGTATCTTTCCGATAAAGTTCATTTTTTAATGAATAGTGTAAAATGTTGTATTTTAATTCAAAACCACTTTTTAATCTAATTTATTTATATTATTAGATTATATTTTGAATTGGTTTTAATGTAAAATTAGAAAATATTTTTACCATTAAATCTAATAGTGGTCGTTGGAATCAATTTCACTTTGAAATCAGACTTAAACTAGTGTCAATCTTTTGATACTTATTGTTTCAAAAAACACCCTATTTGTCATGACAGCGGGAATTAATTATTAAATTAATTAATGTGACTTATATGTTTTGAAATTTTGTAAAACGGACTTCATTTTTGAATTCATAATATCAAATATAGCTTAGGGTGAATTTTTGGGATTTTTCCGAAAAACTTCAATTTTTGATGAATAGTGAAACCACTAAGTGGTACTTATAAAAACTGATTTTCCGTTTAAATGAAATTTTTCCATCATTGTGTTTTGAATTTTGAAAATCCGACATACATGGTTGTAATTAGTAAGTAAAATGTGGTTCAATGGGATGAAAATAATTTTTTGGTGAATAGTTACTTTTTTTCATTAATCGCGATTAGAGGTAATTAGTGTAATTTAAGGTAAAAATGATATTATAAGAATGTGAAAACACCATGAAACTTGTCCTACACCTATTGGGTGAGTCATGGCCGACCAAGACAAGCCATGGGCCAACTTGGGGACCCCATGGAGCCACTTTAGTTGGAAAATGACAATAATATATTTTTATTTAATGTTAAAATTAAATTGACACAAACATGAGTTGTTTTACTAAAACAGTTTTTAGGTGGGGTTACACAAGTCCAAATTTTGATTATAAATATTCATTGGAAAGATAAAAAGATTTCTTACATCAAAGTAGTTTTTTTATAATTTTTATACATTATATAGAGTAAATTATTTATGACATTATAATGATGCAGCGATGACATCATTATTTGACGATTTAAATAAAATGGAAATATTATGTAAACTCTATGACCTACACATGTCCAAAACTTATTGGATGGGTGTATTTCGAACCCTTATCACCTTATACACGAATTATATCAATGTGGGACCTTTTGAAACCGAAACACATTTTCAAATAAAGTAATATTTCTTACTTTCCAAAAGTGACCCTCCTCTCCTCTTATAAAAGGCCCCCACCTCTACCTCATTTCACACACTCCTCAAGCCTTTTTCTCGGCCAAACCCTGCCCATTTACTCTCTCCACATCCCTCTCCTCATCCTAGAGGATTCTCTTTGGGCATAATCCTTTAAAAGGAATCCTTTAGGCTCAAATCAAAAGGAGTTACACTTTTAAAGGTAATTCATTCTCTCATGTTCATTTGTTTTATTTTGCTTATCCAACCCCCTAAACTCTTTTTATTTACTTCTTTTGTAACAACACCAGTATCTTCAATATACTAGGATGTGTTTATAAGATTTATTAGAGCTACACTCTCACACAACTACATCAAATGGTTAAAGAACATACGGTTTCCGTGGATGGTGAAATTCTGCCTCCCGAAACGATGATTGTTCAATACTCATTTAACACCTTCAAAGGTGGCCATTATGATGTCACTATTTTTATATATGATATATAATATGTTTATGTTTTCATTATGCTTCTGTAGTTTTCATTTTTGTCTTACCTTTATGGATTCCATTATGGGTATACGCGATATCTTCATTTAAGGAAGTGCGGACTACCGCCCCCTCAAAGTGATTTGATTCGTTAAATACCATATGTGGGATGTATAAAGGATGGAAATATGATATTATATATGATATTATACTGTAATTATAATATACCTTTATATCATTATTATTCCATTCTATAAAATACGAAATAGAAATGAAAGTAGCGTTCATGCGTACGTCCGACTTACCATCTCCATGAACGGTGCATTTCATTTCTTACATCTAAATGATTATGTAATGATATAAATGCATGCATGTACTGGATATATCTGACATATATGATATCTACATAATGAATAAAATTCTGGATATAATAAAATTTTGGCCACACGAACAACATGTAACTGTAAGAAGTCCACTTTCGACTTAAGAACCAAATATCGGCAAAACAAATATTATTAACTTAAATGATTACATAATGTTTATCACATGGTAATAAGTGGTATAAAAGTAATAATGAACTTGAAAAAGGTTCTTAACTAATTAGAAATTAACTCAAGTTTATTATTCAGGATATTAAAGAACGATCGAGTCAAGTCGGACCCTGAGGTAAGGGATCCTACTCCTCTCTTTTTAAGTACACTCTTTTATGACATTCCTTCTAAGCTCATCTTTCTTGTGATTGGGATGTTCTTTTATATTATACTTACTGTAATTTTTATGTTCATGTGATGAGGGACCCTATTCTTTCTCATAAATCCATTTTTGAAGTTTTGAGTGGTGCCGTTAGGCTGCCGAACTTTCGTAAAAGATATAACCTCTCTCTTTCTTTTTAAGTACTCCCCTTTATGTCACTTCTTTTAAGCTCCTCTTTGTAATGCTGGGGGATGTTATTTTATATTCCTCTTTCTGTACATTTTATTTTAATGTGATGAGATGCTCTATTTTATCTAATCAATCCATATTCGGAAGTTTTATGTGGCGCTGTTAGGCCGCCGAGTTTTCATAAGGGATTTTTCATCTCACTTTTATTTCCGTGGGATTTATGCTACATTTTCCACAAATTCCACTGAGTGGTGTATGTACTGACCATTATTCAAATATTTGTGTAATATACTTTCTCTTATGAGTATTTACATCAATGATCTATTTTCCTTCTTTCATGGGGTGTATGTTTTGAAAGATACCCAAGTCGGTAAGGGAACCTTTCACCCTCCTCTTTTTTAAAAGACTTCTTTTGTTGGGTATTTTAATTTACATATTTCTATGTTGGGATATGTTCTCATATATCCTTATTGTTGTAAATTTTATGTCCATGTGATGAGATACAGTTTTTATCTCTCATCAACTCATTTTGATGTGATTCTGTTAGGCTGTCAAGGGAACTTTTTAACCCAATTTCGATTTCATTGGGTTCAACATGTAGTCATTGAATATGTCATCCATTGAATATGTGTGAATGACCTTTTATTGTTTTACACTTAATATCCACTTATATTGGGTGTATTTATATTTGTCACACATATTTTTGAGATTTATTTGTCCTTAATTTAAGGATACCTTCTTTATAAGGGATTTCATCACATTTGACATTTCTATTGAGGGTTCATTGTTGTTATGCACCTATTCACTCTTATATGGTGTATATACTGTCCTTTGGAGTATTATATCATGAATCCTTTTCTTCTCATGATATTATAAAGTTCTGACTACATGTTATTCCTCGATTATTGTATTCAAGTGACTCTAATTTTGGTAAAACCCCTTTAACCAAAATATCATTTTAAATGTTTTAATTATTTGTTCTTATTAATATCCATGTTTTCAGAATGGTTTTAAGGATTTATTTATATGGATATTAATGGTTTAAAATGTTAAAAGCTTCAAGGTGGTATGGGACACTTTGATTAAAAAATCTCTTTATTAAATGTTTTAAATGGTTTTGGAAATGGTTTCTTTTTGAATGGATTCATTATTTCAATATCCTAAAATGTTATATTGTGATTGAAATATGGAAATGTTATGTTTCCTTTATTCATGTTTTATATGATACGATTATGTTATGGTTCTTGGGAATTGTTATGAAGAACGGTTGGTTCCGTGATAAACTAAGGGCGGGTGAGCCCGATATAGCTCTCCAATGCATTGGGTAACGCGAAGGAGTGAAACGTTATGGTTTCTCCGAAGAGATTTAGGGAATATACTGTGATGGGTATTCCAAACATAAACAAGAGGGTTACTCCCTACGTAAGAATGTTATGAATGCATCAAGTTACCTCTATGTCTTATGTTTTCTATGATTTATTCATGATTTGATATGCCTATGTTTTATGGGTAAAGTATGATTTCATTATTATGTATATATGAACTCATGTTTCCTTTCCATATTTTTATAACCCTTACTGAGCCTTTTATGCTCATCCCAAGTTTTTGAAATGTTTTTCACAGGTCAAGGGAAAGGTACATGATGTGATTATAGTGTCGAGGGTGTGTCAAGAAAGAATCCTTGTTTCATTTTAAACATGTTTCCTTTGATGGGAAGAATAAATACTGTCTTTTATGTAACCACTTTGTTTAAATGTGGAATGTAATGCAAGTTTCATGATCTAATTCTCTAAAACTCTAAACCTGAAAAGATCCTCAATGTGTAATCTTGTAATAACTCAAGATTAAGTAAGGTTTAAGGCCGGGGCCTTATAGTCGGTATCAAAGGTCGGTTTAGATAACTTTAGAGGTTAGGGTATTCTTTAAGCATAAGTGACATTACCATAATGGTTGGGATTTCAGAAAGAGTCCTAGTTTTAGATAAAGTGAATGAGTAAGTATATCTTAGTGTTTAACTTCCTCATTAGTACATGATGGTTTTGTTGATATACTCACACTGACCTTTTTGGTTTTAGTAAATGGCTGGATCTAGCAGGCACCAAAGTAACAGTGGATGTGAAGGAAACTGTGACAGTGTTTTGAGCAAGCAACTGAATGATATGGGAGCTGCAATGAGAACTCTTGTGATTATGCTGAACCAACTATCTAGAGTCATGATTGACCACCTAAACCTTGTAGATTTCTCTAATACATCATATATGCAAGAAACAAATCCCTACGGAAGTACAGGTAATAATCATAAAGGTAAGTGTGTTAAAAAACCTATGTGTCAAAGATGTGGAAAGAAACACCTAGGAAAATGTTTCGAAGGGACAGAAATATTCTATAGATGTGGAAATGAAGGTCATAAAGCAAGAACCTGCCATGGAAAAAGGAAGCATCCAGTTGACTTGAGGAAAGGGAATGAAGTTCTTTCTGAGGGATCAATTGAATGTTTTAAATGTATTGTGCATGGCATTTATGCAGACACATGTCCTATGAAGAAGTTTCGTGAATGGGGTTACCAAGAGCATACCAATATTCGTTTACCAATACCTAATGCCATTCCGATTGAGGATGAAGAAACTGAAAATGACCAATCAAAAATATGTACTATTTCATGACTATTGTTTTCCTATTTTTGAATCATAGGATATGATTCATGATTTTGTTTGTAGGAAAGAGGTATTTCGGAATAAGTTGGAAAGGAATGGATAATGGATCATGAAGAATGTTGAATGAGTAAGATGTCAACATATAAGGGCTTCAAGAGTTATGGTGAAATTCTTAAGAGTATTAAGTCTCTTTTGATGATGGGGTTACATTAGAAGACTTTTTATATTATGTGTAACCCTGATGTTTAATATAGGCAAATTTTATTCAAGTAATAGTTATCTTTTCTTTTTTGGACATAGTTATAAAGAACCATTGGGTTTATATGATCCTTACTTTTGAGGTAATTATGGGTTACTATATGTTATGATGGAAAATGAAAGGCATGAGATAAACTTGAGGTTAAAATATGTTATGATCATCTTTGAAGATTTTATCTCATTTTGGGGAATGTTTTAAGAATTATATAGTTTTGGAAAAAGGACAACACGCAGACCGTGTGACTACCCGTCGCGTCGGACAAAGCTGCGGGAATCGAACCCACAACCAAAGGGCGACTGGTATTTATCGCCTACCACTGGACTACGTGAAGTCCCTGGTTAGTTTCACCGATTCTTTTTAGTTAGATGATTTTATGAATTAAGAGTAAGTTGATTTTGGAGGATATGTGATTAGGATAATTACTTTTCAATGTGAGACTTTAGGAGCAACTGATGTTGTTTGGAGATAAATGTTACGATTTAACTTGGAAGACTATGTGACTAAATCCTTCAAATATTTGGGTTTCAATCTTATATTGGTTTACTTTGAAGAATTTTATGGACAAATTGTTTATCGGATGGTCCTCGTTGAACTTTGGGTTTTGTTGGACAAATTTTGGAGATTAAGAATAGATTTTCTTTTTATAAGGGGTTATCCTTTTCTGGATTATCTGATCTTGTACTAACCTTTTTGGTTTTGGTTTTGGTTAAAGCCTAAATACATGGGATGTATATAGTTCTCTTTTGGGGATTAGGTGATTCTCTAGAAGTTGATTATAGTACTCTTAATGTGAACAAGTCTCCCTAAATACTCGTCTTTTGGAAAAAATATGAGTTTGACTAAGGAATCTAGTAAAAGTTGAAAGTCAACATGATAAGTGATTATGATTCCTTATGAATAAATTCCTCAATAAAAAGTAACTTAATATAAAAATGTTGTCTATTAACTTTTCCTACTGGGGAACCCAACACCGTTTAACCCATCACAAGTTTGAGATTTTCTTATTGTTAACTTTCTCCTAAACATGTTTTCTATCACTCTCCATCGGAACATGACCCTATGTGTTCTCCTCCATGTCCAAATTTTCATACTTAGAATCCTAGTATAGGTTAACTCGGGTGACCTTTGTGCTTATATTTCTTTATTTTAAAGTGATTGTTTTACCGACTCTTGTTCCGATGTGGGACGTTCAAGGATGTTTCCAAGATCAATTTTAAAAATTGCGAGGACGCAATTCCCAAAAGGGGGAAGGATGTAACACCCCAGGTAAATAAGGAATATGAAATTTTCATATTTATCCATATTTGTGAATAAAATATTAATATGACTTTAAAGGGGACGCTATGCTCGATGGCGTACCCAACACGCAACAACGAGTTTCTTGGGAATCTTACGTTGCACTCTAATAATAAAATAATATTATTTTAAATGGTAGTTAACATGTAGCCGTTGTAATGGCGGGAATGGATAAAAATAACTAAAATATTATTATATATGTTCTTAAATGTTTTTACATTTATACAATAAAAGATAAAGGCTTAAAATATGGAAAGAATTCAATTTTAGGCGTATATGCCCTAGTTTTCACTAAAGGTTCACTTATCACCTTTTGATGGAGACCCGTCATTAAATATAGTTTTTTTCACTCTTAAACATTCTTTTGGACCAAATAAAACTCTTATTAAGAATCGGGACATCAAAATTTACTTTGTGTAAATTTTTGGTATCTTTCCGATAAAGTTCATTTTTTTAATGAATAGTGTAAAATGTTGTATTTTAATTCAAAACCACTTTTTAATCTAATTTATTTATATTATTAGATTATATTTTGAATTGGTTTTAAAGTGAAATTAGAAAATATTTTTACCATTAAATCCAACAGTGGTCGTTGGAATCAATTTCACTTTGAAATCAGACTTAAACTAGTGTCAATCTTTTGATACTTATTGTTTCATAAAACACGCTATTTGTCATGACAGCGGGAATTAATTATTAAATAAATTAATGTGACTTATTTGTTTTGAATTTTGTAAAACGTACTTCATTTTTGAATTCAGAATATCAAATATAGCTTAGGGTGAATTTTTGGGATTTTTCTGAAAAACATCAATTTTTGATAAATAGTGAAACCACTAAGTGGTACTTATAAAAACTGATTTTCCGTTTAAATGAAATTTTGCCATCATTGTGTTTTGAATTTTGAAAATCCGACATACATGGTTGTCATTAGTATGTAAAATTTGGTTCAATGGGATGAAAATAATTTTTTGGTGAATAGTAACTTTTTTTCATTAATCGCGATTAGAGGTAATTAGTGTAATTTAAGGTCAAAATGATATTATAAGAATGTGAAAACAACATTACACTTGTCCTACACCTATTGGCTGAGTCATGGCCGACCAAGAAAAGCCATGGGCCAACTTGGGGACCCCATGGAGCCACTTTAGTTGGAAAATGACAATAATATATTTTTATTTAATGTTAAAATTAAATTGACACAAACATGAGTTGTTTTACTAAAACAGTTTTTAAGTGGGGTTACACAAGTCCAAATTTTGATTATAAATATTCATTGGAAATCTAAAAAGCTTTCCTACATCATAGTATTTTTTTTATAATTTTTATACTTTAAATAAAGTAAATTATTTATGACATTATAATGATGCAGCGATGACATCATTATTTGACGATTTAAATAAAATGGAAATATTATGTAAAATCTATGAACTACACATGTCCAAAACTTATTGGATGGGTGGATTTCGAACCCTTATCACCTTATACACGAATTATATCAATGTGGGACCTTTTGAAACCGAAACACATTTTCAAATAAAGTAATATTTCTTACTTTCCAAAAGTGACCCTCCTCTCCTCTTATAAAAGGCCCCCACCTCTACCTCATTTCACACACTCCTCAAGCCTTTGGCTCGGCCAACCCCTGCCCATTTACTCTCTCCACATCCATCTCCTCATCCTAGAGGATTCCCTTGGGGCAGAATCCTTTCAAAGGAAGCCTTTAGGCTCAAATCAAAAGGAGTTACACTTTTAAAGGTAATTCATTCTCTCATGTTCATTTGTTTTATTTTGCTTCTCCAACCCCCTAAACTCTTTTTATTTACTTCTTTTGTAACCAAAACAGTATCTTAAATATACTAGGATGTTTTTATAAGATTTATTCGAGCTACACTCTCACACAACTACATCAAATGGTTAAATAACATACGGTTTCCGTGGATGGTGAAATTCTGCCTCCTGAAACGATGATTGTTCAATACTCATTTAACACCTTCAAAGGTGGCCATTATGATGTCACTATTTTTATATATGATATATAATATGTTTATGTTTTCCTTATGCTTCTGTATTTTTCATTTCTGTCTTACCTTTATGGCTTCCATTATGGGTATACGCGATATCTTCATTTAAGGAAGTGCGGACTACCGCCCCCTCAAAGTGATTTGATTCGTTAAATACCATATGTGGGATGTATAAAGGATGGAAATATGATATTATATATGATATTATACTGGAATTATAATATACCTTTATATAATTATTATTTCATTCTATAAAATACGAAATAGAAATGAAAGTAGCGTTCATGCGTACGTACGGCTTACCCTCTCCATGAAGGGTGCATTTCATTTCTTACCTCTAAATGATTATGTAATGATATAAATGAATGCATTTACTGGATATATCTGACATATATGATATCTACATAATGAATACAATTCTGGATATAATAAACTTTTGGCCACACGAACAACATGTAATTGTAAGAAGTCCACTTTCGACTTAAGAACCAAATATCGGCAAAACAAATATTATTAAATTAAATGATTACATAATGTTTATCACATGGTAATAAGTGGTATAAAAGTAATAATGAACTTGAAAAAGGTTCTTAAGGAATTAGAAATTAACTCAAGTTTATTATTCAGGATATTAAAGAACGACCGAGTCAAGTCGGACCCGAGGTAAGGGATCCTACTCCTCTCTTTTTAAGTACACTCTTTTATGACATTCCTTATAAGCTCATCTTTCTTGTGATTGGGATGTTCTTTTATATTATACTTACTGTAATTTTTATTTTCATGTGATGAGGGACCCTATTCTCTCTCATAAATCAATTTTTGAAGTTTTGAGTGGCGCCATTAGGCTGCCGAACTTTCGTAAAAGATCTAACCTCTCTCTTTCTTTTTAAGTACTCTCCTTTATGTCACTTCTTTTAAGCTCTTCTTTGTAATTCTGGGGGATGTTATTTTATATTCCTCTTGCTGTAAATTTTATTTTAATGTGATGAGATACCCTATTTGATCTCATCAATCCATATTCGGAAGTTTTATGTGGCGCCGTTAGGCCGCCGAGTTTTCATAAGGGATTTTTCATCTCACTTTTATTCCCGTGGGATTTATGCTACATTTGCCACAAATTACATTGAGTGGTGTATGTACTGCCCATTATTCTAATCTTTTTTTAATATACTTTATCTTATGTGTATTTAAATCAATGATATATTTTCCTTCTTTCATGGGGTGTATGTTTTGAAAGATACCCAAGTCGGTAAGGGAACCTTTCACCCTCCTCTTTTTTAAAAGACTTCTTTTGTTGGGTCTTTTAATTTACATATTGTTATGTTGGGATATGTTCTCATATATCCTTATTGATGTAAATTTTTTGTCCAAGTGATGAGATACACTTTTTATCTCTCATCAACTCATTATGATGTGATTCTGTTAGGCTGTCAAGGGAACTTTTTAACCCAATTTCGATTTCTTTGGGTTCAACATGTAGTCATTGAATATGTCATCCATTGAATATGTGTGAATGACCTTTTATTGTTTTAGACTTAATATCCACTTATATTGGGTGTATTTATATTTGCCACACATATTTTTGAGATTGATTTTTCCTTAATTTAAGGATACCTTATTTATAAGGGATTTCATCACATTTGACATTTCTATTGAGGGTTCATTGTTGTTATGCACCAATTCACTCTTATATGGTGTATATACTGTCCTTTGGAGTATTATATCATGAATCATTTTATTCTCATGATATTATAAAGTTCTGACTAAATGGTATTCCTCGATTATTGTATTCAAGTGACTCTAATTTTGGTAAAACCCCATTAACCAAAATATCGTTTTAAATGTTTTAATTATTTGTTCTGATTAATATCCATGTTTTCAAAATGGTTTTAAGGATTTATTTATATTGATATTAATGGTTTAAAATGTTAAAAGCTTCAAGGTGGTATGGGACACATTGATTCAAAAATCTCTTTATTAAACGTTTTAAATGGTTTTGGAAATGGTTTCTTTTTGAATGGATTCATTATTTCAATATCCTAAAATGTTATATTGTGATTGAAATGTGGAAATGTTTTGTTTCCTTTATTCATGTTTTATATGATACGATTATGTTATGGTTCTTGGGCATTGTTATGAAGAACGGGTAGTTCCGTGATAAACTAAGGGCGGGTGAGCCCGATATAGCTCTCCAATGCATTGGGTAACGCGAAGGAGTGAAACGTTAAGGTTTCTCCGAAGAGATTTAGGGAATATACTGTGATGGGTATTCCAAACGTAACCAAGAGGGTTACTCCCTACGTAAGAATGTTATGAATGCCTCAAGTTACCTCTATGTCTTATGTTTTCTATGATTTATTCATGATTTGATATGCCTATGTTTTATGGGTAAAGTATGATTTCATTATTATGTATATATGAACTCATGTTTCCTTTCCATATTTTTATAACCCTTACTGAGCCTTTTATGCTCATCCCAAGTTTTTGAAATTTTTTTCACAGGTCAAGGGAAAGGTACATGATGTGATGATAGTCTCGAGGGTGTGTCAAGAAAGAATCCTTGTTTCATTTTGAACATGTTTCCGTTGATGGGAAGAATGAATACTGTCTTTTATGTAACCACTTTGTTTAAATGTGGAATGTAATGAAAGTTTCATGATCTAATTCTCTAAAACTCTAAACCTGAAAAGATCCCCAATGTGTAATCTTGTAATAACTCAAGATTAAGTAAGGTTTAAGGCTGGGGCCTTATAAGAACATAACTCAACCCTGATATGGTTGCATCGTAACACACCACGTACCGTTTTCCTACTTCTGGATAAACCATGATTGGTGCTGATGTACGACGAACCTTAATCTCTTCAAAATATTTCTATCACAACTCATTCCATTGAAATAGAACATTATTAGTATTCAAGGATACCATTTGTAAGAAAAATAATGAAAAATTTATAACAAAAAACTGATAATACCCAACTAGACTAATGAGTCTCTGTATCTCAAAAATATTATTTGGTGGTTTCCACAAAATAACCACCTTTCTATTTTTTAGATTAACTAAAAAACCATTCAAAAAAATAACATGCACAAGGAAATGAAGTTATTGTATCCAAGAGTCACACTTTGAAAATTTGGCATACAACTTATGATCTCTCAAGATCCCCAACACTATCTCCAAAAATTTCTAATTCTCAACCCTTATCTTTGAATACACTAGTATATCATCAAAGAATACCACCATGAATGAATCTATATACCTCTAAAATATTTGATTAATCAATTCCATGAACACTACTGGTGCATTAGTCAAACCAATGGAAAAATCACAAACAAATAATGCCAAGATCTACTCTTGATGTCTATTTTAGGAATATCCTCCTTTCGCACCAACAAATGATGATAACCTAATTACATGTCAGTCTTGGAGATTCACTGTCCCCACCCCAACTGATCAAAAATTTCACCAATGGGAGGAAGTGGATATTGATTCTTTATCGTGACTTGGTTAAGCTTAAGAAAATTAACACATTGTCGAAGTGCCCCATCCTTCTTTTTAACAAACAAAAGTGGAACTGCCCATGAGGACGTGCTAGGTTGTATGGACCCTTTTTTCTAATTTCTCCAAATGTACATTCAATTACCCCAATTATCTTGGTTCCATCCCGTAAGACAGAATTGAGATATGACTATTCCCCAGAAGGAGTTCTCCCCAGAAAGAAATCAATCATAAACTCCACTTCTCTCGTGGGTGGAATCCCTAAGAATTATTTGGGGAAGACATCCATAAACTAATCAACTGCTATTGGAAAACTTCTCTTCTCAACTCCTTCCATTGATGCCAAGTAAAATTACTCCAACTAATATGATATTGTTCCAACTGCTATTTTGAATAATTATGTTTCATGTAGTTTTTCACTCTTCTCTCCTCTAAAGAGATGTTTGACACCATCATCCATTGTGAAACTAATTTTTCACCCATAATAGTCGATGTGGGCCATAAACATTTTTCAATCAATCCATTCCCAGGATTATATCATAAAAATCCCTCTAAATCACTAAAAATTCCCTAATCAACTCAACCCCATTGACAACTTTACAACATGCATTACACAGGAAGGCTCGTCATCCTCTTCGGATAAGAAAATATTGATGTTTTTTAACTGAAGGCATCATTTCCACAGTTAAACCCATTAATCTAACAACATGTGTAATGAACCAAATATTCATCAATAAAATGTATACCTTCTTGTAGTAATGTCATAATCATATAAAATCACATTAGGAAACAAAATTCTATATCATTCTTAAATGAACTACTATGTGACCTTTAAACATAAATTTTTCACTTCTTTGATTTGAATTTCAAAAATCTTACATACACTGTTACGATCATTAATATGTTTGAAGTTCAATATGACAAGCATAATATTTGTTGAATAGTACCATACCTTTATGAATACTAACACACCCTTATGAATAGTAATATGAACCTTATGAATAGTAAACTAACCAAGTGAATAGTAACCTTGTCAATGATAGTATAAATAAAATTTATCCATCCTATAAGTGAAAATATGATATAATTACATAATAGTGTTGGTATTTTTGTAAGTCTTAAATATTTAAGGATAAATTTAAAATTTTAAAATAAAATCTATTTTCATACAATGTATTCATAGACTAGTATATAGTTTTCTTATGGCTATATGATAAATTTATGAGACCATAACTAATTTTTCCTAGTGTTAGAAAATTAGTTTTTAATTTTAAATTTGGTATTTTTCGGGTAAATTATGATTTTAATTAAAAATTAAATTAAACATATTTAAAAAGATAAAATCATAAAATCGAGTTCATTTTTATATTCTACCCGTTGAAAAATAGACAAGGTGAATTTTTTGGATTTTTCTAAAATGCATTAATTTTCGGTGAATAGTGAAATTCAATAATTTACAAAATATGCTATATAAATGAATTTATGAATTATTCTTGAGTTATGACTGATTTAAATGGCCATTGTTTCGAACTAAAATACACTTATTTCTATTTTTAGACATAAGAATCCTTAAATTTTCCTGTCTTGAGGGAAATTAATAAACTAATGAAATTAAAAATTGAGAAAACTTGTCTCCCCTCCACTATAAACAGCACCCCTCACAACCTCATTTCCTCACACCTATAAAGCATAAAATATTTTCCAAAATCTGACCAAATGAATTACCTATCCCCTCCCCCACGTCCAGGAGATCTCAGCCTCATCAGAAGACCAATCCTATGAGCCCTGAGTAGGACCTCAAGATAAGAATTGAAGAGGTAATTTCTCACTCTCTTTTCATTCAATTTCCTTTAAAATTTCATTTCATTTCTTCTATTATCCTCAACTTATCTTATCCACATGTCATGATAACTCTAGTATGATTTATATACTAGTAATATATATTTTTAATTGATGATCCGTAATTATACCCATCCCCCCTCTCTCTCTTTGTTTATAAAAATTAAATCGTTACCCGTGAAGTGTTAATTTACCTACATCATTGGTGATGTACTCCCATTTTCCATAAACTCTTTAAAGGTTACCAATAAAAACATTAAATGGTTAAAATGAATTGTAATATAAATTTTTTAACCCTTCTATTTTTTATAAACAAATTTTATAGATAGTACTAAATGATAAAACAAAACATGTTCGTTGTGATCTAAAAAACAGCCCAAATTTTCCTAAAATGATCATCATTAAATTCTAACTCATGATTCATCCAAATGGTATAAAAAATAATTCATTAAATGATAATTTAAACTCATGTAAGATCATTAATAACTTTTAATATTATTTCTGTATGTTTATCCATATTCTATAAAAACTTCCATTCATGTGTACAAGTGAACCATTCATGAAAATTAAGAAAAAGAACACTCCCAAACATTGAATTTCCATTTTATAACTCATAAAAAGTCCTATAAAAGAACTTATAAAAACCATAATAAATTATTTTCATGTATAAAAGGTTCTTTAATGTTTAATTAATGAATATAATGTTTTTATAAAAGACATTATAATGAAGTAATTATTCGGACACAAGGTAAGGGTAATTCTCAAACCTAACTTTATTTCTTCATGTTTTCCCTGTTTCACTCAATGTTTAGTATGTTTATTCCTTAAATATAATTTTTCTTTAATTATATGATCTTTTATATGATATATATTCTATCTACTAGAGTATATGTCAACCATAATGTTTTTAAAAATAAATCTTCTTTCAAAAATACAGCATTTAATTCTCACTCAACGTTATTGATTCTTGCATCAAGTATGATATTACCTATTTCATTTGGGAACCCAAATTTTATGAATTTATGATTATGAATTAAAACTGTTCCTTTAGATAGGTTATTATATGTTCAATATTGAAATATTTTCTATGTGGCATGCATGATAATGTAAATGTTGTGATATGACAGTTGCACCCAAAATTATGTAGCACAATGTAAATGTTATGATATGCCAAATGCACCTGAAATTATAAAGTTCTCTAGTGCATTGGGTAATTTGAAGAAACACATGAGTAAAGTGAATTATGAATGAACATGATTCTATATTATTTCACAACTATGAATGGTTATTGACCACTAGAACATGATGTTTCATTTTTATGCATTTCAACATTCAATGTATTTTCATAATGTATGTCCTCATAATTAGTATCATGTTCTTATGTTATGGTAATAATTTTTATAATCATACCATGTTATATTGTTTTGTGTTCCTATCTATCCTCTTTCGGGGCTTTTATCTCACCACCATTTGATATATATCCTTAGGTGATTATGTGTACTAAAGAGAACTCAAGGGCTAATAAGAAGCTGTAGAAGAAGGAATTAAATTAATATTTATGTTTATGTCATAAATGTTTTATATGGTCCTAGTTTTTCCATTACAATAAACCTACGGATTCTATTTTTGTAATGTATTTGTGTTTTTTATCTTTAAAATGATGTAAAATTAATGTATGAAAATCTAGGTCTCTATAAGATAAGATGCAATAAAATAATGTGAAGAACGCATATCAAAAATTGCTTGCATCATGGTAAAATTTTAAATAATTGTAACTCTCAACATTGATTGTTCATACTGATCATCCATCACCACCTGCTCAAATACAATCAATGGATTTCTTTACATACTATTCTATATATTGCCCTGTTGAGGAGTCACAGTGTTCCTTGAATCACCATGTTGATGACGAGGTTATGCTACTTCCGCCGTCCTATCAAGGAATTGGGTGAATGTGGCCTCTGAGGAGTGTCACGAACATATGACCCTGTAAAATTATGAAAATAACATTGGTGATTCCCCATATGATTAAATTTATGAAATTATCAAGGCTATTCCATACAATCCCACTTGATTTGGCACATAGAACTGAACTGAGAACATCCCTTCTTATTATGAGGCATTGGAGGAGGATTTATTGGTCCTACTTTCATATTATGAGCCATACTACCACCCTATAAATAAGTGTCCCTCTTCTTATTGAAGGCAACGTTAGAGTTCCCATAATTTCCCATGGGCACCAAAATGATTCCCCCGACTATATCCCCCAATATATCCCTTTAAACTTTTGCTTCTCTATCCACAATTTCTGTGTAACCAGTAATGTATAACACCACTATTTTAGAAAGAATTTTCAGACTCAACCCAACATAAAAAATACAATCCTTCAATGATGTACTACCTACCACCTCAAGTGTAAATTGTGGTAAGATCATGAACATAGCCGTATATGCTGTTACTGATTAGTTCACTTACTTTAAATGAATGAAATATATTTTGTGTTGAATGATGAATTTATGAGGGTAGAATTTTTTATTAAACAATTTATCAAAACCCACCCATGTCATACATTGGTCCATTTCAGCATGGACCACTAACTCCCCCCACTGAAGGGAAAGATATTTCAACATATAAGTTTTTATATTCAATCTTAGATCTACCAGTGTTCCTATGAATTCAGATATCATGTTTATTATATTCAACCACGTTATGACTTTTCTGGATCTCAATCACCCCTAAAGGTGGGAAGATTCTACTTCTATAACTGAACTGTAAGATTCACATGCTTTGGCTGATCTACTTTACTCCCAATTTCCAAATCATGTAAATATTTCACTATACTCATCCCTAGTTTTTGGTTAATCTAGGGTCAGGTGGAACTACATTTTTAGTACCTGCCTCTGGTTGGTATCTATGATGTCTACCTAGTTTTATTTATATAAAAAACAACAACCATAAGTCTCACACCCTTAGCAAGAAAATGATTACAATTATAAATTCATTTACATTTCAACTATCCCAAACATTCTGTCCTCAAGTTCACATTTCCCAAGTCACACCGTTTTTGAAAAATCCACAATGTTCTTAAAATAAACCCATTTTCAAAATACCACAACCATCCATAGTTCAAATTCGCTCATTTGAAACCCAATTCATATTTTTCAAAATACACACATTCATATCACACCATAACTCATTATACCCCAATGAAATATGAATCCTAGTCGGATGTCATTTCTAGAATTCATTCTATGATCATCTCATTGGCTACACCCACAACAATGTGATTTCTAATGCTTATAAGTGACTCCAAAACACTTATGTACCCAACACCCTGGTAACTTGATTTTCTGCATAAAACGGTTACCTACGTCCTTTTATTCAATAAATTTCATGTTAAAAAAGTACTACGTTGTGCTACCATCCCAAATCAATGAATATACCTATAAAAAAAATTAATCTCTAAGAGTTGATACCAATGTCGTGGAGCCAAAGAAACTTGGAAGTTAACTGATACCACTTGTAACATCTTGCACCTTCCTCATTGGATTGAGACAGCAGTGAGATTCTACTAGGCCATATGCGACATTCCCAACGCACCAATGGATAGAAATTAAATTTGAGGGCTTCAATAATAGATGGGGAATTATTTTTCCATAGTATAAAAGTAAACAACCAAATGATTCATAACCGACCAAACCACATAATGCATGTCAATGATCATTACAAATCAATAGAAGAAAAATCCCAATACAACCAATTCACAAGAATCTATAATATGAGTATCAAGAGGAAGACTAAAAAAACAAAACCCAAGAAGCTATGACACAACTCCCTAACTCCAAGACATGACCAATGCATCAAGAACCAACAAACTATCCATGCATCATGATAAACCGCTAAAAAATGAGATTTCTTAAACATACATGTGTCTCGGAAAAATACATATACAAAAGCAAAAAAGTGTAAAATCATGGGGGGAGTATAAATACTCAGTAGGTTTTCCAAAAATTAATTCCCTTAATACACCACTAGTATAGAATAGTTATCACGTTTATATAGAAAAATTAATATAAAATATCAAATATTGAAACAATTACAATCAATCCAACCACACCATTACCAATCCATTTCAATAAAAATTCCCTCAAATGAAGGAGATCGAACAAACAAGACATAATCTATTTACCACCACCCATTAGCACAACAATTCCATATTTCCTAGCCTCAACCATGAACAAAACATAGCCATAAAGTTTCACACACACTATCCAATGTAATAGTCACAGTGGAACTTCCCGTCGAAGACCGTTTACTACATTCCAAATTTAGTGGAACTTTCCAACCACTTATACTTTATGATGGACCTTATATCCACACCCCATCATATTTTATAGTGATTCTTACCACCCAATTCACACCCATCTCAATCATATGCACAAACATTTACCAACAATGATCATATAACACACTAAGGACAAAACATGATGAAAACAACCAACTCCAAACCAAAAAACACCTTAGAACATTATCCATGCCACTTTACCATTAATTAAACAATCAATTTTTATTGAAACACATTTCCAAAAAAAATTCATAAATAAACCCTAGAAACATATTATAAAATATTCGTTTTAAAATCCAACAACAAGAACATATGTCCACAATATCTCATTTTCCCAAAAATTACACAAACCACCACGAAATGAATTTCCTAAAAAAATCACACATCATAATAACAATTAATTTCAAGAAATCCCAATTAATTGAATACAAGGCTCCTAATTGTATCAAAATAGAGTTGAGAGAGAAGCCACATAACTTATTGTTTTAGTTAAATCGACCAACACCAAACCACACCCCTAATCCGGAAAAAAACCCCATGTAATCACCATAGACACCCTTAATTATCATCAAAAAGGCCAAATATAACCATTTTAGGCAACAAATACCCTATATCTACATGAAATGAGTGTGGATATAGAAAATAGGTAGAGATGGATAACTAGATCTAAGGAAACCCAAGAGAGAATCAAGAGTGGAGACTTACTAAAGATGAATCACCTTCACCACACCTTGAAAACCATTTGAATCGCTCACATAATGAGTGGGAGCTATCCTATAACCCTTGATAACAAAAAATACTACGTAAGGATTGAGTGGGAGGATGAATAGAGGGTTCAGGGAAATTACCAACCAATCATGGATTTAAAACCCCGATTTTTATATCTCTGCACTTTTTACTCTCATGGTTAAGAAAACCATGCACTAACTATGTGTATTGTACTACCTAGACACAGACCTCGCAATAAATCCTTTTATGTTTAGAATAACCATACGAAAACTAGGTGAATCCCACTATCTCATGTCGCATAGTTACCTAGGTTTTTTGCAATGTTTCCCCAAATTGTGTCTCTTTAAAAATCCTCCAAAACCATTCCAAACCCTTTCGAAACTCTCCTAAAATCCACTAAACTCTACTCAATAATATTAAACAATAAAAAGAATAAAAATGGGTTACATACCTCAATTTTAGCATCCCAAAAACGTTATCAATATCAAATAAAAAGATTTTATAGAGAAAAGATTAATTTTTCCTAGTGATTTGTCATGGGACTCAACTATTCTCTTTGATAGGACTGAAAATATATCACCTAATTTTTGTGTGACCTATAAAAAGGAGAACATGGTGATTGTTAGAAAGAATTTCAAACTTCCCCATGTGGATTATATTTTTGATTACTTGAAGTTGGTGAGGTGGTTTTTGAAGATCTTTCTTCATTTGAGTTATCATGAATTCAGGGTTTGGTTGATTGATATACTTAAGACAACATTCAGAAAAAGGTATGGTCATTTTTAATATATTTTGATGCCTTATGGTCTGACTAACACTCATTTACTAATTATGGATTAGATGAACCAAATATTCCATTAGTATTTCAATAGATATTTCCTTATGTTCATGGATGTTATCCTGCTTTCTTCGAGATCTGAGCATTAGCACGAGCACCCTTGTAATTTGGTTTTAGAAATATTGAAAAAACATCAACTTTACATAAGGAATTCAAAATGTAATTTTTGGGTCCATTTGGTGTCATTCTTTGAAAATCTATTTCTGAATGTGGCCTATGAGTTGATCCTATGAAGGTGAAGGCTATTTTTTTCATGGGAGGGTAAGCATAACATATTCAAGATTCACAGTTTCTTTGGTCTTGGAGGATAAAAATAGATTTTATTCAAGAATTTCATGAAGCCAAGGTCACCTTTGTCTTCTCTTAGTAGGAAAGGGTTGAAATTAATATGTGACGTTATGTGTTAGACTTATTTTGATGTGTTGAAATGACTTATGATGTTGTTACCTATTTTGATCTTACCACATCTCAATAATGGGTATTTATTATACAATGATTTTGATAGTGTTGGTAGGTGTTGTGTCCATATGCAAGATGACCATGATGTGGAATATTGGTCTCATCATCTTCGGATACATGATAAGAATTACCCCACTTCTGATTTGGAGATTTTTTCAGTTATTCATATTCTATTCTATTCATGATATTATAATTTTTAAGAGAAGTTAAAATTCTTCTATGACCATAAAATTTTGATTAATATTTTTTATCATAAGTATTTGAACCTCAAACAAAGTAATTTGGTGGATTACCTTTAAAAATTTGATTTTGATATCACCTACACCCTAGAGAAGGGGATTATCGATGCAGACTCTCTCAAAAGGAAAGTGATATCATAGTGTATCTTGGGAACAATGTAAGAGTGAAACCTTGTGAGGATATTTTCTCAGTTATATATGTATTATTAGGAGGATGAGCCATGTATGTTTCAAAATAGTTCTTATTTATTCTCGAATATCTTTTATTAGATTATTCTGTTATAGAAAAATTATGAAAAGTTTAGAGTATTTAGGGAAACCCTTTATGGTGGGGAGAATATTTCTGATTGGTTTCCCCATTATAGCGGGGGGGGGGGGGGTTTACATGGGGATTTTTTCCATCACAATTTGATTAATGAATTCAAATTTTGACTAACATAGATAATTATGGCTCATTAATCTAGGTTATATGAGGATTTATTCTGATATGAGATGATTTTTATTGTGGTTGGGTATGAATCATGACTTTGCTAATCTTTTTTCCTACATTACTCTTACCTATAGATAAAATTAGAGAATTTAAAAGCTTCAATTTTCCTCTAGCCTCTTCTTGTTATGACTTGTAAATGGGATTAGGTGTCTATGGAATTCATTTTTGGACTTCCATTAACTCCCTATGGGAAGATTTCTATTTGTTTGGTGATTGATCGATTGATGAAATCAACCATTTCATTTTGGTTAGGAACACCACTAAGGTTAACGATATGGGTAATCTGTATCTTCATGAGGTCATTAGGTTACATGGGGTTTACTTTCAATCATTTTAGATTGGTATCCCATGTTTACATCTTGATTTTCTAAGATATTCCATGTGGAAATGGGGAACCAATCAGTTTTAGTATAGTATACCATCCACAGGAAAATGGATAGACATCGAGTGCCATTCAGACCATAGGGATATTCTCTATGTTTGTGTCTTAGATTTTAGTGGATTTTTGTATATCCATATGGGACTAATTGAGTTTTATTAAAATAATAAATACTAGCCTTTTATCAGAATGGACCCCTTTGAGGTTTTTTATGGCATCCATGCATGTCAAATCTTTGTTTGGAAGTGGTGGGTTAAGCCTATTTTGTGGGAATAACAATCATGCAGGAGATGTCCATGAGGATTTAGGATATACATAAAAATATAGTTATTTTGTAGAGGCAGGATAAATCATATGATTATGTTTGACATCATCCTTTGTATTTTTCTATATGAAAGTAGGTTTGCTTGAATTTTTCTCATTAATTCACACACTTTATTTTTGGGAGACAAAAGAAGATGTATCTAGTAAATATTGGGCCATTTGAGTTTATTATGAGGCTTGGGTATGTTGTTTATCGGTTTTAATTTTTGTCTTAGTTGAAAGGTATACAAAATATTTTCCCTATATCATTTCTCAAAAGTACAATCCTGATCCTTCTCATATTTTGAGTTGTGAATTTATCAAGTTAGATGTAAATGTTATAGCTATAGAAAATAGTAGGGATCATTGATTCTTAGGTGATTTTATTGCATGGTATGTCTATTCAGTTAGTTAGAGTAGCATTGTGACACAAATTAAATTCTCATGAGAATTGGGAGTGTGAATCATAAATGAGGGAGTAGTGGCCTCACCACTTTCTAGATGACCCTATTAAATATGAATTCCCATGGATAGAAACACCTATATGGGGGAGATAGTAACATAATTATTTAAGTCCCTCTCTTTTGGTGTTTTGAATTGTATTTTTTTATTATGGAGGGCATATGAATAGTTTTTTGGAGTTTCCTATAGTGGTATGTATTTGGAACTAGCTACGGGAGAAATTATAGATTAAATGTATGACATATATTGTAAATGTGTCACAAATTACAAGACATGAAATATGTTAAATCTATAAAAAAAATTAGGATGAATATTTTTTTTACACCTTGAAACACATGATTGCGATATGAAATCATCACATGGGATAAATTAAATAGAGATAAGTTTTTTACGATAGATATTAATTACGAGGGATTTCCACCAAAAAATATGGTTTAATGAAAAATCCATTCTATACAAATAATTCGTATCTTATGTTTAAATAACTTCGTTGATCATTCATCATGTAGTCATTCTCCCCAACACTAGATCTCCTCCAGGAAATGTTGGGTGTTTCATCTCCTTCCTGGATCCTTTGTTTGGTACTCGATATCCATAGTGATTTCAATGTGTATTATAAGGAATCTGTTAATTTTTATGAATTCATACCTATATTTGTGGATCCCATTTTGGTTGTTTTGTGATCCCATTTTGATGTGGGTTCTTCCATATATAGATTATGTTAAACGAACTGTTCATTTTGATTAGTTCGTTAAATATTTTTCTAAAAAAATTGAATTATTTATTGAATTATTTTTTTAATAAATATATGGTATTCACCTCATTTTTTAAAATAAATTTGTTATCAATTAATTATTAAATGGATTTTTAAATGGGTTTTAAAAAAATATTCTAATAGAATTTTTCTGGAAATTATATTGTGAAATGTTTAATCCATTTGAAATGATTTTATATTCCACACATGGGAGCTCTAAGTATATATGTGGGGGGTGTATTATTAGGGATCATATTTCAATTTTGTTATTAATGTTAACTTTTTTTAGTGTTCTTTAATTTCAGGATTGGAATACATTCATATTTTGGACTTGAATTAAAATTATTAGAGGGTTCAGTTTTTTGGGAATTCCCATATTCCCTATACGACAATTCATCGGTTATAAGGTATTATAGTGTGATATTTTAATGAGTAATCTATGAGTGACCTAGAAATCACATGATTTATCCATATAATTTTAACCTTTTTGTCTTATATTTCTATTTAATGTACATTATATACCTGTATTTAATGAAATAAAAATGTCTTGCTGGGTTTAGGAATAAAATTGTATTACATGGATTTGTTTTATTAAACTAGAAAAAGGGGATTTATTTACCATTAATTTTATGGAAAAATTCTTTAATACATATCATTCAATGTTTTATAAATTTAGTATATGGGATTTTTGTATTGAATATTGACATGGAAAACCTTGGTGGGATCCCACTGATCCTGTTTTGGTCAGACCCTTTAAACAACTTTGGTGGTTTGTATGCCTAGTATTTTATTTGGGTCTTGTAAAATGGAAGGAAATATATGTATGAGGTGAGTTTTATGTCATCTAAGTATGGGTAAATAGTAGTGATATGGTGGGGCTTTTCCCATAGTATGAAATGGACCGAATGTTTTATGTTTAGTTTTACCTTTTTTCAGACATGTACCTTGTATTTTGAATTAGTTTCATTGAGAAGTATCACCAGAGTTGGATTTATTTGTTTATGTTATGGTTTTATTTTAGATGTCTTATTCTTTTCCTTTCTTTTATTTGTAAATATTTCATTTTATTTTTTAGGTTAGGTGAAATCATTCCCTCTTGTTGTGTTTGACGCTTGAGTGCTAGTCACAAACCCGTGGGGATTTATAATTCCCATCAGGTATGTGGAGGATTAGGATAATAATTAGTTCTTCGCATACCCCCTATTATAATGTCACATATTTTGGGATATATCACTTATATAGTTGGAGAATATATCTGATGAGTTTTAAAAAAGGTGTAAGTTTTGAAATTTTTATATTGGTGAGTGAATTTGTAAACTATTCTAATATTCTTGATGAAGTTTTATTAAATATTTATTTACAGATACTTTTGGAGGATATTTAATGTCGATGAAGTATTTTTATGTTTTATAAGTGTTTATTTTTAGTTAACATCATGTGGAATCAATAGGATCAAGAGCTAAAAAAGTATCATGTAAGTTATTTTTTATAGGAAACATGATATTATTATTCAATATAAATATATATTGTTCCATGTTTACTCATATAATTCTAAAAATATTGAATGTTAATTGATTTTTATATTTTATAATTTAAGAATTGATTTATATTATTTATTTTAAAATTAAATCTAAAGGGGGATATTGTTAAGAATAATTCATTATTTTTATAATATTGATTAATAACGTGTTTTTAAGAGGTAAATGAAAGTCTAAAGATATTTTTGAGACTCTATTTTATGTTTATAAATACTAAAAGTAATGATGGTTACTATTTATGTGTGGTATTTCCTTATAGAATAATTAATTTATGACCATTTATGTGGATACATTTTGTTGGATTGAACTGTGTTGTCATTTCATTAATCATATTCAAAATTACTTGTAAGATTTATGATATGTGAAGTTAAGATAATTATATAATTTTTGATGTGTTAAATGATGTTGTAAATCAATTTGGATAAGTTTGACATGGCTTGGTTGTATATTGAAGAATGTTTCTGGTCTGTCAATTTTAATAGGATAAGGAATAAAAATATCAAGGTCTGTATTTCAAGTCTACAAATCATACAAAGTATAATGATTATGAAACCTCCCTATGCACATATGATATAAAATGGAGGAAACCATGATTAGTTTTAATATAAATGGTCTCATTTGATATATATTGGATTCTATATAGTACCTTTCTATTTTCATATGATAGATATTCTATTTTTTATGAAAAATATCTTATTTTCATTTTGAATTTTTGATTTATAATGATACCATTATTTTTTTATTAAAATATATTTGATTTCCTATGATATAATTCTAAAATTTATTTGATATAATTTTAAATTCATATGATTGTCTTAATTTTTAAAAAATACATTTTCAAAATTTACAAGATAGAGGTTGGATTTTACATTATATTCATAAGATGGAACTAGCACTTCATAAGATCAATTATATCTGAATAAATTTATGATCCCAATATTATGGAAAATTAAATAGAGGAGATCACATATGAGTATAATTCATTTAAAAGCTGAAAAGGCATGATATCTTCTTATTACCATTTTCTAGAAAATTTAATGATATCTTCCGATATTAGAAGAAAAAAATTCAATGAGAAGTATTATTAATTGGAAAAAACAGCACATTAATTTATTATGAACTAATTTATTGTTCAATAATTACATGACACAAAGAGATATACCAAATATTAGGGTTGAATTTTTTCCTGCACATTTGGAAAGAGAATAAAAATAACATAACAACAATGTATTTTTTTAGTTTTATGAAGATAAAAGTATATCGGTTTTTAGGGAAATTTTGATGGAGAAAATTATGTAATAAGTTAGACGGAGTTTAAAAATAAATATTTGAAAATCAGTTTTTTGAGAAAACTTGAGATAAATTTAGAAATTGGTAACCCATTTTATGAAGATGGATAGAAATTATGGGAATATAAAAAAAAATTATAGAAACAATATTCATGAAATACTATATATATAAAAGAAGAAAATGAATATTAAGATATTATGATGACGGTATGAAAGAATGAGAGAATGAATTATGAAATAATGTTTCCAAGATAATTTTTAACATGAAGAATTTTATATAATAGAGATATAATAATAATAATAATATGAGAAATAATGTGGTAAAGCATTATCATTTATATTAAAATAAAATATTATGACTAAAAACAAGAAACACTATGAAAAATTAGTGAATTTATAATGGGTAGAATAATAATTGATTCTATATAAAATATTATTGTCATTATTACATTTCAAGAATCGCTATCATAATATTTGGGTAGCTATTGCAATTTATGTTTAAGTATAAACCCTACTCATTGTATCAAATGGTTAATATTAGTTGGTCACACGGTCTTAGATGATCACAAATCATGAAATTGATTAATCTTCTCATTTTGATAACTGATCCATATAATAATTTAATTCCATTTGTGTATATGTTCATGAATGTGTGTTACAATAATCATATAATGCCGTAAGAGGTCTATATGGTTTTTTTAAAGAAACCTAAAAATAATTGAATCATTGATTAAACCCCCTCTTATTGATACTCCACTAATCCCATGAGAGATAATTTACAAAATAATGAAATATATTTTTGTACATGAAATCCAATATTTAATTCATATGAGCTCATAAATCATACCTTTTATGTATTTACTAGTTCCTCAAAAGATTCATTATTCTTATATAATAATATACGACCTCACTAGTTAAATATAAAACCAGTACTTATGTTTTAACTTTTCTATATAGTATGTGCCTATAAAATAATTCCTTCCACTAAATATTGTAGAGTTTAGTGTTCCTATATCAATTCATGTTCATTTGGATACTTGATTTTACTACTTTAATTCTTTCTCCCACTACCTCTAAAAATAATTGTTTCCCACATATAGAAATATTTTCTATCACATGACTAGTTCCTTTCTATCATTTGGATGTTCATATCCTCAATTGATTCTGGAGAATGAATTTAGAAACACATTGACTTTTCTTAATGTTTTTTTGTTTCTAGAATTAGATTTGATAAATATTTCTCATTGAAACACAAGAACGGGTCACATAATGGATATCTTTAATATTATAGCCAATATGATATCCATTAGTTATTAAAGATGTAATCCAGATAATGATACTATTTCTATTTTAGAAACAAGTCTTGATGGGAATTATAAATGGTTTGAAACAATTATAAGACTCATCATCTATCTCACAATGTCTAAGATGTTTTGTATTATTCTTTCATTGAAATAATTCCTCTATGATATTAATGTAGTGATGAGTTACAATAACTATACAATATATTTAAATGATTTTTGACCTCATTGTTAAGATATCCTCTAACTAGATCACATATAGGATCTTATATATTTTACCATGTACATTAATTTATTCAAAAATGAATCTATAAAATATCATAAATCAAGATAATTATATTTATGAATTTCTCTTTGTATTATCTTTAGAAAAATTCATATATATCCTTCCGAACTAACCATTTATGCATTGTGGTTATACCTTTATCTCTAAAGGTTTTTTTGTGTAAAATTTTATACATAAAAAATACCTAATTTATTTTAGCATAAAGTTGTATAAATACCTTATTGGGTATATCTTTGATATTTACTTTTAATTTTTCATAATAATGCATGATCTATTGAAAACTATGTATTAATTCAGTGTTGTATTTTATATTTATCATGGATTATTGATATTAGAGATTTGTGATTCAAATATATTAATTATTTGTGATATTACTTAATAAAATTTCATTCATATTTGAATAATGTATCATATTTTCATGAATCTAACACTGATATAATTATTTTGGTAAGCTTGTATATAAAAGTATAGTCTTGTAAGAATCAATCCTCTAGGAAAACTAATGTTGTGATCTCTTTATAGCTAGCCTTGGAGTCACTTTCCTTCAACAATCTAAAATGTTCATCTTACATATCATAATATTTCAAAACATATATGGTTCTTTTATTTGAGTATATATATAAGTTATATATTTAATTTAGTAACCAATGAGTTAATTTGAAAAAATTCATGTCATTTTGAAAAAATCATATCTAGAAATTTATGTTTTCTTCTTATTTAATTATTTGTAATTAATTTTATATTGACATTTCTTACCATATGTGAATAAAAAAACTTCTATTTAGTTTCTCTCATATTTAATCATTTATTACATTGAAGGATATTATAAAAGAGACTTTTACTCTTGTCTTTTTATAGGATTTCCAACTTTGTATTTCAATTTATTCACCATGATGTGTGAGGAACCTTGTACTATAAAATAATTATAAAAATAACAATGAATAGTCAAAATATTCCCCAAATTCTTCTCTATAATATACATTTAAATATTATTAATGATTATGAAGAATATTTTTGGTATGGATTAAATATAAGATTAATGAATATGCTCTTATCCATATAGAATCTAAATATTTTAATTTAAGAAATATAGTATAGCATCGTGATAGAAATATCATTATTTAGGTACACATATTATATTTAAAAATATTACCATGTAATGGAAATATCATTTTGATTTATCCTCTCAACCTTATTTTAATGTTCTGGTTTATTTAATATCATAGAGTATCCACACATGTCTTTTTATTCAACAGTCTACATTCTTAATTGATAAAATGATATAATTGACATTAGAATCCTCCTACATGTATCTTTCATAGGAAACCATTCCACCCACACTCACTAAATAAGGTGGATAATTAAAAATATGAGGTTTCAATGCATATTTAAATTTTACAGTAGTATTACAGTTTACAAGAGACTTTTCCATTCATAGAAATCTATAATGGTGATTAAATTTTCATTGTAAAATAATTCTCGTATTTTTACTATGGTTTTAATTTCTATTTTTTATACTATTATTGAAAACATATATTTTTTACTTTATCATGATTGATAGTGTGAAATAGTAAATTAATTTCTTATGTCTCCCACTATTTTTTCTGAATCCAATATCATTCAGCAATAAATTTAGAATATATCGTCTATTAGATATTCATGTGGAAAGGATATGTATTTCTCTTATAATAACAATTAAAATGTCTTAGATAGTTTACTAAATTGAATTTATATATATTAAAAGTTCCAACTATGCTAAATGATAGCTCCTAGATATGGTGAGTAGATTCTCAAACCCTAAAATTCTAGAGTTGAATTTATTCAATACATTCTATCCATTTCTAAAAAGTATTTTAAGTTAATTTTATCATAGTGTTTTCTTAGATAAGCTAAACTTAGACATTTATTAAGTCTACCTCATAAATGAATGTTTCTTAACAAGTAAAATTCTTATACTTTTATAAATGGATTCATTCTAACTCATTTCATTCAATAATATATCTATCATAATATTTTAACTGTGGTATATTTATATAAATTATGAATGAGGTTTCTCATTATGTTATCCTTCTCATGGATGTTAATATTATATGAATTTTACATATTTAATTAATAATTTTCAAAAATATATTTTATGAATAAATGTTTTATTTAATGTTATCTTATCATAACTGTTAATTATTTCCATTATGCTATTGGATTTATACATTAGATAAAAATTGCATCAAATAAATAAATATTTGTTTGTTTTTTGAGTATTAGGTAAACCCATATTGATAATGGGGGTATCCTTGAGGCCATGATTGGATCTATTTTCCATATTTCTCCATTAACTTATTTATATTCTCCAATGGATTCACATTAATTTAGTTCCAAAAACTTCAACTCTCACTTGGATATTTATTCTTGATATATGTTTACTCACTAATAGGTTATAGTTTCTAGGTTCTGTGGTAACATGAACTAATCCATAAAATCATAGGTATGTATATAATAGAGGAGTAAGTTATCATACATATATAATAATGTTAAATTTTATGATTATATTATCTCATAATAAAAGGAATGAAATATATAAATAAATTAAATACATACCGAACACATACATATGTTGGTATGGATTATGATCTATCATACCATGTGAAAAATATTCTTTAAACATATCATTTTATTATTTATTAATATAAATTTATTTTAATTCATAAATAATTCCAATAGTTAATTAACCATTAATTACCTTAATAATCTATCCAAAATAATCCTTGAGATTCCCATCATATATAATTTATAATAAACATAAAATTAGTGTGTATTTGATGTGTACTGATAGGGTCACACAACATGTACTATCTTGGTTAGTTTAAATTATGTACTAGAAATTAATATTTATGTGTAATGTACATGAGGTGACCTGATCTGTAACCTTATAAATGTAATTAAATTTATTTTAGGTGTTAAATACTTACATAGGGTATTCTATTGTTGGACATGGTGTGTGAATTATGTTTTATATTGCCCTTGTTGTGTACAATATACTTACATGACATGTGCTCCAATACGACGTGTGACGGTGTATACATCATGTTATTCTACGGTTCAATATGTATAGTCTGTGTGAAACGTATGACTATATAACATGTCATAAATAGACATGGAATGTAATATTTGTAAATATTATGAGGTACATAACATGTATGATGACCCTACATGTGGTGTAATTTTGGAATAAAACTGAAAATAATAATTAGTAAATTATTTCCTTGAAAAATGTTAAAAATAAAAAAACAAGTCCATCATGTGGAATTACACTTATCAAACCGAAAGTACATCTAAATATACATTTCATAGTTTATCATTATGTACTATATATTGTTTTTAATCAGAATAAATGTATATCTCTACATGTACCTTGTATATAATGGCACAAATTACATGGTGTGGACAAAAAACTAATCACTTTTCCATTATTTTTTGGCCACCAACACTGCACGCCTTGTGTATCATCTTGTATCGCACATAGGATATCAGATGTTTCATTGAATATATAGCCCACTACTTTTCATTTACTTCTTGTATATCCATGTTTCTCAGATATATATATCAATACATATCAAGTAATGGCACAATATACGTTGAAAGAATCGATTTACATGAATTATATGGATTCAATGTCAAGTGGGGTTACATGGTCTACACACTAGATACATACCATGTAATCCCTATCAAACCATGTACCTGCTGAAAATATATACCAATCATCTAATGAATCCATTTACCAACAATCACATCCCATTCAATGATATCCATAACATGACCTTCTCTGGTTGATAGATGTTACATGACCTGTAATTTTCTATTACACAATATGTGCCTGTGTGAGACATCCAACATCCTAGGATCCTCTAGATTGGACATTTGGGTGATTTTTGTCTTTTATTGTCATATTATTGGTTATATGAATTGAATAAATGTGTTATATCAATTTTTTGTTAAATAATAAAATAAAAGAAACAAGAACTGATAAAATAATGTAAAATTTATAAAAAAACTAATTAATTATAAATGATAATGTTCCCACATTTATATAACATAAAAGTTACAATGTGTATTAGAATCATAGGGTGATTCCCAACAATAGTTTTTAATCAAATCAAATAAATAATTCGGAGGAATTAGAAGGCCATTAATCAAATACAATGAATAAATCCCAAGGAAATTGATGAATGGAATGGAAAATTATTATTGAGAAAAATATTTGTATTTAATTTAAAATTAATTTGTAAATTATAATTTCCTTGAACATGAGAATTCTTCATTCATGATAATTTTTTCCACTCTTGTCATATTATCTTTGTGATGATCAATCAAAACTATAATTCTTATATTGGTATCCAAATGTGATCAAATCATATATAAAGTAGTTGGGGTTTGGCTTAGTGGTAAGCACCCCATAATTCTAAATGGAAAATGGGGGTTCAAAACCCATTACGCGCAGGTACTGTAGCAGCACTATAGCAGCCGAGATACTGTTGCAACAGCGGCACTATAGCGGCGGCAGGGGTACTGTAGTGGCGGCAGGGGGCACTGTAGCAGCGGTGGGTACTGTAACAGTGCGGTTACTGTAATAGTACTATTCACAGAATGGTCTTTGGGCTAAAAAATTGGGCATGCGGGCTATGTGATGGGCTAAATGGCCATTGGGCCTTCGGGCTATGTAATGGGTCTCCCTCTACCCAGTTAAAGAGGTATTTACTTTGTTTCAATAATAAAAATGAGGCTTCGGCCCCATCCTTTAAAAAAATCATATCTAAATAATTCTATATATTTTATAGGATCTAGTATAGAGTAACTTACCTCCTAACATCATTCTTTATTTACTATAATAAGGAATTTCTCTCATATACACTCTTATTCTTGAGTGAGAGGGATGATGAATTTTTCTGCCACACATCAAATACTGTTTTATTAATTATATTGTGTATTTATTTATTTTAATTATTATTTTGGATCAAGACAATTTATTTTGGAAATTTTTCAAATTTTAAAAAATTGTGTACATTGTATGGTTTGAGGACAGTTAGTGCTTACTCTGTGATATCATCATAGTAAGGGAATGTTACTTAATAGATAGTTTTTTCCATGCTTGGAGCATGCAGTTTCTAATTGTATGTAAAATATTTATAAGTTCCCTGTGTTTATAGTGATTATTTTCAAATTTAGTGAATATTTTGGTCAGGAAGATGACCAAACCATATGATTTAGCGAGGTCATTAAAAATTGAAATTTATAATATTATCCCTCTCCCTAATTAAACCCAAATTAGTGTCCCCTTTCTCCATTCTTGGATGATTCACCAAACCAAAATGGAGAACCCCCATGCATGTGACCCCCTTCCTATATGATAACATTATTGGAATTTTTCCCTCTAATTTGAGGTATAATCAACCCTGGTTTGGGTTTCCTCCCTTCCTTCTCCTTCTTCTACTCTTTACTTATTATTATTTATTCCACTTCTCTCCATGGCTCAATATTGGTCATACCCTAGGTCAATTTTGTTCCCAATTTCATGTTTATTCTTTTAGGATGTGTGTAGTCCATATCAAACCATCATATCACTATTATTGAATGATTCTCATCATCTATAATTGGATTATGTTGGTTCTTCCTTGATTTTACTTTTACATGATATTTGATGTATGATTGGGTGTTACAGAATAGGTTTTACTAAAATTAGTTTATGTAATTTTAGGTGTTTTAATCTGAGTCTAGGAGGTTAAATTGGTTGGTATTTATTTTTTTGAGAAATTATATTCAATTTACTTGTTCTATCCATATGATTTTTATGTGAAACAAGTACGAATGTAACATTATATGTATGATCCTTATATGCAAATTCATTACTTCATATACATATAAATATATGTATATGTATATGTATATGTATTTGTATATGTATATGTATATGTATATGTATATGTATATATATGTTTAATTATTTATTCACATGATAATATGATAATATGTGCATTGAGATGTTTTTATTTTAGTATACAAAAAACACACACACACACACATATAATGATAAAGGTGTATTTTTGAAATATAAATTCAATGAATGAATTTGGATTTAAAATTCTAAAGGTGTTTTAAAAATTATATTATGAGCTTCTAATGATAGGTTCTTTTGGAATTTTATACAGAATTTTGTTAATGATATTATGATTTTTGTATTTTGTTGTGGTTGTTACTTTGTTTTTTTCATTAACGTTGTGATTGTTCTTATTGTTATTATTATTATAATGTAATTTAAACGTTACTAATGGGGTTTTACATAAAGTGTTTAAAATATATGTTTAATGATATATTTACATGGGATATATTTTTTTTATTAATTTCATTTACAGTGTGGTGAAAATATATTTTAAATAAATTTTTTTATATGAAAATTCATAGTTATTTATCAAACATTTTATTGAATTGTTGAATGAATAAATGTTTTCTAGTTATGTTAAAAAACATGGGGAAACCTTAGTTTCTTTTGTAAGAGATCATAAATGGGAAGAGGTTCCCCAAACACTATAAATTATAGTACGTTTGATGTGGCACCTCCTGTGGTTAAAGATGTAGAAAAAACCAAAATCCACTATTAGGGTTATACATAATTTCTAGATTCCCCTAGTTTTTATCTCCTTATCAAGTTTTTCTCATTATGATTGATTGAAATTATTTATTACATAATTTTTATCTTAACATTTTTTTACATTATTTTGTTCGTGATTCATATCCATTATCAATTTTATCATTTTAATAATTATATGATTTTCCTTATGACCACATGAGTTATGTTTTTTATCTTCCATTTACTTATTTTTTATATTATTAAATTTATCTATTCTATGATTTATTTTCATGTGTTGAGTTTATATTTTATATTTGTTTAAGAATAAATAAATTAATGTTTAGGAACAAATATTTTGGGTGGAGTCAGTTTTATAAGATTTTCCAAAATAAAAATTGATTTGGAAATTGATTTTTAAAAGTACACTTTTAAAAATAATTTCATGTGAGAAACCAATTTATTTTTCTTAAATACTTGGTTATATTTCAAAATTTTATTTAAAATGGATTTTCATGGTTTTATATATAAATTAAATAAAAATATTTATTTAAATATTCTATTTCATATTAGTATTTCAGGAGTGTTATATAAAATAAAATGTGTGAACCCATTAGTAAAAACCTTTAGTTTTATTTTCTCATAGACTACCTAAATCATTTCATGTTAGTATACCAAGGGGAATTTTCATGTTGGATATCCTAAAAGGAATAGTTCAACATTTTTAAATTTTCTTCCAAGTATCTTATTGAGTGGGTTGAGTTCATGGATGATGTATGACCTTGGGCCATGATGGGATCTTGATCTTGGTATGTATGTTTCATTTATGCCTTATATTCTTTTTAAAAGACTACATTGAATTATTTTAGTTTTTACCACTATTCAGTATTTTTTATCATCATTTTTATGTGTTTTACTTATTCTTATTATCTGATTTAGTGCATGAATATAACCTATGGATTCCTCATGTAATAATTTGGGTAAAATTAAACTACTTTTTTAATTTAATTTCATCTAGAAAAATCATTACCATTGAAAAAATATAATTCCATGGTGATTCTTTCCAGCCCTGGGGTATCAAGAACAACCGTCATTCCTTGCCGGAGGTTAGTATGGGATGCACAGTAAACTAGTTTGTGATAAAATGACAAAAAATCAAAAGCTATAAATATATTCTGGTTTCATTAAGTATCCATGTAATTTTGGAAGACAATTAGTTAAGAGATAATATTTTCAGATCCTAGGAGAAATATCTTGTATAGGTTCTCAATTTCCATCACTCATTAAAAATAAAGGGCTAACATGAGATATTAGGATTTGAGTTTTTATTTTGATATTAAGTTTGTTTATTTTGAGGGATTTTGAATTTGAAACATGTTTCTTAATCTCATTGTGTGTTTAATGGGTAGCTATGAAGAATTTTTTAGATTTAGGGAGAATACTAGAGAGGTACTAAAGGCCCCCAATATTCCCCAAAACATGAAAACCCATGAGGGGATGTGAGAATTTTCTTATGAAAGTATCAATGGATGAATTATGGTTGTAATGTGGTTTCTCAATCTCATTAGAAAACTATGTGTATACACATTCCCCATTTGAAAATGTTATTTTTGATTCCTTAGGTATTTTCAGTTTCTTTGTGTGTTTCATTGATTAATTTGGGTAAACAAAGGTAAATTAATTTTTGTTATTCTATTCAGCATCTATAATACGTATAAATTGAAATTGGTTTGATTTTATGAATCTTAAAAAATGGGAATATTAGTTTAAAACAAATAAGTGGGTTTTTTATTGAATAAAAAATATTTACCAAAAATAAAATGAAATTATTTTGTAATATTATGACATATAAAGTGGTTTTAAAGTAATATGTGAGGATTTATAAAGAGATTAGAAAATCACATAATGATTTAGAATTTATGTTTATAGTTTCAAATTGTCCTACAAGTAAAAATTTAAAAATTTAAAAATATGGTTTGGGTGAGAGAATGATTTGTAAGGGAACATTTTCAATTCTATATAATAATTATGGAATATATTGTTAGGCTGTTTTTTGAATATTTTTATTCTAGTTTTATTGATTTATATTTTTTCATTAAATTGTTTCAAATTTTGACATAATATTTATAGTATGATCCCATGGAAAATTCCCAAGATGGTTTCAATCTAGAGTCATATGAACATGTTTTAAATGTCATTATATTAATATTAATTACATTTCATTTAAATCCACACTTGAACTATAAATATTTAGTGTATTTGAAACTTGGATATGAAAATATTTGTAATATAAAATATTTTCATGATATATGAATTATTTATTCACAAATGTAACCCTTATTATACATATCATACTTAGAACCACACTTTATATCAGGGGAAAAAATAACACAATTAAGGATGGGATCAAATACTCAGTGAGGGTAAATATAGAGATATCAATCGATGACCATTTCTAACCATAACATGAGAATAATTTTATAAGAACATGAGTAGAATTTTTAAAAATAATACCCAGCTACTCATATACTATAATCATATGTTGTCGAATAATTCTTTACAGTTCATAAGTCATTAATCATAAATGAATCAATGACAATAATCCATGAGAGCATGACATTGTCATATGATCCTGTAAGAAAAGCTTCAAATAAATTGATTCATAATCAAAATCACAAAAAAAATATTTCAAAGCTTCCCAAATAGACATTTATTACATGTTAGGATTGGGGTCACCACCCATGTACCTACTTTAAGCTTTGGATAACGACCTATGTACCCTTTTTGGTCTTGGGATAACAAAATTTATCTTCTATTTTTGGGAATTAGATAACCTCTCATTTACCATTAGAGCTCATAACAAATCAATCATTACTCAATTCATTATAGGGATATAATGGAACCACCAATAAAATATTTAAATCCCATTAATATTTATTCCACTAGAATATAAAAAATTTATCATTTCATTATATCTTATCCTATGAAAAAGAAAATGGGTTTCATTAGGATATCACAATCATAATTAATAACCATCCCAATAAATAATGTGTATGTTATCACAGAATTATAACCGTAGAAAGTCATAAGTTAAATCAATGGTTATTATCATCGATATAAAATAACATTTAAATATCACTAGAATATTTCTAAAGTAATATACCCTTTTAACGTTAAAATAACTTATTTCAAATATAAAATTAAATAAATAATAATCAAGATAATTTATTTGTAAAAACCATGGATACTAGTAAAGGTAACTTCAATTAAAAGGGTAGTCATTATATATGGAAAATATTTTCATGCATTTTATGTTCAAAAAAATATTTCATACGCACCTTTGGTAACAAGTAGTAATTTTGGAAAATTAAAATAAGATTCTATTTAAATTTTTTATCGAAATTTAATATCAGATAAAAATTAATTTTAAAAAGTACAATAGTGAAAATATTATAGAATTTTTTTAAATAAAATATAGACATTGAATAAAAATATTTCTGAATGAATAGAAAAAAAGCTTGTTTTCCTTAAAAACTATCTTCCAAAATGATGAGTACATAGAGAGAGAAAAAATTAATAGAAGACATGTAATTTGAATAATTAACTAGAGGATAATAATATAAATAATATTTTTGAGAGATATATCATATTACATTATCATAAGAAATATTAGAATCAACAATCCAAATTAAGATTTATATTGTAACATTAAACCATTACCTCTTTGGTATCTTTTGAATCATAACCCCCATTAATGAAATCAATTCTAATGAGACATTGATTTAAATAAATAAAAATATACTTCTGATAAAATATATACTTTTGGAAGTATATATACATCATAAAATTAGATCGGATTACAACATAACATAAGTCCATTAGTGGTCAGCTTGATACAATAAACCCTTTACACTATCGAAACTTTTGAATTAAAACATATTGGATGAAAGAAATTTAATATTTACATTGAATTAAACGAATAAAGTAGGATCCATGATATAACATGTCAATAAACACGTATATAGACCATATAAACATAAATGGGTACAAAATAAAAAAAATATCTCCTTGAAACAATAAAAAGATGAATTCCCTTTACCTTAAAACCTATTTATTAATAATTATTTATGAAAATATTCATTTTTGGTTGTTATATTATGCATTTTTCATGAATATTTCAATTCATAAGATCTATTCCATGAAATTTGATCATGGTTTAATCTTATCCAAAATATCAGTGATGTCAGAATTATCACATTTAATCAGAATATACACTTTTATAATCATTTAAATGAAGTGGAGAACACAAATTAATTATGTCACTTCATGAAGATGATAATATGTACGTACACAAAATTGATGTTCCCACTTTTTGATGGATGGAATGAAAAAAATTATATAATTATTTTCCTTTCTAAAATCATTATTATATCATAAATATAGTATATTTTAATTCCATGTATTCTTATTATCATCCATGTGAATCATTAATCTAAAAGGAACCAGATCACTTCGTAGAGGTGGTAGTCCATACTTACACACCAGCTAAGTTATCATCTTCTAATATATGGGATGGTAAGAAGGTAGATAATATCATATACTTATAGAAGAATAATTCTGTGACAAATATAAAATATATACACATAAAATACATCTTAATACCTAAACATAAAACATGGTTATGGGAAATAGACCATATCTCTTAGTGGAGGTGGTAGTACACACATACAAATGAATGATTTTTTTATTCCCATTTAATAGAAAGAAGGTATAAAATGATAGTTAAATCATCATAATAAAATATAAGTATATTTATCACACCAAATTCATTATTTTATTATTCAAAAAACATGTTTATAGAATTTATAAGTATAAATAAAATAGAAATAGATTAGTTATGATTTATACTTCTTCTCTCAGAGACCTTCTTTGGATTATAACTTAATCCTTTAATTAATGATATTTTCAGAATGAAATAGGATCTAAAAAGAACCGAATGAATCTAGGAAGGAATTTTTCTATTTATTTTACGATATTCAATACTAAAAATATAGTAAGAAATTAATAGATTAGGTTCCATTTTTTAAGTGAGGGAGAGGACACACACAAAATTACATAAAATATTTAAATAATATAATGTCTTTTTCTAGTGAAATTATCCCCAAATATAATCTAATTAAATTATATGACAATAAAGGGTCATAATATCTTAAAATAATATTAATTAGGAATATTTATGTAAAGAATTTATCCTCATATCTTAGTTTACCCCATGTAAATCTGTTTTAACCTTTACTGTTATAATAAATTTGAACTGTTTTTACATTACATTATAAAAAAATGTAAGTGACCTCATTAGAAAATTTGAAAATTTTGATTAAAAATATAAAATAAATTTTATAAAATTAAATTTATATAAGTTTAATAATTTAATTTTTAATAATCACACAAAATGAAATTAAAACTATTTTATAAAAAATGTATTTTTAGCAAAAAAACGAAATTTAATCTTATTTCATGCCTTGTAAAAATAATCAATTGAATGTTAAAATATTTAATTGAATATAATATATATATATATAATTAAATACATTAATCAATAAAAATTACATTATGTTATTAAGATAAAAACATATTGTGTTCATTAAAACAAAATTTATAAAACTATTTTTTAATACAAAAATGAACTAGTAGAAAATTAATATATAATGATTATTATTATATAATTAAGTAGATTATTTTAACTTAAGGTGGTAAATTTTACATTAATATTATATAAGAATGGTATTTTACATTAAAATTACATTATGTAATGAATTAAAATGATAGTTTAATAAAAATATGCATTTTACTATGCACTAAAAAATTAAAAATATTAGATAAAATCAAAAAATATCACCATAAGATTATATTGACCTTAATATTTTAAAAATTATTTTTATTTCCAAATATAAAATTTCTATAAAGGTATATGAAAATTATAATTTCACACAAAATGTAATAACAACTATTTTTGAAGAAAATTTATTTTTAAAGAAAAAAATGATTCTACTAAAGATGGATTAATTTTTAATTTATAATTAATCAATACATTTTATTTATGAAATACCTTTAAACAAATCATTCACAATTTTTTTATTTTTATTCATCAAAAATTTAAAAGTGGGGTTATAAAGGTCACATTTAAATAATATTTTATAGTATATCGTAGTTTACAAAAAGCATCGAGTTTTATATTAAGAAATTTATTGAGTATAGTATTATTTTTAACTAAATTTTTCAAGTGTTATTTTTTACCAAATTAATAAAAAATTACCTCGTAATTTAAAATTTCGCTTACTAGTATTAGTGTATCTTGACATAGTAATATAATCTAGTGTATATGTTATCATAATAACTAATTAATTTATCACAATTGGGAGACACTGTATTTCATAATAAAATATTTCTAATACCATGTATGTATCAATTATCATACCCATGAGTTAACAAAAATATATATTGATTGTAACACCTTGAAATACTAAAATATGGATATTGTATTTGATAGCGTGTATGGAACACAACACCAAGCGCATACGGGAATAAAATATCCCAAGAAATTATTATATATTTACTATTTTAAATATATTCAATCTATTATATATATTTCAATTAACAAAACATTGATTTTATCTTGCATTGCACGCATTGAGATTCTTTGATGGCTTGTTTTACATGTAGGACCAAATCTTACAAAATATTATTAATATCATTACCTTAAAAGAAAAATATCTCCTAAATGACAAATTATCAGTTATGAATATGATTAAAAAACATATGAAAACATATGGTTTAATTTATTGGTTTCTAATTAAATAGGAATGAATATAAAAATCAATTGTATAAAAATTGCACGTTTTTATAAAAATTATTTTTATGACCACAAAGGTGAATTATATTAACAAAAAAAATTAATTAATATTAGTTGATGATATTAATTAAATCTATATACTATATATTAAATCAAATATTTTTTATATTTCTGAAATATATTTGATGGGTATATACTATGAAAATTGAAATTTCAAACATAAAAAGTGTTATTTTTTATAAGGAATTTGGACACATTTTAAAGGTAAACCTATTTTAAATAAAAAGTTTGAAACTTTTATAATTCGTATTGGTGAATATAAACATCTCTTTCTAAATTAGAATATCAAAATTATCATAGGGTGAATTTTTTGAATTTTTTAGAAATGTTTCTTTTTTTTGATGAATGGTGATAAATAAAGAATTTTAATTAAAATGTACATTTTCATCTAATTTTACTATAAATATTAAATATATTTTGTATTTATTTTGAATATTAATTAGATATATTTTACATCTATTAATTCAATTTATGAAAATTTATCAATTTCATATTTATGTTGTATATAAAAACATTTTAATCTTTTGAAAATTATTACTTTAAAAACCTAATGTATCATTTTATATTCGTAACTAGTTTTAAAATAATTTATGACACATCTATGATTGTAATTTGGAAAAACGGATTCCATATTTGGAATCAAAAAGATTTATAATTACTATTATGGTACACATTCTTTATAACCAAAAGGATTAGTGAAAGTAATTAAAATTTAATATAGTGAGTAAGGTAAAAATGAGTTAGATAGTTGTTAAAATTTAATCATATTGGTCCAATGCCCTATAAACATGTAAAAACCTATTGGATTCATATAATTATACCATTATACCAATTTTATACAATTTTCATCACTATTGGAAGAACATTATGTACGGGTGATCTCTCAATGGTTCTTTCCTTTTTATATTTACAATAAAATCACTACTCCACTATAAAAATGAATTCACCACCTCACTTGTTCATACCACTAAATCCCTTTATCTCATGAAAACCCTAAAAATATAATCTTTAAAATTCACTACCCATACTATAAGTATCTATTCATATATAATGAAAACCAAGGAAGTCGTTTGGTGAAAACCATGAAGCGTTACTCGAATAAGAAGTAATGTTCTTCAATGAGTACTTTTGTTTCATTTCCTTTTTCACCCATTAATTTTTTTATATAATTATTATATAATAAAATATGAGTAATATATATTCTAGGATGTTTTTTTGCTATTTTATAACCTAATATCACACATACTTCCTTCAAATGGGATACAAAATGATCGTTCATGTGTCTAGCAGACTATTATCTCACGAACCGATGGTGTTCGTCTTCCATTACAACCAGTCAAGGTTGGTAATAATGATGGATTTATTTTTTATATATGATATATATGATATTTATAATTTATTTATTCTTGTATAATTTATTTATAACACATACCCTAATTATTAACTTTTTTTGGGAATATGATAACATTATTTGTGGATGTGTGGACTACCGTCTCCTCAACAAGATACGGTTCGTTCACTCTATACATGGAATATATAAAGTTTGATTTTGATAAAACTATGTGATATATATTTTAAAAATATTATACTAGAATTATAATATACATATATACTATTTAGATTTTATTCTTTTAATAAAAAAAGAAATTGAAAACAACTCTCATGCATTCGTACGACCTATCATCTTTATGAATTTTTCATTTCATTTATTTATCTAAATTTTATGGATTATAATAAATAAATATATATATATATATATATACTGAATATATATAATATTTAAATCATGTTTCACATCCTGGGGGTGATGATTTTTTATTAACAAAAGGGTACTAATATATTTAAAAAATATAATATATGATATTATAAATATTATTATGATTCTTTTAAAGTATAATAACATTCTTGAAACCATTATAAATGAGTTTATAGGTCTTTCATCCAAAATAGAGCATAAGGTAATAGATTATCGTCCAACTTTTTCTTCCATGAGGCATTCACCATCTTCACCACTTATTTATTTTGTGTGGTGTACATACATCAACTATTGTATTTTATATCATGAAAACATTTATCTTCATGGTATTTCATGTTTAATTTGAATTAATTTCTTTCATGGGTATTATAATTCCAATGTTACCATGTGTAAATGAATTCTCATATCAATTTTTACATTCTTCAGATAAATTTTATATTCACCACTTAATTATTTTTGTGTGGT
Source organism: Viscum album (assembly GCA_963277665.1). Classification (NCBI taxonomy): domain Eukaryota; kingdom Viridiplantae; phylum Streptophyta; class Magnoliopsida; order Santalales; family Viscaceae; genus Viscum; species Viscum album. The sequence continues at coordinate 1,266,456 of CAUJRU010000170.1, forward strand.
TTCTATACTACCACTTTTGATATAATACCATGAATTATTTTATATTGATAGTATTTAAAATTTTCATTTTATTACTACTAATTTTGGTTTTTTTATTCAAATGATACTACATTTCATAAAGATTTCAACTCATTTTTCATTCCATTTAGACTTATTTGTTATTATGATGAAATTCACTTTAAATTGGTGTCCATACTTTCTATTTTTCATTTAATATAATTATTAAATAATATTTTAGGGTTTTCAATGTTTTACAATTAATTATCCCATCCAAAGGGTTTTACATGAAAATTACCATGTGGTGAAAGTTATCTTTTCAATGTCACGTTGTTTTGTGATTGTTAACTTCCATTGAAACACTCACTTCCGTATGAGCATTTTACATTGAAAATTATAATTATTTTCAATATAAAGACTCTTATGTGATGGGTATAATTATTTCATAAACTATATACCATTTTTGCATATGGTTTAAAAATTAAAAAATATTTGATTACCTGAGGAAATACTGATAAATATGTATAATTTACTCAATAAGGATATTTAACAGGGAACATTGTTCTTGAATTAAATCAATTTTTCTATATATAATTAATTATTTGAATTCGTATGACATGGGGGTCCTGGTTATATATTTCCCCTCAACGCATCAATAGTATCATGAGATGTATCATTTTCTCAATTAGATGGGTTTTTACTCAATATGTTATAAACCATCTTATGAATTTTATTGATAGTAAAAGTATCATGTACCTAGGAAACATGGATGAAAAGAATAAAGAATTTACTTCATTCATATTCAGTTATTATTTATCCATGAGATTTTGTCTTTGAAATTATCTATGGATGTAGTGCATTCTCTGTTTATTGATTAAATGGCATGTGCTTTAGTTAGTTTACTTGACATAAATATTATTCCTTTTCAATTTATATAAATGGATTGTGTGATTAGTTATTTACCTTTTCATTTTTATTATTCACATTGATTTGGTAATACTTATTATATACGTACCCTTAATGATAATTTGATCTTACCTTTATTTTGTTTCCTTTCCCTAGGGTTTGAGGAAGAAATATTTGAATAATCTTTCAAGGGAATTGTTCATATAATTTTATTAAGTACCATGTTTTATTTTCTATTTACTAATCTAATATGGGTATTATATATGTAATCTAGTTTTCCAATACAATAAAAACATATTCATCCTTTATGATTTGATTCCTTTTAATCATGATAATTTAATAAAATAAGGCACCCACTCCGGGATTCTTGATTTAGGTATTACAATTGGTATCAAAGGCATTTTAGTAGATACATTTGAAAATAGACATACAAAAATATAGATTAGGGACAATATACCTAAGCTATAGATTTAGGATAATTATATAAGAATATCCCAAAGATACCATGTTTATGATTACATGATTATCTATGAGTAATTTTTTTAATTTATGTTAAGCATATCACTAGTTTTGGAATTAAAAATTATGTTTCATAGTGTTAGGATCTAATCCAGTATTTTCTATTTTTTATAAATGTCTCATAGAAGTATAAATTATATTAATAAGGGAGGAAAATATTGAGATTACTTTTCTTAGCAAACCAATACTGCTGGTATTAGAACAGTGAAAATAATGTCTATATTAGGGAATCATAATCAGGTTATGAGAAATAAAATTACTTGAATCGAGAAACCTATTCCACAATAAGAATCTCTTATGCTAGATTATATTACATGATAGAATCCATCGTCGTTTAGTGGGACTACTAATCCAATTGTAGTTGAGAAATGGATTAAGTATTTGAGGAATATTTTTATGGAATTGAGATATGGTGAAATGGAGAAGTTTACACTTGTTATGTATAGTCTCAAAGGAGATGCAGATAAACTGTGGGCTTTGATCCGGAATACTAGAGAGGAAGAAAAAATAGAACTCATGGAGTGGAAATCCATTATAGAGACATTCCTTAAGAAACATTTCCCCTGTGATTAAAACATTGACATACAGAGAGAGTTCCTTATATTTCAGAAAAGGAAAAATTAAGTGTTTTGAATTATGAATATACCATAAAAATGTTTTCCAGGTATGTTGTGCCATATATACACAACACAGAGTACAAGATCAACCACTTTATTGAAAGAATTAAGTCTCAGAAGGGTGCTGGTCTCAAAAACAATTTCCTCAAATGATGATATAGTTTTAAGTGCTTTCAGTATATATAGATAAATAATTCCCCAATTTCAATTAATTCTAAGGGATTAAAAAGAATAAGAGGGTGATAGAGAAGAAGATGGATAAAGGGAAGTAGGGAAAGGAGGATTTTCCCACATGTGATAATTATGGAAAGAATCACCTCAATAAATGTTTGAAGGCATTATGAATTTGTTATAATTGTGGAGATAATGGTCACTATGAAAAATAATGAAAAGGGAAGGATAAAAAGGATTTTATTCAGTGTTACAATGACATGGATGTGGGGAATTATGCAAAAAAATTCCCCATATGTCAACAGAATATACCTCATAATAATCTAAGGGATCAAGGTCAAGATTATTCTATTGATATATCTAAAGTGGAATGATTGATTTTCTCTTGTATTTGGATCCTTGAATAATTTTTTAATATTACGTTAACCATGATTTAACAAAAAAATGTTTTATTAATATAATTTCTTTATTATATTTATTTCATATAGTATAATCTCATAAAATCACATTATGAGACATCATGACACATCATGATTAAATGAACTACTAAATTCTATGTGACCATTAAACAAAATTTTGTAACTTATGTGATTCGAATTTAGAAAATCTAACATACATGGTTGTGATCAATATAATGTTTTGTGTTCTATAGGACAAACATAACTTTTGGTGAATTGTAACAGACACTTACGAATATTAATGTTACCCTTATAAAATGTAATATGGCCCTTATTTATATTAAATCATCCGTGTGAATAAGAACATTATCAATGATATAATAAATTAAATTTATCTTTCCTATAAGTGACAATATGATATATTTATATTATAGTATTGGTTATGAATATTAAATGAATAATTTAATAATTTAAAAGAGAATTTATTTTCATAAACTGTATTCATAAACTAGAAATTTTATGTCTTTTGATTGTATTATTATTTTACAAGACCTTAATTAATTTTTAAAAGTGTTAGAAAATGAGCTTTAATTCAAAAATTGGTATTTTTCATGTAAATTGGGAATTTAATAAAAAAATTAAATAAATCATATTTAGAAGGTTAGTTTCATAAAATGGGGTTCATTTGTGAATTCTAAAAATAAAAAAATGGTTAGGGTGATTTTTTTATATTTTTCTGATATACATTAATATTTGGTGAATTGTGAAATTTGATAATTTACAAAATACCCAAAATAAATGAATTTATGCATCATTATTGATTAATGGATTATATAAATGGAAATTGGTTAGAACTAACATTATTTATTTACTATATTTAGTTATTTAATCATCACTATTTATTTTCTTGAGGGAAATTAATCATATATTGAATTTAATATTGATAAAACTCATATCTCGTCCACTATAAATACCACCCCTCAAAACATCATTTCCTCGCACATCTCAAGCTTCCATCCTTGTCCAAAATATTCCCAAATATCTTCCCTATACTCTTCCCCACATCCAGGAGCTCTTGGACTCATCAAAAGACCAATCCAAGGTGCCCTGAGGAGGGTCTCAAGAAGACAATTGAAGAGGTAATTTTTCTCTCTATTTTCTTTCAATTTCCTTTCAAATTTCATTTCTTTTCATCTCTTATACTCAACTTACCAAACTCAAATTTCATAATAAATAAATTATTATTGATATATTATCTTCATAACATTTTAATGTATTATTATTCATTAGACTCCTCCCTCTCTCTCTCTTTTATTTTTTAAAAATGAAATCATTGCTTGTGATGTGTCAATTTACTATCATCGTGGGAGATGCAACTTATTTTTTTCTTTAAATGCCTTCAAGGATATCAGTAAAATAATTAAATGGTTGAAAACAGATTTTCATATTAATTTTTTAACCCCTTTTATGTTTTGTAAAAAAAATTATACGTAATACTAAATGATAAAACAAAACATTTTCGTTGTGACCCAAAAATCGCCCAAACTAACCTAAAATGATAATCATAAAATTTTATCTAATGATTAATACTTGTGGTATATAACCAAATGTATTATTATACACTTTTAAGATCATAAATAATATATAATATAAATTCTAGGTGTTTATCCATGTTCGACATGAACTTCTATTCATGCCACCAATTGAACTATTCATGAAAACTAAGAAAAAGAACATTAATGAACAATGAATTTAAACTCTATAACTCATCCAAAGGCCCATAAAAGAACATAATTAAACCCTAATGTACTATATTCGTGTATAAAAGGTTATGTAATCTTTAATTAATTAATATCATGTCAGTATGCATGACATTAAATTGAAAAAACCATTCAGACACAATGTAATGGGAACACTTAAAGCCAACTTTATTTCTTCGTGTTTTCTCACATTAACTCAATTTTCAAAATGGTTATTCCTTAAAAATAATCTTTTAATAATTATCCTACCTTTTCTGTGATATAAATTTTTCCCACTAGAGTATTTTTCAAACATAATGTTTACCAAAATAACTTTTCTTTCAAAAACACACATTTTACTTCTCACTCAAGGTTGTTGGTTATTCTATCAAGTATGGTATTATCCCTTTATTTGGGAACCAAATGTTTATGAATGTATGATTTATGAAATGAAACCTATTCATTTAATGGGATTATTTATTAATATGATTGATATATTTTCTATGTTTCATTCAAGTTAATGTTAACGTTATAATGTGATGGGTGTGCCCAGAATTATATTACAAAATGTTGATGTTATGATGTGATGTGTGCATCTGTAATTATACATTACTCTAATTCATTCAATAATCTGATTAATATCTTGAGTAAAATTGAAACATTCATGAACATGATTTTATCTTTCTTCACAACTATGTGTGGTAGTTAATTACTAAGTCTTAAAGTTTTATTTTAATGAATTGTCACATTTCGAGACTTTTATTAATTAATTATATCATGTTTATGATCATGAAACATTGTTAAAGTGATAATGATTATTCTCACCCCATATTGTGTTGTCTCGTGTTATTATCAACTTACTAGTCTATTATATCACCCCTATTTATGTATATCCTCACTTGATTACTTGTACTAAGGACAACTCAATCACTAATTAGAAGCTAGAGAAGAAGAAATTAAATAAATATTTATCTTTTATGTTGTAAGAGTCAGGTATTGGCCTAGTTTGACCAAGACACTAGACTATTGGATCCTCGTGGGGTAATTTTTTTTATTCTGTTTATCATTATAATAATGTAAAATTAATGTAAGAAAGGTTTGGTTACTATATTTGATTTCCTTGTTATAAGTATTATGGGATTTATATGGATTGTACTATAGTACCTTTTCTTCAAGGATTTAAATGTGTGTGTTGTTCGACACTGGTAACACAGAAAAATGATTCAGTGATGAGTAAATCATCTTGGAAAATTGATTTTTGAGGGGAAGATAACCCTTAATATGTTCATAATTATAAGATAGTGATATTTGGATAAATATATGACTAATATGGATAAAGTAAATTGGATGGTATTGAATAACTTAGAACTGATAAATGATTGTTTGAAAAAATATTTTTTGACTTCATTGATGAGATTTACAACATATTTTGTATTAAGGGATATATCCAATAACCAATGTTTTATTTAATTATAATTAAGCATGAATGTTTTTCAATATGGTTATATAGTGATTCAATTTATTACCATGTTTAAAGAGATTACCAGAAGATGGTGTTCACAAGATGATATGTGATGATTATGTACTACTTTAAGTTATTTGGGGAAGTGGTGGTAATATCATTTTTTATATTCATTTACCCTCTTTCTAAGATTTTAGACCATAATATTTTCGAAGGTCTATAAGGTTAACACTTTTTGTAATGGTTTATGTTGAACATTGTCAAAGGCTTTAGAGGATAATGTATTACTTCACTATATGATCCAACATATTATAAGAGATGAAGTATAAATAGTTCATAAATAAATAAAAGGATAAGATATTTTTTATGAAAAAAAATTTCTTGTATGTATATTTACATATATTATTAGATTGAAAAAATTTCTCAACTTAAGGAAAAAGGATCAAGAAAAATAAATGTTATCATATAATCATTATTTTTAATGATATCAATGACATTTATTAGACCTCTGGCTTTTGGATTTGTGGTCAATAGAATTCTTGTGAAATTTTTATTTATAAATATCCATCGAAATATGATTGTTATATTTTTCTTCCACATCCATGTTTTAATTAACGTTCTCCTATGTGAAAGCCTAGTTTTGTGTTGACCCTCACATTTTTCATTCACTCTTATTAAGAACATGTGTTATTAACCATATTAAATATGTGTGTTTTTAAATAATAGTTTATTTTCAAATATAAAACCCTCAATTACTGATATAATGTTTAAATTAAATGGATATAATTTATTAAAATTGAAGAGAATGTTACATCTTGAAATTAAAAAATATAGACATTGTATTTGATATCAGGTGTGAAATGAAACACCAAGCACATAAGGAATATAATATCCTAATAATTTGAATTATATTTAATATTTTAAATAGATTTAATCTATTCTCTATATATAAACTAATGAATCATATTTATCTTCCTTTTCATGTAATGAGTTTCTTTGATAGCTTGCGTTACACGCAAGAATGAACTGTAATAAATACTAGTAATATTATAATTTAAAATGAAAAGTATATCCTAGATGTTAAATTATAATTTATTAATTTGATTAAAAAAACATGAAAATATATGGTTTAATTAATTTTTTATCAATCAGTTGAAAATGAATATAAAAATCAACTTAATATAAAGAGAATGTTTTGATAAAAAAATTACACTTATAAATTTGTTTTATCATAATAAATTAAATTTCATACTATTGTCAGATTTTGTTAATTAAATTTAAATATTATACATTCAATAAAAAAATTACAATTTTTATAGTATATTTTATTGAAATATGATAAGAAAAAGTCCAATTTTATGTATAAAAGATATATTTTTATAAAGGAATTTTCCACCTTTTATTGGCATACATATTTTAAATAAAACATTTAATAATTTTATAAGAATTATATGTCAAATTAAACATGATTTTTTAAATATGAACCTCAAAATTATCTTAGTGTAATTTTTTTTCTCAAATATTACTTTTTTTATGAGTAGCGAGAAATACTGAATTTTAATTGAAAATTGCTTTTTCATATAATTTATTTATAAGTGAAAAATGTATTTTTTATTTTTTTTAAGATTATTTAGATAAATATTATATATATAAATCCATTTAGTTAATTTTTAACAATTTCACAATGATATTTGATATAAACACATTTCAATCTTTTGAACATTTTTACTTTAAAAACATGTTGTCTCTTCCCATATACATGATTAATTTTAAATTAATTTCGGCCACTTATGTGATTTAAATTTGTAAAAAATGTATGAAATGTTTTTAATATTAATTATTTATAATTAATATTATATTAAACATTCATTTTTACAAAAATATTGATGAATATAATTAAAATTAATTACGGTGATTAAGATAGAAATGAGTTTACTTAGTGGCTAACCTTTAATCTTAAGCTTCCAAATGACCTAGAAACTTATCCAAAATCCATTAGATTCACATAATTATAAAATTAAACCTGTTATATCTACTTTTAATGATTATTGGAAGAACATTATGTTTGGGATACCTCTCAATTGTTTTTACCTTTTTATATTTAAAAGAATTTCACTCCTCTACTATAAAGAGGCACTCAACCCCTCAATTAGTCAAACATATCAAGCCATTTATCTCATCCAAAAAAACCTTAATAATATTCCAACAAACCTAACCTCATCGTAGAATACTATTTATTGGTATAAATGAAACCAAGGAATTTATTTTCTGCAAACTAAGATGAGTTACCTGAATAAGAGGTTACGTTTTTTTAACAAGCAGTTTTGTATCATTTTATTCTCCACCCATTAAATTAGTTTTATAACATTATTATATAATATATTAAGTATATTAAATAAAATTATATATTTTATCATAATTTTATCACCTATTATCCTTTATAATTCAATCAAATGGGGTACACAATCATCATTCATGTGTACGATGAACTACCGCCTCACGAACCGATGTCATTCGTTATTCCATTACAACATTTCATGGTTGGGAATAAATATGTATTTATTGTTTTTATATGATATATATTATATTTAAAATTTCTTCATTATTATTTAATTCATTTATAACACATACCTTTTTTCTTTCTACATTGTGGTAATATGATAACGTTGTTTGTGGACTTGTGGACTACAGCCTCCTCAAAGCGATGTGATTCATTTACGCTATACATGGAATGAATAAAGGATGGATTTAATAAAAAATAATATATATATATATATTATGATATTAATATAGTTTAAATATAATATACATAAAAACTATTTACTTTTCATTTTTTTAATACACCAAGAATATAAAAACAACATTCATGTGTACATACAACCGACCATCTTCATGAAGAGTACATTTCATCTATATCTCAAAATTTTATGTATTATTATAATTACATGTATAATAAATAAATATTATATTTAAATCATGGTTTTAATTCGGGATATTTTGGAATTATTATCTATATAATAAGGGGAAAAATAAGAAGTCAAAACATCCTCGAACAACCTAACAATTAACACCCGAAACTATGAAAATAATGACTGATTTTATCAAACGAGTAATAAGATATTATAAGAAGATAGTATATAATATTATGATTATGATTATAATTATTAATAAAGTTATTAAAATCCCAAAAACTATTATATATGTGTTTAATGGATGTTCACACAAAATGGAGCATAGGGTATTATATTTTTATCTCACTTTTTCTTTAATGAGTCATATACTGTTTTCACTACATATTCATTTTTTCTTATGTACATAAATACCCAATTTTAGTCTATATCATACATAAATTTGACATCATTGTATTTAATGTTTAATTTAAATTTATTTTTTTCATGGGGATTATAAATCTAAACTTTATAATGCGGTAATGGATTTTCATCTCACTTTTTACATCAGTGAGATAAATGTAATATTAACCACTTACTTATTTTGTGTGGTGTATATACTAACCCATATAATATATTATATCATTTAATATTTTATCTTCATGGTATTTAATTTTTAAATTTTATTATCATTACTCTTTGTGTTTCTGATTCAAATGTTACCACAGATGTAATGGATTTTGACTCAATTTACTTTCCTTTGAGAATTATTTGTTATTATGTACCAATTAAATTTAATGTGGTGTATATACATTCAATTTTTCATTTAATATTATTATTCACTTATATTTCATGATATTATTTGTTTTACATTGAATTATCTCATCCAAGAGGGTTTCCTTGAATATTACCAAGTTGTAAATGTTATCTTTTCTATTTCACTTTCATTTTTGTTCGTTATCTTTACATTAAATAATCACTTACTTATAACAAAATTCCATTAAAAATGAAATTTATTTTTAAATATACATAATCTTATGTGATTTTTATAAAAATTTAATAAAACTTATTTTATCTTTACATATGGTTTACTCATTGGAATATATTTTATTTTCTATCTAAATATTGATAAATCACTATCTTTTACTCAATACTGATATTTGGTAAGGCTTATTGTTCATGAATTAAATTTATTTTTTATATATGATTAATTATTTGGAAAAATATTTCATGGGTGGGATACAACTCTAAATTGTACCTTGATGCATCTATAGTCTAATTCAACTTATCATTTGGGCAATCAGCTGGGTTTTAAACAATATTTTATAAATCGTCTGGTGAAAGGTCTTGAAATTAAATGTATCATGTACCTTGAAAATGTGAAATAAAATAATGCATAATTTAATTTATTTAGATTCAGTTATTATTTATACATTATATTTTATCTTGGACATTGTATATAGATGTATTATATTCTGAGTTATTTGATTAAATTTCATGTGTTTCAATTACTAATAATTCCATATTGATTTAGCCTTATCTAGTTATATAAATAGAATGTATGAATTGTTATTTACCATTACATGTTTATTATTTTCATTAATTCATTAATACTTATGTTTTATATACCCTTACTATGCATTTGAGCTCACCCTTATTTTGTTTCCTTTCACGAGGTTATAAGGATTGATTTTTTGAAAAAAAATTCAGGGTTGTTGTTTATTTTATTTTATTATTTATCATATTTTATTTTCTATTTAGTCATGTAAAATGGTAATCTTGTATGTAATATAGTTTTAAAAAACTGTTAAACTATTTGGTCCTCTGGGATTTGATTCCTAATAATCATGCATATTTAATAAATTAAGGAAGCATCTTCGGGCTTCTAGAGTCAGAGCATTACATTGATAGCTGAGTGATATATCCCATATAATACTTAATAAATCTATCATTCTCTTACTTGAGTTGAGGAAATAATTTAGCGTCAAGGTATAGAATATGAGATTATATAATTGATTTGTTTTTTTCCATACCATAAGCATAATTTCTTCCTTCGATTGTTCTTCGATCAATTTTTTATCCCCAATTTATCTCATATTCCATATGATAAATTAACAACATAAACATTTTTTATGATCGAAGCACTAACATAATAATTTAATAGAATGTAAAATCTATCAAAACAAGGAAAAGTATTCCTCTTATCTCCATTTTATCACTAAAACAAAAAATGGTTATTGCATGCTAAGATAATTGATATGATTATACGATCATATGAATGATTAATCTCACTGATTTTAATAATAACACCCAATGATCTATAGAATTATTTCCACATATATTTAAATCCCAAACTCCCCAAACCATACTTAACCAGTATTCATTATGTAAAAATTTATAAAATGTAGAAGAATTTCCAAATAACAATTTATATTTAATAAAAAAATAATGATTATAATAATGTCACATACCAAACACATGAATACCTAGATCATATATTATCATAATATATTTTAATAAGTATAATCACCATAAAACATGCATAAAAAATATTTTCTTCCGAAAAATATATCTATAATTATTCCACAAATAAAATCATACACTATTTAATATATTATATAAATCCAAAACACAATAAGTTTCACTAAAAAATGACTTTTAAATGAATTAACTTATTAATCTCATGGTAACTAATACTATCTAATTTACCTTCTTAATATCAATCAAATATTTATCACATATAAAAAGTATCATATCAACCTCACACACATATTAAGGATTACATATACCTCATTCTTATGTTTCCCACCTTACCTTTAAATCACTTTTATAGGTTATCAGTACCATTAAATATATGAATAAAAATTATTAGAGTAAAAGGAATTTGAATAATAATTAGATGTTTCATGATTCTATTATGTAGAATATCATTGATAAAACACTTCTACAAAATTATTATTGAATCCCAACACCTAAACACCTCAATCATTCTACTTTAATGATTGGTATAGCATAAGACCATACATAATATAGGAATTATACCTTGGAATAAGGCATTGACTTGATAATACTGAAGTTCCCCACATACGAGATATTGAACAATAAATTTTACATTATTATGAACTTATTTTCCTATGTCAAAGAGTTAATTTATTTATTTGAAAATTACATTCTATATTCCCTTATATTCTATATGTAAAATATCTTATCATTAACTTAATTCATTTTCATGGGTTCTTTTTCACACATTATGACATATAATAAGTTGAATCTTCATCCCTACAAATTATTCTTCAAATTAACTCTAATGAAACACCATTTTTCTATAATTTTTTTAGGTATGAAACTCACCCATGTTGATAGTTTGTAGGGAATAATCACGATCGTTCACATTTTATCACCCATTTCATTTGGTTTCTCATGGGGGAAATCATTACATCATCCCTCACATCTAACATTAACATGACTCCTTCTGGTTTCACCCATTTTCTAAATTAAAAAATAATAGTGTGAAAAAAAATAATTATAGTGAGTAATTATATAATCAATAAAAATAACTCATATCATATTTAAATCATAAAAAATCCATTAAATATATGAAACATTAGGTTTTACTATGGTCATTCATGGTCATAATATATTAAAAACCTTTATAATGGTTCATAAATAATATCTCAATTAACCCAAGAATAACCCTCAATAGTTTCTAGGTATTTGTCTAGTAATAAGCCAACTCATCATGCACTAGTGAAAATAAAGTTAACCAATAATCTCCCATTTCAGATTTGTTACCCCTAGGTTCATTTGTTCCACTACCACAACCACTAACTACGTTTAAGATAGGTATATCGTTTCTATGAAAAAAACTCATTTCATTCCCTTAATATTTTATTTTATCCTATATATAAGGATATCATTATGGTTCCCAAAAACGTTTCTCAATATATTTTTCAGAAAATAACCAAACCCTATTTTTATACAAACTAAGGTGACCTAAACATTACATACATAAATATTACGTCATATTAGATTAATATTCAATACACATCATTATGATTAATACCTAAACTATAAGGGTTTAGTGTCCATGTAAACATGATTACATATAAAAAATGTACATAAAATATCTACATCATCTCCCACTATGTACTCACAACAATCACCCTTCCTATAAATACCATACATTAAATTTATATTCATATCCCAGCCATATAATGAAGTCATTTCTTGCATTTAGAAAACCCTTGTTATCATAACACAAAACCACCTAAATGATTTGGTTCTTCTCAACAAAAACTAGATGGATTCTACTTCAGATTTCTCAGAGAATAGAGTTCCATCGCACATAAAATTTTCTATATCAAACAAGGAATATGGGGAATATGGTTTCTTCATAGCACGAGTCTAAAATTGAAAATGGATAGATCATACTTGATGGGTTATATGAGCGGAGGTGCAGTGGTTAGAGACCCTTGGGGTGTTGTTATTCTTTCTTTTACTATATTCTTTGGTAGCATAAAAACTTTGTAGGATGATTCTAGAGATTTGCATACAAGCCTTCTCTTATACAGACAAAATAACATCACCATGGAAGCAATTGAAATTAATTTCACAACATTGTACAAGTCCCTACCTGGGTGAGGTATTATCCCTTGGTTAATTTCATACATCATTAGTTGATGCAGTGGTTTAATTAATAATAAGATGCAGATCCTTCATAAATGGTGATAGAGTAATAGAGTATCATATTGTATTACATCAATGGCTAATAAAAGAACTAATATTTCTTAATTTACCATCATGAACGACATTCCATATGAGGAGATTAACATTGTGAGAGGGGATGAACTTGGTATCCATTATTTCAAGAACCCATACTTTATTGTTGTCCCATGTTTTCTATCCTCTTTGTTTTGTTTTTCATTTGTACTCATTCTGAAAATGAAATAAATACGATGATGATAATGAAGATGTTGATAAAGAAATCGTATAACATGATCCATGAGATTATAACATTGGAATATTTTCATATCATAAATGAGTAGAATAATGTGTGGAATTATCAAAATAATAGAAATCCATTATAAAGGATATCCCATAAGAAATAACCATGAATAAATATAAATAAATCCTTAAAATTTAATTGCTTTCATGATGGAAGAATTCTTTTTTCATGTGGTTTGTGTAAAAACAATGATATTGTTTACACCTTTTGTAAAAATCACAGCATTCAAAAAATGAAAAGGATTTTCCTTTTAATAAATTATCTGGAAAGTAAAACCCAGTAAAAAATAAAAATAATAAATAATTTTATAAGAAGAAAAAGATTCTTTAAAACATTTTAATGAAAATATTAATATAGAATAAAAAATTCCCAAGTGAATCGAAAACAAATAGTTTTTTTTTCTAAAAAACATTCTTTCAAATTTTTGAGTACATAGAGAGAGACAAAAGAATATAAAATAAGTAATATATATAATTTAAAAATGGATAGAAAACAAATACTATTTTTAGGGATAAATTATACAATTTCATCGTAAAAAGTTATGCATAAACAATCCCGGTAAAAAGCGAGATTGTAACACAAAACCCTTACTACTTTGGTAAATTTTGAATTATAACCTTGATATAATTAATATATTCAAATGAAACATAAAAACCATGAATATAATAGTATTCATGATATAACATATCAAACATGCAGTTGATAAACATCATAAATGAATATTGGTGTATAACATAACATACATCCAAAAAAATAGAATTTGAGATGATAATCCCATACCAACATGATAAATTTTGAATAAAACCCCCTTGAATGATATAACATGTATTATAACATTAAATTCATTAAATTATGAATTATAAATCAAATAAAATTACAATTAAGTAGTATATAGACCTTATAAACACAAATATGTGCACACCATCAAACATGTGTCAATGAAACAATATTGAGATGAAGATATCTTATATATACCCTAAATTGATTTGTAAGAATTATAAAATCCAGTATAAAAAATTTAATGTTATTATAATTATATAAAAACATTTATATACTTATAATATCATGTATGCTATTATTATTACATTTCAATACCTATTTATTGAAATTTTTTATTAAAATGATCATTTTTGGGTGTTAACCCTTATGTTTTTAATGAATGTTTCATTTTGGACGTTCCAATCCTCACACATTGATTACGGTTACATAATGTAATGTCCCCCAATCTGAAACTATCTCACATGGAAAACCTAATTTGGGTGTGTGACCTCGAGAATGCCTCCCAATAAATAAGAGGCTTCTGACTAGCATCATGGGTGTAGAGAACCAAAAAGGGAGTCTATACCCCTCATATAGGGTTGTAATAATAATGGAATAAATAATAAAGTAATGTAAATATTAGAAATAGTGTAGAAGAAGAAGATAAAAAAAAATATTTAAGGAAACCGATCAAATAAAAAATATGTAAAATAAATTAATGATTGGCTGGAATGTAGAAATGTTTCAAGTTAAATTTAAAACATTTAAATTAAATATCATCTCAAAGAAGACCCAAAAAACCCATTCTGGATTCCCTTGTTGGTCCATTCTCTATCTAATACCCATCCAATAATCAAGAATCAACCACAAAATCCTTTTACCCTATCTAAGCATAAATCTATGTAACCTTATTAGATACCAAATGGCAGCCCAAATAGTGTGTGAGTAAAACTCCGTAGGTCAAAACCACCATGCCTAATAAAAATGTTTGATAGTAAGTACCTGAAATAAACTGATAAATAAGAGTATAACTTGACCAATTAATACAATATAACAATGAAACATAATTTTTACCTTGTAATAATAACTCAAATCATGTAGCACCATCATTAAAATTATATTAAAAATTATAATGCATAATCACATAACTAGAGAAAAAACCCGTTATATAAGAATTTTAACATAACTGAGCCAATACTTTTATATAAGGATTTCATCATAACCAGAAAAATCCCATTATATAATCATTTCAATATAACAATTTCAAGTCCTTCCTTTAATAATTTTAGCATAATAGGACTAATCACATTATATTAGCATTTCTGCATAACCAGGAAAATCCCATCATATAATGATTTTAGTATAACCGACCCAATCCCTTTATATATTAATTTCACCATAACCATACCAAGTCATCTATATAGGTATTCCAGCATAACAAGACCAATTACATTATCTATGTATTTTATCATAACTAGAGCATGTCCTATATATAAGCATATCACCGTAACTAGACCATGTAACCTATATAATAATTTTATCATAACCTATAATACATCTCATAATGGCATGAATCACATAGTATACATCATAATCCACAAAGGTCAATTCATCAAATTATCTTTTATCATTCGATTAAATTTTCATTCATCATGTTATGTCATAAGATGTTATCATTATGTTGTAAAACCCATATCATGGAAAATTACAACTATTCATTTAAATAAACAACTAATCCATATTCCAATGTGATATTATCATGAGAAATTACCAAAGGTCTCATATAATGCTAATACATGTTTCAAACCGATTTCCAGTTCATTATCTGTAACATCCCAAGTAAATAAAGAAGTAAAAAATTCTCATAATTATTCATATTTTTGAATTAAATATTAATTTTACGGTAAAGAGGTTGATATGCTCGATGTCGTACCTGGTACGCAATAACAAGTATCATTGAAATCTTACGTTTCACACTAATAATGTAATAATATTATTTTAAATTTAGTTAACGCCAAGCCACTGTATTAGCGGGAATGAATTGAACTAACTATAATATTATTATACAATTTTTTTAAATGTTTTTACCTTTATCCAATAAATATTATAGGCTTAAAATTTGAATTAATCTAATTTTAAGTACAAATACTCAATTATCCTTTAAAAGGTCAATTTAATGCCTTTTGATGGAGAACCCTCATTAAATATAGTTTTAGTCAAATTTATATGTTCTTTTTGACCAAATAAAATTATTATTCCGAATCGGGACATTAAATTTTACTTTGGATAAAATTTTGGTATTATTTTGATAAAAATTCAATTTTTGATGAATAGTGGAAAATACTATATTTTAATTCAAAACTACCTTTTAATATAATAAATTTATATGGTTATATTATATTTTTAATTGGTTTTAAAGTTTAATTAGATTATACTTTTACCATTTAATCCAATGTTTGTCATTGAATTTAATTCCACTTTAAAATTGGACATAGACAAGTGTCAATCTTTTGATAGTTAATATTTCATAATAAACATGCTTTTTGTTTTGACAATGGGAATAAATTTTTAATTAATTAATCCATATTATATGTTTTTAATTTGGTAAAATAGATATAATTTCTTAATTTGGAATATCAAATATATTTTAGGCTGAAATTTTGATAGTTTTTTGAAAAAACATCAATTTTTTATGAATAGGGAAACCACTAAGTAGTAGTTAAAAAATGACATTTTCATTTAATTGAAATTTTACAGATTATGTAAATTGAATTTCAAAAATAAGACATATATATTTTTATTAGTAAGTAAAATTTGTTTCAATAAGATGGAAATAATTTTTGGTGAATAGTAACTTTTGACATTTATTTACCGTGGTTAAAGGTAAATAGTGTAATTTCAGGTAAAAATAATATCATAATAATATAAAATTACCCTTCAACTAGTCCTATCCATATTTTATGAGTCATGTACGACCATTTACATCCTTGGGACAATTTTGGGACCCCATGGAGCCACTTGGGAGTGATAATGACACTTTAGATTAATTAATTTAAAATAATGAAAAAAATGACACAAAAAAATATCATTTAGTAAATTCATTTTTACAAGGGGTTATATAAGTTATCTATTAAATTATAAATATTCATTGGAAAGATAATAATATTTCCAACATTGTTTAGTTTTTTTTATAATTTTTAGACATCATATTAAAAAATTATTTATGACACAATAATGATGCAGTGTTAAAATCATTAATAAATGATTTAAATAAATAATATTATAAAGAAAAATATAGCATCCAAAACATATCCAATTAAGATTGGATGATTTTATTTCTACCATGAGTCATACTAACTTATACATTAATATGTTTTGGATCTTTAGAAACCCATAATCATTTTATAATAAGTTAATATTTTCACACTTTCCTAAAGAGCCCCTCACCTCCTTATAAAAGGACACCACATATAACCCATTCCTCACACCTCTCAATACCCTTGGCTCCTCCAAAACCCTCCCCAATAGTCACTAAAGATTCCTCTCTTCCACCTAGAATCCTTAACTAAAGCAGAAGGTGCTTCAAGAAGTCCTTTTGGTTCAAACCAAAGAGAGTTACCCTAATTAAAGGCAAAAGTTTCTCTTAAATTTTTTTCTTTTATTTTACTTATCCAACCCCTAAACTCTTTTTATTATTTTCATTTATAACAACACAATTATTATAAATATACTAAAATGTTGTTATGAGAATTATTCAAACAAAAAATTCACACACCCCCATCTAATGGGTAAAGAACATATTGTTTCTATGGATGGAAAACTAACGCCTCATGAAACAATGATTGTTCAATTAACTCATACCACCTCTCATGGTGGCCATTAAGATAGAACAGTAATTATATAAGATATATATTATGTTTATGTTTTCTTTATTATTATTTATTTTCCGTTTATATCATACCGTTATGGTTTCCATTATGGTTAAATGCGATAATTTCATTTGAGGTAGTGCGGATTACCGCCCACTCAAAGTGATATGACTCATTAATGCAATATATGTGATGTATAAAGGATTAAGTTAATGATATTATATATGATATTATACTATAATTATAATATACCTATGTATCATTATGTTTTAATTTCATTAAAATAATAAATAAAAATGAAAGTAGCGTTCATGCGTACGTACAGCTTACCATCTCCACGAATGACGCATTTCATTTCTTACCTCCAAATGTTATGTACTATTACAAATACATGTTTATAATAGATATATATGATATATATGATATCTAAATGCTGAATATCATTCTTGATATAATGAAATTTTCACCACATGAACAACATTTAATTATAAGAAGTCCATTTTTGACTCATATACCAAATATCGACAAAATGACTATTATTATCTTAAATAAATAAATAATGTTTATAATAGGGTAACAAGAGATATAAAAGGAATAATAAACATGAAAAATGATCTTAAGAAATTAGAAATTAAATTTAGTTTATTATTCATGATATTGAAGAATGAACGGGTCAAGTCGAACACGAGGTAAGGGACTTGGTCTCAATCTCCTTTCATTAAGGCATATTCTGTTTCAATACATGATTTTCTTTCATATGATGTATAAACACCATTTCCTTTTAATTTCATTCAAATGGAATATTTTTCTACAAATTGTTTTACTAAACGAAAAAAATAATGATTCTTTCAACGTACACGGTGACAACGACCTTTCTGCTGCCGTGAGTATTATTTGATCTATGGATTCCATAACAAGTCGCAATATTTTTAAAAGGAAAACAAATACAATATACTCTTTTACGCATTTTGGTATTGAATTTTTTTTATAATGTATTTGTTATGTTAAAATATTAAAATGATATTTTGTGATTGGAATGTATAAATTTTATCATTCATTATGTTTGTTTCATATGTTATGAATATATTATGGTTTTTGGGAATTGTTGACATATATGGGTAGATCATTGATAAAAATAGGGAAGGTGGGCCCGAGATATCTCTTCAATTCCTTGGGTAACGTGATAGAGTTAAAGGTGAATGTTTTTCCAAGGATATTTAGGGAGTATACTGTGATGGGTATTCCAAACGCGACTCCCTATGTAGCTTTGAAAGCCACAACGTATGTATGTTGTGGATGCCAGAAGTTTCCTTTATGATTTATGTTTTCAATGTGTTATTCATAAATCTTATGCTTTCATGAGGTATGATAAAGATCTTATGTTATGTATGAAATCACAGACTAACTTTTTTATTCATTGTTTTATAATCCTTAATGACATTTTTCTGGTCATCCCATGTTTTGAAATGTTTTTCACAGGACCTAAAGATGAAAAGGTCCAAGGATGGGACTGAGGAAAAGTCATGCTGTTTAAAACATGGGACTAGACATGACTCTTTTTTCAAGAGTTTTTTTATGAAAAAAATTTAAACCGAGTATAAGTGTCTATCTTGTAAATTTTGATATGTAATGTAATAGTTAAGGCCTAATTCTCTAAAACCCTAAACCTGAAAAGATCCTCAATGTGAATTATTCATTTAAATCAAGATTGTGTAATATTTGAGGTTGGGTCCTTATAGTTGGTATCATAGGTTGGTTTAGATAAATTTAGGAGTTAGGTTTTTGTTAAATTAATATCCATAAATTATGTTATGTTAATATTAAAATGATATATAATTTACAGATTACCATATTGATTCGCTTAAGATATAGCTGTGTTCATAATGGTTTTCTGTAGAGAAACATGGTAGCTAAGTTTGTTTGAAATCCAGAGGAAGAAAACCTTTCAAATCAGCAACCTGATATGGTCAAAATAAAAAATGAACAGTTTTTTTGTAGTGATGGAACAATTGATTCAAGATATAAATAGTGGTGGTATCCATGAACAAGATCGGCTGGATCAACCACAGAGGAACATGTAATCTGTGGAGCATTTCATGAGGCAACATCCCCCGTCATTCAGATGATAATCTTACCCTGTGATAGATAATGGGTGGATTAAATCACTGGGGAAAATTTTTTATATCATGGGTTGTTGAGAACATCAAAAGTTTAGTCTCATTATTTACAGTTTTGAAGGTGAAGCTGATTAGTGGAGGTCGATGGTTAAAAATATCAGGGATAGTTATGAGATTGATGATCTTGATTGGGATGAATTCAAAGGTATGTTTCTTGAGAAATATTTTCCTATGTTGGTTCGTCTTATGATGGAAAAACAATTCCTAGAATTAAGGTAGTAGGATGACTCAGTGGCTTCTTAGGAAGAAAAATTCACTGGATTGTCAAGGTATTCTCCAAATTTTTACGATATCGTGATAGTAAAATCAACTATTTTTACTCAGGATTAAATCCAAAGTATTGAAGGGATTTATCTTATCCTGAGCTCAAATTTTATGAAAAACTTGTTTGATGTTGGAGAAGGTGGAAATGGAGTTTTACAATGATCGGGTCTTCTTTGAAAAACTACAAAATAAGGGGTCAAGGTGGCAAGATAACGGGAAAAACTCTTCAAAAAAGTCAGATGGTAAGAAACTGAAGTCTACAGTTTGTGAAAAGTATGGAATAAAGATGTTTGGGGAATGTCTTTTGAATTCTAGTAAGTGCTACCAATGTGGAAAAATGGGACATAAGGCTCGTAATTTCATAGAAAAAGAGATGGGTAAAGGTAAGAAAAAAATCTGATTTACAATAAGTAAAATGTTTTATGTGCAATGAAATTGGTCATTATGAAAATGAGTGTCCAATTAAGAACTCAATTGGGGTAAAACAACCAAAATACAAGTAGAAATGGGTGGTGAAGTCCTTTGAAACCACTTCTATAGATGTTGGGCCACCAAATGAAGTAGTATTAGGTACACTATTTGTTTGTTCAGATTATGCCAATGTGTTGTTTGATTCGGGGTCTACACATTCGTTCATTCATGAGATGTTTTCATGTAAATTGGGAATTCCATATCAATATATGAATCCTAAACTTATGGTAAAAATACCAGGAGGTAATGTTGAAACAAAAATAAATTTTGAAAACCATCTTGTCCTTGTGTGCAGAAAGAATCTACATGAAAAACATATTATTTTGTCTCTAGTAGAGTTTGATGTTATTTTGGGTATGGATTGGATTTCTGTTTATCATGCTAAGATTGACTGCAGAGCTAAATAGGTTTCTTTTCATAATGATTTCTGGTTTGTGTACAAGAATAAACCCTTAATTTTGATAACATATCAGGAAGCTGAGAAACTATTAAAATATGAAAATGAATGTTACCTTGCACATATTGTTGAAAAAAATGAACTGTTCAAATTAATGATGTGCCCGTGGTAAATGAATACCATGTTTTTTTATGGATGATTAGTCTGGTATTATACCTGATTGGGAAGTTGATTTTTCTGTTGACTTAGTTCCTCATTCTAATCTAATTTCAAAACCCCCTTATCGAATGGCTCAAATTGAACTTTTAGAGTTAAAGAAGCAATTATAGGAGTTATTAGATAAAGGTTTCATTCGACCTAGCACATCACCATGGGTTGCTCCTGTCTTGTTAGTTAAAAAGAAAGATGGTTCAATGAGATGTTTCATTGATTATAGAGCATTAAGTAACATCATTGTTTAGAACAGGTATCATTTTCCTTATATCGATGATGTGTTTGATCAGCTTAAGAGTGCTTAGTATTTTTTGAAGATTGACTTGAGGTCTGGGTACCATCAGTTGAAAGTAAAGGAAGTGGAAATTCCAAAGACTATGATTCATACTAGATAAGACAATTATGATTTTTTTAGTTATACATTTTGGTTTAACCAATGCGCCTATTTTATTCATGGATCTTATGTGTAAAATTTTTCTTGAGTTCTTGAATAAGTTTGTGGTTGTGTGCATTGATGATATTTTGGTTAATTCTAAAAGTAAAGAAGAGAATGAATGTCAATTAAGGGATTTCATGCAAACCTTAAATGAAAAGAAACAATTTGGGAAATTTATCATGTTTTAGTTTGGGTTACAACAATTTTCATTCTTTGGTTACAATTTTTTTAAAAAACTGGCATAACCTTTGATCATGCTAAAACAAAAGTTGATAAAAAATGCCCAAGACCCACAAATATAACTGAAATACACATTTTTCTTCATTTGAAAGGTTATTACAGTAGGTTTGTTGATACTTTTTCATGTTTATCTTTTCCAATGACTAAGTTAACTCGAAAAAGTGTTATGTTAATTTCGACAAAATAATGTGTGATTTTTTTCAAGAATTGAAAAGAAGAATGGTGAAAGCTCTAGTTTTGGGAATACCTTCTAGAAATAGGGAGTTTGTTAATTACATGATTCTTAATTGAAATGAAATGGTTGTGTCCTTATAAATATTGATCATGTAATTGATAATTCTTCCCATCAGTTGAAACCTCATGTGTTAAATTACCATACACATGATTTGGAATTAGCTGCAGTTGGTTTTGCTAAAAAAATTGGAGGCATCATTTTTATGGAGTAAAATGTGAAATATATACTGAACACAAAAGTTTGAATTATATATTCACTCAGAAATAATTGGACATGAAACAGAGGATATGGTTGGAATTAATCAAAGATCAGTATTGCATGATTCATTATCACCCAGAAAAAGAAAAATAAAGTGGCTGATGCATTGAGTCGAAAAAGTAATGCTTCATTGACCATGTAGTGATTAAAACAAGATCCTTTGGTTGTTGATTTTTTGTACTTTGTAATAGGAGTTGTTGGTGCTGGAAACTCTTCAGTTTTGTTTCAGGTGTATGTGAAATCATCTCTATCATATAGAATAAAGTAATCATAGAAGGAAGACAGTGAGTTGTAGAAAAAGGTAGAGTTGGTTCAAAATGTAAGTTTCCTGAATTTAACATTGATAATGATTTTTTTCGAGGTTTGTGAAGAGAATATGTCTGCCATGTGATTCACAGTTGAAGAATGAGTTGTTATGTGAAAATCATAGTTCCCTGTTTTCAGTTCATCCTAGAAGTATTAAGAAGTACAGATATCTTTTAGAATATTACTGGTGGCATGGAATGAAAGGATATATTTCTGATATTACTATGAAGTGTTTGACTTGACAATAGGTTAAAGTAGAGCAACAATTACCAAAAGGGATGTTGTAGTTTTTACCTATGCTATAGTGTAAATGGAAAAATATATCCATGGACTTCATTGTGGGATTATCGAAGAAATCTTGAGGTAATAATGCAATCTGGGTTATTGTTTATCAGTTGAATAAATCTTTTCATTTCCTTCCTATTCAAGATATATTGTCTCTAGATCAACTTTATTGATTGTTTGTTAAAGAGAAAGTCAGGTTGCATGGTGTTCCTATCTCCATTGTATCTGACAATGATCCTAGGTTTACTTCTAACTTTTGGAATGGCCTTCAGAAGACATTGGGTACTGAATTAATTTTTAGTACATCTTTTCATCCACAATAAGATTTTCAGTTAGAACGAACAATTCAGTCCTTGGAGGATATGTTAATGCTTTCTCGATGGATTACCAAGGAAGTTGGGACCAACATCTTTCATTGGTTGATTTTTTCTATAATAACAGTTTTTATTCTAGTATAAAGATGTCTCCCTTTGAGGAATTATATTGGAAGTGATGCCGAACTCCAGATTTTTGGGATGAAGTAGGTGAAAAAAGGATATGGTACAAGAATTGGTGGAAGATATGAAAAAAGGATCAGTTGATTCAGAAGAACATGATATCAACTCATAGTAGGTAGAAAAGTTATGTTGATAACCGAAGGAAGGATATCTATTTTGAGGCAGGTTATCATGTCTTTCTCAATGTTTCTCTGTGGAAAAGTGTAATGCATTTTGGTAAGAAGGGATTATTGAGTCTGAGGTTCATTAGACCCTATGAAATCCGGGAGAAAGATGGATCGGTTGTATGCAGAGTGGCTTTACCTCCATGTTTATCCCAGGGACACAATGTTTTTCATGTTTCATTGTTAAGAAAGTATATGCAAGATCCATCTCGTGTTTTAAGTCAAAAGATAGTTCATTTGCATGAGAATATCTCCTATGAGGAACAACCAGTCCAAATTCTTGACCAAAGAGAGAAAGTGTTGCGGAATAAGGTAATTCACTAGGTAAATGTTTTGTGGAAAACCCATATGGTTGAAGAGGTATCGTGGGAATCTGAAAATTCAATGAGGGATAAAAACCCCCATTTATTTGATAAATGAACAAAATTGTGAGAACGTAATATCCAAAAGTGGGGAAGGATGTGACATCCCCGGTAAATAAAGAAATAATAATTTTTTTTAATTATTCATATTTGTGAATTAAATATTATATTTACTTTAATGGGATTGATATTCTCGATGGTGTACCCGATATGCAACAATGAGTTTCTTTGAAATCTTATGTTGCACACTAATAATATAATACTATTATTTTAAATGTTGTCAACGTCTAGCCGTTGTATTGGGGGGAATCAATATAACTAACAAAAATATGATTATACATGTTTGTTAAATGTTTTTACATTTATCCAATAAATTTTAGAGGCCTCAAATGTGAATTAATCTAATTTTAAGCTTAAATACTCTAATATTTTTTAAAAGGTTGATTTACTACCTTTTGATGGAGAACCCTCTTTAAATATAGTCTTGGTCACATTTTTATGTTTTTTTGAAAAAATAAAATCTTTCTTCAGAATTTGGACATAAAATTTCACTTTGGGTAAAAATTTTCTATTTTTCTAATAAAAATTCAAATTTTGATGGATAGTGGAAAATACTGTATTTTAATTCAAATCTGCCTTTTAATCTAATTTATTTATATGGTTAAATTATCTTTTTAAATGTTTTTAAAGTGTAATTAGATTACAGATTTACCATTTAATCAAATGTTGGTCATTGTATGTATTTTCATTTTGAAATTGGAAATAAACATGTGTCAGTCTTTTGATAGTTAATATTTCTTAAGAAACACGTTTTTTATTTTGACAACAAGAATTAATTTTAAATTAATTAATTCAATTTCTATGTTTTGAATTTGGAAAAATAGAAATCATTTTAGAATTCATAATATCAAATATATTTTAGGCGGAATTTTTGGTAGTTTTCTAAAAAGCTTCAATTTCTGATGAATAGTGAAACCACTAAGTAGTAATTAAAAATTAACTTTTTCATTTGAATGTAATTTTACCGCTTCTATAAATTGAATTTCAAAAATCATACATACATGGTTGTTATTAGTAAGTAAAATTTGGTTCAATAAGATGAAAATAATTTTTTGTGAATAACAACTTTTGACTTTTATTTAACATGGTTAAAGATAAATAGGGTAATTCAAGGTAAAAAATATCATAATAATACAAAATTACATTAAAAATTGTTCTATACTTATTGGATGAGTCATGGACAATCATGGGAATCATTGGGTCTATTTTGGGACCCCATGGAGCCACTTGGGAGTGACAATGACGCTTTACATTAATTAATTTAAAGTAAAGATAAAAATGAAATAAACAAATATCTTTTAGTAAATTAATTTTTAAATTGGTTATATAAGTTATCATTTGGACTATAAATAATTATTTGAAAGGTAAAAATATTTCCTACATCATGGTATTTTTTTATAATTTTTAGATATCAAATTAATAAAATTATTTATGACACAATAATGATGAAATGTTTATCTCATTAATAAATGATTTAAATAAATAATATTATAATGATTAAAATAATATCCAAAACCAGTCCAATTCTTATTGGGATATTTTATTTCAACCATGAGTCATATTAACTTTGACTTAATATTTTTTGGACATTTATAAAACGAAAATCATTAAATAATAAAAAAATATTTTTTTTACGCTTTCCTAAAGAGCCCCACCTCCCCTTATAAATGTACACCACTTCTAGCCCATTACTCAGACATATAAATCCCCTTGGCTCATCAATAACATGCCCAAATAAGCTATCAAGATCCCTCTATTCCACTTATAAGAATTAACTAAGGAATAAATCACTTCAAGAAGTCCTTTTGGTTCAAACCAAAGGGAGTTACCCGAATTAAAGGTAACAGTTTCTCTTAAATTTTTTTCTTTTATTTTACTTCACCCACCCGTAAAAACTTTTTATTCTTTGAATTTTTTACAACAACATAATTATCAATATACTAAGATGTTTTTATGATAATTATTCGAAATACACTTTCACACACCTCCATCTAATGGGTAAACAAAATACAATTTCTGTGGATGGAAAACTAATGCCTTACGAAACGATTGTTGTTCAATTATCTGTTACCGCCTCTCATTATGTTTATTAAGATGTCACTATATTTATATATGATAGATATTATGTTTATGTTTTCATTATGGTTCTGTATTTTTCATTTATATCATTCTTTTATGGTTTCCAATATAGGTAAATGTGATAATTTCATTTGAGGAAGTGCGGACTACCTCCCCCTCAAAGTGATATGACTCGTTAATAACATATGTGGGATGTATAAAGGATGGATTTAATGATATTATATATGATATTATACTGTAATTATAATATAAATATGTATCATTATGTTCAAATTGCATTAAAATACGAAATTGAAATGAGAGTAGTGTTCATGCATACGTACGTCTTACCATTTACATGAACGATTCATTTCATTTCTTACCTCCAATTGTTATATACTATTATAAATACATGTATATATTGGATTTATATGATATATATGATATATAAATCATGAATATAATTCTGGATATAATGAACATTTGACCACGTGAACAACTTGTAATTATAAGAAGTCCATTTTTGACTCAAGTACCAAATATCGAAAAAATTACCATTATTAACATAAATAATTACATAATGTTTATATAATGGTAATAAGTGTTATAAAAGGACTAATAAACTTGAAAAAGGTTCTTATGCAAGTTCAAGTTAACATTAGTTTATTATTCTGGACATTAAATAATGAACAGGGTCAAGTCAGACATGAGGTAAGGGACTTCGTCTCAATCTCCTTTCATTGATGCATATTTTGTTTTAATACATGATTCTCTTCTATACGTTGTATAAAAAACTTTGGCATTTCATTTCATTCAAAGGGAATATTTTTCTATGAAGCGTCTTAATAAATGACAAAAAATAATGTTTCTTTTAACATACACGGTGACAATGACCTTTCTGCCACCGTGAGTATTATTTTATCTATGGATTCGTTAACAAGTCATAATGTTTTTAAAAGGAAAATAAAAACCATATACTCTTTTACGTTTTTTGGTATTGAAAATAGTTTTGATAAAGGATTTTTTATGATAATATATTTTAATGATATATTTTTATTGAAATGTGGATATGTTATCTCTCCCTTCTGTTTGTTTCATATGTTATGAATATGTTATGGTTCTTGGGAATTGTTTATGTATACAGGTGGTTCTATGATAATCCTACTGAGGGTGAGCCCGAGATAGTTCTCTAATGCATTGGGTAACGTGAAAGAGGTAAACGTGAATGTTTCCCCCAATAGATTTAGGGAATATACTGTGATGGGTATTCCTAATGTGACTCCCAATATAGCTATAAAAGTTAAAACGTAAGTATGTTATTAATGCCACAAGTTTCTTTTATGGTTTATGTTTTCTAGGTGTTATTAATAAATCATATTATTTCATGAGGTTGGTTAAAGATTTTATGTTATGTAATCAATGATGGACTAAAATTTTCATTCTTTGTTTTATAACCCTTACCGAGCTTTTTATGCTCATCCAAGTTTTGAAATGTTTTTCACAGGACCTAATGATGAATAGGGTCAAGGATGAGATCAAGGAAAAGTCATATTGTCTAAAACATGTGACTAGACATGAATCTTATTTTCAAGATTTTTTATTTTATGAAAAAAATTGAAACTGAGTAGAAGTTTTTAACTTATAATTTTTGAGATGTAATGTAATAGTTATGGAATGATTCTCTAAAACTCTAAACCTGAAAATATCCTCAATGTGAATTATTCCATTAATTCATTATTGTTTAATGTTTAAGGCTAGGTCTTTATATTTTCATTCAGGGTTCGGATCACCCTATAGTTTGTTATAAGCGAGGTCTCACCACCATTGGACCCAATGGGATCCAATTTGCGGTCAAAACATAGGATTATCAAAACACAATAATCCCAAACATAATGTGAATAATTTGTCAACATGATCTCATGGTATTACACTAACATAAATAAATAGAAAAAAATTATAAGAATTTTTCCTTG
The DNA here is from genome assembly GCA_963277665.1 of Viscum album. NCBI lineage: Eukaryota > Viridiplantae > Streptophyta > Magnoliopsida > Santalales > Viscaceae > Viscum > Viscum album. Next base: position 1,295,182 of record CAUJRU010000170.1, read on the forward strand.
ACCACCAAATTTTATCAAAAAAAGGATAAAGGTGAAAGATATGGGAATAGAAAACCTAAATTAAACAACCATCAAGATAGAAATCCCTATAAAACAACTAAAATGAAATCACACTACATTAACATATGATAGAAAAAGTAAGCAGAAATGGAAAATGAAGTAACTCAACAGATATCAAATGGTAGTATGAGGCATCCTAACGGCAATGAATCTTTTGAAAATGAAATAGAGATATAATGTTTTTTTGAGAGGAGGATACACAATGAATGAAAATAAAATCATTCATGATGCATTGTTTAGAATAGTTTTTTCAGATATATTCATAATTTAACCCCATTTCATAGTGTAAATTTATGGATTTGTCAAATAAACTAAAAAACATGTTACATAACGTTAAATTAACACTAGTTGACCTTTTTACAATACAAACTAGTCTCAAGGCCTGTAAACATCTCAAACTTTTTACTAGCACCTGTAATCTTCCTAGAAAGGCATTCACATCATGTAAACAGTTCAAGGCCTGAGAATTTCATGTTGTATGATATTTTTAGAAACACATAATAAAATCCACTGGTCAACTCCGACCTCCAATGGACCTTATAGTATGCATATTTTCCACTTAACTAGATTATATTAAATAAAACAAGAAAATATTCCTGAATTTAGAACATTTTACCAAGTAAAATATCACCATTCCCAAAGAAAAGATTTGTGTACGAAGATTTGAAAGAAGAAGAACCCACCATAAATAGGTTCAGGAAAATCAAGTCAAAGAGGGATGCACTTGAAAAAATATGGGCTATAACAATATCTCCAGTATATAAAATCTCTTCCTAAAGATACTTCTACCATCACTATGGGGTATTGGATGAATATTTTGGCCACAATTCTCATATACCAAATTCAATCTCATGTGTATCCTCTTGAACATGCCCATGCCACCACTGTACTCACACTAGATGTGTAGTGTTTCACCAGAGGAAAATATTCACCATCATTTATAATCCATATTGAATGATCCTCATATGACACATCTACACTAAGATTGATTTCAAAAATTTCACTACAATGAGAGGTGTAAAGATGATATATTTGATGTTTTGACACCAGGAATATATCATGTAAAGACCTGTAGTGTTTTGGAATGGCAATCATCTAGCCACTTGTAACGAAAAAAACAATTATAAATCAAATTACCCTTATGATTTAATTAAATTTCTTATTATGTATTATGGTTATAGAAAACACGATCACTTATTTGGATTAATTATATACAATTAGATTTATAAGACCATCTAATCATTATAACCTTTGGGAATATAATCATTGGTTAGTGATCATATAATTAGAATAAATATAGGGTTTTGAAAATCTAGTTTACATAGAAAAAGGACATAATGTCCTCAACCAATAGGATTGCACCATATGAATCCCATTTATCTGAGTTTCAAAGGGAGATATAATCACTGGGATTTTCCCTTAATCAATCCCATGCATATATTGAACAACTTAAGTATGGGAAAAATCATTTCTGATAGATGTTCAAGCACATCAAGGTCATGATCAAAACCATGTACGCCGAACCAACCCTTGAAAATATCACCATCACAAACCCGCCCTTATGTTTCATTCTAAAATATAAAATGGAAATATATCAATACTGTATTAATATGAATATGTAACTTATATTTCCAATAAAATAATGTTTATATTAAATTCTTATAATTACATTATATTCAATTTTGATTTCTATACAATAAAACACAAATGATATTTTAAATTAGTAATCAATTTCAATTAATGGGATTATTTTAATGAATTAATTGATTTTTTAAATAAATAATATTTTAATAATATTTTTTTAAAAAAAATTATTATTAAATATAAATTTTCGTATAATTTTTCTACATTAAAATATATTTTTTATTAGTGTTTTTAAACTCTTATTGTAAAAAACCACCATTTCTCAATAAATATAAATTCCTTTTTAAAAATAGATATTCATATGTTCATAAAACTATTTTTAAAAAATGAGTACTATTTTTGGAATCATCGTGTCCAAATTATCCAATGATGAATTTTTCATAATTTTCTGAGATAGTCGGTTAGTCAAGAAAAAATAAAATGTAGTATAAATATATAATCTATATTCTGACATCCTAATTACCAGAAATTGATTTAATAATTAATTAAAAGAGTATCAAAGATCAAATATATGATTCCTTTTTAAATAATTTAATATTAAGTTTATTTTATTAATTTTTTAAAGTAATTATTAATCCTCCAAAACTGATAATATATTTTAGCATTTTAAAAACAATTCTTTAATAAAATGACCCAATTCCACCTCATCAGGGGTATTAATTTAACAAATTAGGCCATTTTACTTAGAAAATAATTAAAACCAATCCCATTTGGAATAAACCATGGGAAAAAACTATGTATGGAGTGTGGTTTTGATTACTTTATTATATAGAGTCCAAAATCTATGTTTAAGAAATAATAAAGAACCCCCATCTTTTTTCATACATAAACATGTCAAATATCTAATTTAACTTCAATAAAAATACATGGATCATGTCCTATATATTCCCTAACCCCTCTGTATTCAAACCAATGTTCCCCCCAATATCTCAAGAAGCTCCTCCAAAGCATTTGGAAGCACACTCTGAAGGTAAGGAATATTTTACTTCTCTTTATTCAAGTATCTTCATTATACATTTCCTCTTATATACATTTTAGAATTTCTGATTATGTTCTTCCATATTACCCTTAAAATTATTATTATTTATAGATAACGATATACCCCTTTATGTCTCATTAATTTATCCTATGAACATTTATACTCACCTATTATGCTGCCAAATTTTCACCACAAGATTCCATGACAAAAAATATTGGTCAATACCCATACACATTTCATATGAAGGGTGTTCGAATTTATTCACATATACATATTTTACATGGGAAATATTTTTATGTATTCTACACTAATTGATTGTGGAAATAAATTTTAAGATAAATCCGTCCATGTTTTATGATCTATGTGGCACACATAAGTATGAAAATGAATTGAATGTGAAGGGTGATCCCAGAATTATATAGTTCTCTAATTCATTTTATAATGTTTTTTCATTAGGATACATCATGGAAGGGATTAATAAGTGAAACTAATCCATCATGGGACTTTTTACATCATAATGTTTTGGGAGATATCCTTTAACTATGTTAGTGATGTAGTGTTTTATGTTGTTTCGACATTTCCAATATTGCCTTTATTTTATCATGTTATATCATGTCTCATTATTAATGTTTATGTTTATCACTCTTTTTATGACCCATGTATATCTCTATTTATAACATATATTTATTTATTCATGTTATTCTATGTTTAATACCTTAATTGGATTTATAGATCAACCCTTTCTTATTTATGTCCCCAGGTTATCCCATACAGTTTTAAGTGTGATGGAATAATATAAGCATGTCATGAATGTTTTAAATAATGTTGTTCTATACCATGTTTTATGTTGTTATGTAATTTACCCAATTTAAAAAGACACTAGACTTATAGATCATCTAGTTTTTATTATTTTCAATCTTATAATGTTAATAATGAATATATGTGTATTAAAGAGAAGGGTTTTCATTGTTGGTATCAAAAAAAGGTTTAGTTGTACTTGTGTTAAAGATAAGAAAAATATAGGGAAAAAATAACGATAAAACTTTATATAAGAAAAATTCAATATGTTTTTCTAATGTATATTTTATGTGATTTATCAATAAAATACACCATTATAAGGATAATACAAGTTTATGTGTCTTTTGAATAGATGTATATATGGGTAAAACATGAAAATACAGAATTGATCTATCCATGACTAGGAACTAGTACATGAAACTAGGAATTTTTTCACCCCTAGTTCAGAACACGAAGGGGATATTCTATGTTGTATTCACACACTCAGTACGGACCATTAATAAGGTATCACAAAATTTTTGTAATAGTCTGTTTTTGAAATATATCAGGGATAATATAGATTTATTCATAAAAATTCATATGTTTAGGAAATTCATGTAATTTATAAGTAATATTTTTAATTTTAATGGATTCCCATTTATGTGTTTAATAGTTCAAAAATGTTCATCCCTAATTTCACTATATTCTATCAAATTTCTGGAAACTGTAGGAATCATGTAAACAACCAATGTGAAGGGAAATGTGATGACTTCCCCAATGATATGTGCAACCTTATGTGATCTGGAATCACAAAAATTGTGATGATACTCTATCATCTAACTCGGGTTCTTAATAGAAACATGGATCATAATGAGTGACCAAATACCCCTAAAAAATAAAAATATATAATTAAGACCTTCATGTGAAAAAGGCCTCTAACTCTCTATGGACCATTTGATCCCTTAATCATGGAACAATGGAACAACTCTATTTAGAATATCTTCTCCATCCTCCAATGTTCCAATAAAGGTAAGGTTCTAGTAGATGTTTAATTTAGGGAAGGAGATGCTTACCCATGGTGGACATTGATCAAGAATATGAATCCTGATAAAGAGATTGAATCAATTGTTTGTATGGAATTCCCAAATATGTCTTTTGATAAATATTTTCCTCACACTTTCTGATAAAAAATGGAAATATTTTTCCTTTCTCTTATAAAAAACATGGAAAATCCTCCATGGCATATGAGAAAAAATTCACATCAATTTCATGTTACTCCCCTTATTTGTCATTATCCTCTATTGTAATGTTGAACTCTTCTTTGTTCGGATAAAACCTAGTTAAAGAAAATCCCTGATGATCATAGACTTTGATAATAATGAACATGTTTTTGGATATACCCTGAAATTCAAGATAGAGATTGGTGAATCTTAAGGGTATCATATGGATAAGAAATATAAATTGGAGTTTATTTCTGGAGGTCTGAAGGAAAAATATATGATTAATATAAAACTTCATCATCCCACTTGTCATATGTGTGGTAAAAATCACCCAAAAAATTGACTAAGGGGACGAGGAAATGATTTAGGTGTGGGACAAAAGGACACCTAGCTAGTGATTACTGATAGTAGAATTCCACTAATGTAATTGATGAAAGGAATTATATGGTCAACCCTTAGTGCATTTATATTTTTTGACTATAAGGAATAAGGAAAATTTTAAAACCAATGCAATAAGACAAGGGTATTAATAGAAAACCAATAACCTCCAAGGAAGAAAGGGTGGGCTTATTCTATCACAACCACATAAGTGGATCCCTAAAATAAAGTGGTGATATGTTCAATAGTTATTCATTCAAAAATAGTGAACACACATTTTGATTCATGTTATATATTATTCTTCATATTATGAATGTTTATTAGAACTATTCAAACACCACCACATTGCATGGATTTAGATATGTTGGTGAAAATGGAAAATGAAAAAATTATTGCATTCCATGTGTATAACTACTCGTATACAATTTTTGAGTTTCACTTACCAGTGAACCTTGTCATTCTTCTTTTTTTTAATTTTATTCAATTATTGGTACGTATGGGATTTACCTATATAATGTAAACATAAAATTCATTGATAAGGAAAAACTCTTTGTAATGTGAATTGTCCTCTGATTTTATACCAATTCAAGGATATGGATGAATCCAATTTAGCACAAACACCTCAAGAATGGGTATTATTTCCATTTTTGAAATCGTATATATCAATAGTGATTGAGTATAAGGAAAGGATCATCCTTGAAGACATGACCAGTTTTTAGGGAATACACTATTGTGTTTCTTGAAGAATTTATTGGTATTCTTCTAAGATGTGATGTTTAATTTTCAATTGATCTTATACTCATGTAGTTTCTATTATAAAAGACTATATATAGAATGGATTTTTTGGAACTTGAGGAGATGGAGAAAAATAAACATTACAATCTATGTATAAGGTTCATATGACCATTTGTTTTACCATGGGGGTACACTAGTTCTCTTCATTAAGAAGGACGATTTGACAATGTGACATTTCATTGATTATAATGAGATCAACAAGAAAATTAAAAATAACAGTTAGCCTTTAATTTTCATTCATGACTTATTTGATCAGCTATGTGGAGCCTAAAAATTCTTCATGGTGGATCTACGGTCGGGGTATTACCATGTTATGGTGGACAAGGAGGATATCCCCAAGATTAAATTTCATAAAAGTTATGGGAACTATTAATTAACATTAATGCCATTGGATCTCAATAATTCTCTAGAAATATTATTCGACATGGGGAATAAAGTATTTATATATTACCTTGATAAATTTGTGGTAGTATTTATATATGATATTCAAATTTACATTGAAAACAAGGAGGAGCATGAGAAGAATATGATCACTATGCTAGAGATCTTACAAAACTAGATGCTTTAGGTGAAGTACTTTTGATGTGAGTTATGGTGGGAAGGAATTCTCATTCATGGGTCATATTATGACAGTAAATACGATATCATTGTACCCATTAAAGATTGAAGTAATTGAATGATGGTTGAGGCCAACATCTATGAAATATATCCATGGTTTCCTTGGATTAGCAGGGTATTATCATCCATTTGATAGAAATTTCTCATGATTTTCAAACCCAAAACCCACAAAAACAGGGATGGGAGAAATTTTTTATTAGAATTATGAATGTGAAGATATTTTAAAGGATTTGAATAAGAGGCATATAAATGAACATGTACTCATACAACCAACAAGTGGATATCATTTCATGGTATTCAGAAAGGCTTCGAAGAAGGGCTTGACCTCTGTGTAAATAAATAAAAGTATGTGTTTGTCTATGCCTTAATGAAATTAAATGTTCATGAACAAAACTACCAAAATAATTATTTGGAGTTGGTTTATCTTTACATTGAAATCATGGTTTCACTGTATCATTGGGGAGAAGTGTAAAATATAGAAAGATAACAATATCCTCATGTATATATTTACATAGAAAGAGATAAATATATTCCACTGATGATGGTTAGAGCTGACCAAGGACTATGACTTCTCATTACACTACCACCCTGGAAAATTGAATAAAGTGGAAGATAATCTAAGTTGAAAGGATCCAAAAATTTAATCATTGAAGAAAATTGAAAATGATCTGGTCTTATTAGACATTAAAATGATGTGCATGAAAATAATAAAGTAAGGAACATCATCAATCCTTTAAAAAATTATTTCTCACCCTTCCCTTATAGTGAAGTGAAAGGATTATAAAAGATATGATAATGGAATTAATATGAAAGTGGAAGATATAAGAAACATGAAATCCTCAAATATGAATTTTAATAAATAATATATTGTCAAATTTTGGTTACGACTATGTGTACCATAAGATCCCAAGTTAAAAAAAATTGTTTGATTATTCACATAGCTCGACCTTCACCACCCATTATTGAAGCATAAAGATGTATCAAGACCATTGAGATAACTATTGGTTGGAAAATATGAAGATGTAGATCATGGAATGTACATCAAGATGTATTGTAAGTGAAGGACGGGTGGTAAAAATACAAGGGGATGGTCAAACCATTACACATACCTCCATGGAAATGGGAAAAAAACCATGGACTTTGTTACCAGTATTTCATATACATCAAGAGAAAATAATTATATATGGGTTGTGGTGTATCTAATTATTAATAGTTCTCACTTAATGATAATTTGATTAGACTTCTCATTTAATCTACTTGCATTGATATATATTAGATAAGTGGTGAGGCTGAATTGAACACCACTATTAATTATATACGACTGAGAAACAAGATTTACCTTTAATTTTTCAATGATTCTCCATCATGATCTAAATACTAAGTTGAAATTCATCATGGATTATCACCCTCAATATGTTTTCTAATCTACGCAGACTATCTAGACACTTGAGGACATGTTGAGAGCATGCTCAATTAACTTTAATGTAGGATGGGACTAACACCATCATATGGTCGAGTACTCAAATAATAATAGTTTCAACTCAAGCATACAAATGGATACCTTTGAAGAAATATTTAGGAAGACGTGTAGAACACATTCATGCCAGTATGAAGCTAGAAATGATAACTTTTATTTCGTAAAATGGTTATGTAAATGGTGGGAATGGTTAAAACTGTTCAGCCAGACAACTAGGATGCTCAGAGTTGACATAAGAGCTTTGTTGAAAATAATTTATGAGACATAGATTTTGGTGTTTGAGTCATGTTATTCCTCTACAAATATCCATGGATGAAGTTCATGATATTTGGGAATAAGGTAAAGTTTATTTCGAGATACACGGGTTCCTTTGAGATTGTTTATCTCATTGGATTAGTGGTCAATCAATAGGAACTCCCAACTAACCTATCTATAAAAGAATGGTGTATTCCACCTATCCCTCTTGAGGGGGTTTATATAAGGATCCTCACATGTACTCAATCTTGGGGTGGTACTATTGGATATTGATTTCTTATATGAGAATTAGCTACTGAATATCTTTGATGGTAGAGACAAAGTTCTTCGAAATAAGACAATATACTAGGTCAAAGTGCTATGGAGAATCCAAAAGTTTGAATAAGAGACAAGAGAACTAGATGAGGTGATGAAAAAAACTACCCCCATCCATTGGAGTGTGTGGAATGATAATTTCAAGGGTGAAATTTCTGAAGGGTGGAATATTGTAACAACCCTATCTTTTATAAATATAATTCTCATTATTATTTAATTAATTTTTCATATTATGTATTGTGGTTATAGAAAACACATGTTGTTCTTTGGATTAATTATATCCTCTTAGATTTAAAATACCATTATGAAACATAATCATAGAGTATATAGCTATTGTATAGTTATCATATGATTAATATAAATATAGGGTTTTGAAAATTCTAATTAACACAGAAAAAAAGAGGTGATGGTCAAAACTAGTAGGATCGTACCCTACGAAGTGCCTTTATTGGAGATTACACCGGAGATAACATCACTAAGATTTTCCCATGATCAAGAAAAATTTGAGATCCAACAACTTAATCATGAGTGAAACCATTTATGATAGAAGTTCATGCTCATAGAGATCTGGACCAAACCATATACGTCAAACCACCCAATGAAAATATCAGAATCGCACACCATATCCTTATGGTGTTGTATTTTGTATTTAAGGGTTATGTATCATGGCCATAATAATATGAACATTTATTTTTTAATTTTTAATATAATATATTTTATATTTAAATCTCATCATTAATTTATAAACAATTTAAATTTTTATACATGAAAACACAAATTATATTTTTAATTATTATTCGATCACAATTAAGACATTTATTTTGTTGAATTAGTGGATTTTTTAAATAAATAAAATTTAAATAAAATATTATTATTAACTTATTTTTATTAAATATAAATTATAATATAATTTTTATGAAGTCAAATGTATTTTTTTATATGGGTTTGAAAACTATTATTGTTAATAAAATGTAGCATTTCTCAATTAATAAAAATTATATTTTAAAAGTAGAAATTGATATATTTATAATATTATTTTTACAAAATTATTATTATCATTCAAATTAGAACATCTTTATTATCCAATGGATAATTTTTCATAACTTTCTGAGATAATTGATTTTTTGGGTAAAAATTAATTAGAGTATAAATATACGTTGTGTATTATGATATCACAATGACAAAATATTTGATATTATAAATATTATGAATGGTTTCCATCAAAAAATTTATGTTTATCATTTAAAATAATATATATTGATTTTTTTTATTAACATTATAAATCCTTTACAAATCCTCCAAAACCTATAATATATTATATGGGTTTAAAATCAATTTTTTAAACATGACTCACTTCCAAATCACTAAGGTTATTAGTTTAATAATTTCAGACCCTTTATATATAAAATAATTAAATCAAAAATCATTTTGTATAAACCATGGGAAAAACACATGGGTGGGTTTTTGGTTTTGGTTATTTTTTTATATACAGTCCAAGACCAATGTTTAATAAAAAATAAAGAACTCCCCTCCATTTTCATATATAACACCCCCCAAATTTCCCATTTATCCTGACTCAAAATACTTCGATTAAATATCTAATCTTCCCTATCCTTTCAAGAGTCCATAAAAGGTTCCCCCAATATCTCATGAATCTCAACCAATGCATTTGGAATCACACTCTCAAGGCGCGATATTTTCCTTCTCCTCATTATTCATGTATCTTCATTATCTTATTCATCTTATATCGATTTTATAATGTTTATATTTGAACGTCCATATTCCCCATATAGAAATTATGATTTCTAAATAATTATTGACCACTTTATCTCCCATTAATACCTCCCATGAACATTTATATTCCCATGCAATGCTGTCAAAAATTCACCCTAATTTTCCATGAACAAAATTGTAGTGAATACCCATAACTGTTACCTATCAAGGGTGTTCAAATATATGCACTTTTATTTGATCTGTGAAATAAAATTATTTTTTCCACACTTCATTCTCATGTAATAAAGTTTAATGATAAATTATTCCATGATTTATGATCTATGTGGAAAATTTAATCCTGAGAATGAAATTAAAGAGATGGGTGTGCTGAGAATTATATTGTGCTGAAACACATTGTGTACTGTTTTAATCTAATGAGACATCATTAAATGGATTATGGAGTAAAAATAATCCATCAAAAGACTTTTTATATCATTATCTATTATTATTTAACCTCAATATATATTTCAGATGTATTTTTTTAAGATTTTTTGACATTTCCCATATTGCATTTATAATATCTGGTCATGTCAAGTATTATTATTCATGTTTATGATCCTCAATCCTTTCACTCCACATTGATATGAATAATGTATAACACATATTACACTATTCATGTAATTAATGGTTTATTCCCTTATTTGGAATTATATCTCACCCATTTCTTATGTATGTCTCTAGGTTATCCTATACATTTATATGTATGATGAAATAATATGAGTTTTTCAATGGAGTATTAAATAATTTTTCCGCATTCCATTTTTAATTTGTGATGAAATGTACCTAATTCCCATATATACAATACATCATGATGTTTTCAGTTTTATTATTTGTAATATTATATAATAAATCATGATTTTATTTGTAATAATGAGTAGGGTTTTCATACCATAAGACTGACCCTTCCCACTATCTCAAATGGCCAGACAATCTTGGTTTTCAGCATTCACTATTTCATGATATGGAACTACCACAACCTAGGATAAAACTGAAGTAAAACATGATTATGCACCTCAAAATATGGAGTTTATCTCCATTGGTCAGTGTATGATTGTTTTATTCTTAGTGCAGTCACCAATCACTTCCTGATAAACTGAACCCACTCAAACATCTTCTACATGAGACGTGGTTCAACAGGAAAAAATACACCAATCTCTACCAAATAAAATAGGTGATTAAAATGTACATACATAAAATTCATTGAAAGATTACATTTATATAAATTCATGGAGGATTTTATTATAAAAAAACTTGACAATTTCCATATTATACTACCATAAACCGCAAAAATACAAGACAATGGATTATAACATATCCTACAAAAATCTAAACAGTCTATCTATATTGGATTTAAGTCTGAGGATAATAGGTTATACACAAAATAACCTATGCTCCTAAAGCCTTATGAATAACCATCTAGAACCAAGATTTGAAATTATGATCTCTTTTTCAAAAGATACTCCTTGGATAACCATACAGTCATACTATTTCTTGTATGTAAATACAACATAGATCATTAATAGTGAAGCTACCCAAAATGAGAAATGAGTGGGACGCCTTTTGTGGTCGATCTCCGATCACCCATAATGCATCATTCATCAAAGGTTTCCTAGGATAAAGTATATAAAAGTCCATTTTTACATCATCCCATTTCCATCACAAAAGGGGAATATGATGAAACAACCAAGATGTCATCAATTTTTCAGCATTGAACTACTGATAAATGAAACAACTATTTACGAATCCTGGTACATCCTTTTTATCTATATCAACTAGTACTGTCAACAAATATCATGATATATCTTTGACATCCTGGTTATACCACCAATCTTGAAGCATGAAACTGTCTAATCAACTCCTCTTCTAAGCCTATAGAAACCCATACTCAGCCATGGATAAGAATAATATCTCAATTTCTAAGAGAATATCCATGTGGTGACTCCACACTATATATTATTTCCCTTAGAGATAAACCTTATGGACCATTAAACTGGTTAATTTTTATCCGATTGAAAATAATGAGTATAATAGATGTCGAAGTCAGAGTTCCACATCCATGATACACTTGAACATCTATAAGCATGTATTATAAGTGTTCCATCATTCACCACTCATTACAAAACATCTATAATTACTCATTATGCCTCTTTTGATGCAAGGAATCAACAATGATGTTTCCCTTTCTGGGTGTATAATCCATTTAGATGTTAAGAGACTCAAAATTCAATACCCACATCTTCTACTGAGTGTTTAGGTCCCAATGATAGAATATATACCTCATACTCTTTAGTTTTGTGTAAATAACAATCATATCACCCAAAAAATATTTTCCCTAAAATCTCAGGTCATGAACCACCACTGCTAACTCTATATCATGAGTATGGTGATTCCTCCCTTAAAATCTGAATTGTATGAAAACATTTTTTACCACTAAATATTCAGGAATTAGAACTACTTTTAGTCCAACATTGGATGTTCCAAAGTACACAATATATACCATACCCAAAAAATGTATGTTGAGGATCGATGCTAAGGTCATCATTCTCTTTATCTCCTAAAAACCTATGTCTCATTCCTCTGAACAAACAAAATTCAGCACATTCTTGATCATTGTGGACATCGATGGTTCTATATGGGAGAAGTCCTAGATGAAATACCAATAATAACCTCCTCAAACCAAAAATCCATGAACCTCGAATAAATTCTTATGTCATTCCCATGATAATAAGTTTGATGTCATCTATTGTAAGTCCCCAGCATTAAAAATTACGTAATCTAGAGATAAGTCTATAATTTGACAATAATTCACATTGAGGATCTTTTTAGTTTTATAGATGTAGAGAATTAGGTCATAACATATACATAACATCAGGAACCTTACAAGTAGGCACTTCTACTCACTATCAATTTTTTGGTAGAAAAAACTCTTTAAAATTAAATATGAAATATTTTGATATTTTAAAAGCACAAATTTTTCTTGATCCCATCTTTGACTCTATTATTCATTATGCCTTAGGAAAAACATTTCAAAAACATGGTATGAGAAAAAAAATACGAGTTAGGTATACATAATGAATGAAAAATGTTATTCATGGGATTATGAAAACCATGAATAATTTATCATAAATTGATACTTTTCACATTTAAGAAGTAATAAATATACATCATGGAATATAAGCTCATTGGTTTACATTTTTGTAACCAAAAGATTACCACAATACCATTTGAAGAAACATATAACCCATAAGGTTAACATGGGACATAAACATCCATAAATGGAATAACTACACGGTTGAATTGCAGACATATCACTAAATGGAAAATCCATACAACAGACTTTCATACCCAAGAAATTGGATGTTATAAAGTAACCACCTATACTTAGTTTATCAATAAACCACCCATCATTTGGTTTATCACATAACCACCCATCATTGGTTTATCACGTAACCTCCCATAAAATGTCCAAGTTCCCTTATATAGTCATAACACATAAAATATTTCAAATATCAACATTTCATTTGCAATCACAAAAAAAATATTTCATGATATTGAAATACTAAATCCATTTCAAAAACCATTTTTGATGCATAAAACAACAAAATAAGAGAATAAGGGATCTATTTTTCTTTTAAAAAGAAATAAGGCTTATAGAGGAAGTCAAAAATCAAATAATGATTACAATAGAAGGGAGGCCATTGTCGTCACGTACATTAAAAACATTCCTTTTTTCATTATCTAAAAAGCATCATAGAAAAAATATTCCCTTTAATCGAAATTAAAAGTCAAAGGGTTTTATTGTACACCATATAAAATGAGTTGGTGTATATTATCAAAATATTCCTCAATGAAAGGAGATTGAGACGAAGCCCATTACCATGAGTCGGGATCATCACGTCTGTACTTTATTCTTTCTGAATAATAAATATAAGTTAATTATAATTTCTTAAGAACATTTTTATGGTTTATTATTCCTTTTATATAAATTATTACCACTATATAAAAATAAAATAATTCTTTCAGTTAATATTGGTGGTTTTGTCGATATTCAGTACTTCAGTAAAAAATGAACTTGTTTTGAGGTAAATTGATCATGTACGAAAATGTAAATCATCTATAGAATTATATTAATGATTTAAATAACATATATATTCAGTTTATACTTATTTATAATAGTCTATGCAATTCTGTGATAATAAATGAAATGCACCATTAATGGAGACATTTGGTCATACGTAAGCATGAACACTACTTTCATTTATTTGTAATATTAATGAAATGAAAAATAAATGATACATAGGTATATTACAATTCAAGTATAATATCATATATTATATATGTTACATATGTTAATTAAAAGCATCCATTATATGTGTAATTTATGGCATGAATGATTCATATCAATTTTAAGGGGGCAGTATTCCGCACTTCCTCAAATGAAATTATCATATTTACATATCATGAAAATAATAAAGGAATGTTTGAAAAAAATAAATAATAATAGAGAAAATATAAATATTACATATATCATATATAAATACAGTTCCATCACAATGGACACCATGATAGGTGGTAGAAGAAAATTTAACAATCATCTTTTCGTGAGGTTGTAGTTCTCCATACACAGAAACAATATGTTCGTATCCATTATATGGAGGTGTGTGTAAGTGTAGTTAAAATAATTCTCATAAAAACCTCCTATTATGTTGTGGATTGTTGGGATTTTATTTAATCAAATAATAATGAGAGCATAGTGAGTGGATAAGGAAAATAATATAAAAGAAATTGAAAGAATATGTTACCTTTAAATTGGGTAACTTTTTTTGATATAATCCAAAAGGATTTCAACAATTGGATTGTTCCGAAGGTAAGGCTTCTAGGGATAAGGGAGGGATATTGGGAGATAATGTAGTCTGAATTTGGTTGATTCAAGGGGCTTTAAAGGTGTGTTTAAATGGTTTGAGGTGATTCTCTTTTATAAGAGGGAGGAGGGGCACTTTAAGAAGGCATTGAAATATTATTTTATAATAAAATGATTTTCTCTTTCAAATTGTCCCAAAGTCATTTATTTTAAAGATAATTCTCTCCTGGTTCAAAACCCTCTTAACCAATAGGTTTTATACAAGTCTATGTCACATATTTAACCTTATCTTATAGCTTTAACCCTTAGTTAAAAAATTTAACTCTTACCATGTATTCTTGTATAATCATACTACATGGTTAATATAGTTAATATGAAATTTTAATAGATCCTAAAGTGGTTCATTATTGAAATTTTTAAAATTATCTATGTCAATTTTTCAAATCATAGATTTTTTAGGTCTATTATATCTTTTAATAAAATAGTATTTGTTTTAAGAACACATTTATTTCAATTTCTATACTATTCATATCATGAATTCTTAAAAATCCTTTACAACATGAGTCCTTTGAAAAAACATAAGTAATTCAATGATAAAAAGTCATAATAACAATAAAAATTAGTGTCTGACATGAAATGATTCAAAATAAATTTATTTTAATATTTATAATATCAATTATTTGAATCCTTTATTAATGAAGCAAGCACTACATCATCATTGTGTCATAATTAAATTTATTTATTTAATGTATAAAAATTATAAATAAAATATAATGATGTATTTCATATTTTAAGATTTATAATTACTCATTATAGTTTAAGTGATCAATTATATAACCTCACATAAAAATTGTTTTTGTAAAAGATACATGTTTAAGTCATATTTCTATTTATTTTAAATTAATTCATATAACATGTCATAATCACTCCCAAGTGGATCCATGAGGTCCCAAAATAGACCGAAAGATTCCCATGGGCATAAATATCTAATTTAATAGAATTAAGACATGTGATAGTGTAAATTTATAATATTTTTTACCCATATTTACTTAATTTACCCTTTAACCATGGTAAATAAAATAATTACTGAAGTTACTATTCATAATGCCTAAAAATAAAGGTACATAGATACAAAATTTGAACCTTTTTATTAAAAATACGGAATCCATTTTTCCAAATTCAAAACACATATTTTTTACTAATAAATTTTCCATTTTTCAAAACAAAAAAAATGTTTTATGAAGTAAAAACTACCAAAATACTGTCTTGTGTTTATGTCCAATTTAAATGTGAAATTACGTCCATTGAACATAATTGGATTAAATTATAAAGATATAATATAATTGAACTTTAAAACTAATTAAAAGTAAAATATAACTATATAAATAAATTATATTAAAAGGTTGTTTTGAATTTAACTGCAATATTTTTCTCTATTCATAAAAATATGAATTTTATCAGAAAAATACCAAAATTTCATCCAATGTAAATTATGATGTTCCTATTATAAATAAGAAATTTATTTCCTTAAATTTAATATATTAATGTGACTAAAAATATATTTAAAAAGGATTCACCATCAAAATGAGGTAAAACATCATTTTGAAAATATTAGGGTATTTTAGGCATAAAATTTGATTCATTCTCATAATAAGCTTCTAAAATTTATTAAATAAATATAAAAACATTTAACAAACATGTATAATCATATTATAGTTAGTTTTTTTCATTACCACTAATAGAATGTCTTCATATTAACTACCATTTAAAATAATTATATTATTATTATACAATTCTTTGTTGTGTGCAAACATATGATTTCATAGAAACTAATTATTACATGTCGCATACGCTATTAGACATAGTAAAATTAATAAACTCTTTCTAAATATTAATATATATCATTAATTATTATTCTATAATTAACTAGGATGCTACATTATTCCACCCTTTTGGAAATTGCATCCCCATAATTTTATTTACTTATCAAATAAGTGAGGATATTTCTCTTCCTCATAGTATTTTTAGGTACCCACATTGCCTCTCCAACCATATGGTTTTTCAACAAAACCTTGACCTGAAGAATCACCTTTTTCGAGAATACATGATCTATGTAAGAAATAATCTGTATTGGTTGTTCCTCATATGAAATATTACCTTCCAACTTAACTACCTCTGGACTCAAAAATGAGATGGATTCGGCGTATACTTTCTTAGCATTTAAACATGAAAAACATTCTTTACTTGTGATAAACATGGATGTAAATCCACCCTATAAGCCACTTATCCAACTTTATCGAAGATTTCATTGGGTCCAATGAACCTCGGACTCAAATTTCCCTTCTTACCAAAACGCATCACACTTTTCCATGGAGAAACATTGAGAAAGACATGATCACTTACCTCAAAAGAAAGATCCTTCCTCCAGTTATCTTCTAAACCTTTCTATATTCTCTGAGTTGTTCTCATGTGCTTATGAATAAACTAATCATTTTCTACAATCTCATCAACTGATTCTGGTCCCACTAACTTTCATTCACCTACTTCATCCCTAAAAGATGTAGTTCGACACCACTTTCCATATAATGCTTCAAATATTTCCATCTGTATACTTGAATAAAAACATTTATTAAAAGAACAATAAACCAAATAAAGATGTTGATCCCAAATTAACTATTAATCTAGAGAATAATCACATTGTATATTCTCCATGTTCTAAATTTTTCTTTATTATTTCCCATCTAATTGAAGATGAAAAGGTATACAAATATTTAGTTAAGTTCCCAATGACTTCTGAAGGACCTTCCAAAAGTTAGAATTGAACCTTTAATCATGATTAGATAAAATGGAAATCGAAACTCCATGTAACCTCATTATCTCTTTTATATACAATCAAGAAAGTAGATCTAGCGATAGAGTATCTCTAATATAATTAAAATGATAAGATTTAGTCAATCGATCAATAATAACCCATATTGCATTGTTACCTCGATATGTTTTTGGTAACCCCAATACAAAATCCATGAAAACATTTTACCATTTCCAATCTAGAACTGGAAATACATGAAGAATCTATTTCTATAACTGCCACTATGATTTAACCTGATGAAAAATCCAACACCTCATAGTAAAGTCAGTAATATATCTTTTAATTTTACCCTACAAGAAATTCTCCCAAAAATCACTTTATATCTTAGTGCTACCAGGATGAACTGAAAACGGATAACTATGAGCTTCACATAACAACTCTTTATTCTACTGTGAATCGTAATGAAAACGTAATATCTTTCTAAACCTCAAAACACAATCTCTATCAAAGTTAAATTCAATTAAATTACCCTTATGAAACAATTCTTTCTTTTTTGGAAACTCATTGTCTTATTTTTGTGCTTGTTTAATTCTATCTGTTAGATATAATTTGACCACCACCTGAAACAATAGAAGAATTCCATACACCAACAACATCCAATCCAAAATTGATCAAATCATACACCAAAGGATCTATTTCCAAACATATCATGATTAATGTAGCATTACTCTTTCGACTCAAAGTGTCAGACACATTATTTTCTTTTCATGTATGGTAATGGATCTTGAAATCATAATCCTTGATTAATTATAGCCACCTCCTATGTCTCATGATTAATTATTTTTGAGTGAATATATTCTTCAAACCTTTTTGATCAGTCTATATTTCACACTTTATGCTATACAAATGATGCCTTCATATTTTTAAGGAAAAAAACAACAGCAACAATTCTAAATCAAGTGTAGGGTAATTTATCTCATGAGGTTTCAAATGATTTCAAGCATAAAGAAATACAAGATAATTCTACATTAAGAAAAAACCAAATCCTTTCAATGATTCATCACTGTAGAAAAAAAATTCACCATTCCTCGAAGCTAAGGAAAAAACTGGGGCATTTACCAATCTTCTATTTAGTTCTTGAAAACAATCATCACATTCTTTTCTCCAGATGAATTTTACTCCCATTCGTGTCAGCTTAGTCAGTGGGATGGATAACTGAGAAATTTTTTCAAAAAAATGTTTGTAATAAACATCCAATCCAAGGAAACTATGAAACTTTATGATATTGTTAGGTCATGGCCACTCTTCAACAACTTTTGTTTTAGAGGGGTCGATAGAGTTTCCATCTTTAGAAACAATATGACCAAGGAAAGGAATTTTTTGAAAACAAAATTTACTCTTACTAAATTTACATAAGTTTCTTTCCATTTAAGGTTTTAAAAACAATATTTAAGTGACGTTCATGATCCTATAGACTTTTATAATACACCAAGATATCATATTTAAAAATAACCACAAACTAATCCAAAAAAATGATGAAAGACACCATTCTTGAGATTCTTAAATACAGAAGGTGCATTAGATAACCCAAAGGGTATAACTAAAAACTCATAATTTCTATATCTGATTCGGAAATCTATCTTTGTAATATTATCCTCCATGACCTTCAACTGCTAGTACGTGGACCTCAAATCAATATTAGAAAAGATACTAAGATCCCTGGAGCTGATCAAAGAAATCATCGATATGATGAAACATATACTTGTTCTTAATACTGATGTTATAAAAGGCTCTATAATTAATACATATCCTTATAGAACCATCATTAGTTTTCACAAATAAAACTAGGGAACCCCATGGTGTAGTGCTAGGTTGAATGAAACCTTTATCATGTAATTCGTGAAACTATTTTATTAATACCACTAGTTCTACTTGATACATTCGATAAGGGTTTCATAAATAGGTTTTACATTAGGAACTAAATCAATAGTAAATTCAACCTCCTGATTGGTAACAATACCATGAAATTCATGAGGAAAAACATCTGTGAATTTATTCACTTCTAGAATGTCTCCAATGAAAACTGATTCTTTACAGGATGAGTTTGATAACTTTAACTTCCATCTTTAATTGTTCATTCATATTCTTGATATGATATCAATGGTATGAAATCATTGAATAAAAATTTCTTTGATTTACAACCTATTTTAGCATTATAAACTGAAAACCAATCCATACCAAAAATGATATCAAATTCCAATAAGTAATGTTCATCAAGATTTGTAGGAAAGACTATCCCAGTAATGATAATAAGAATATTCATGTAAATCTTGTTTTATTTAATACTTCCACCAAGTTTTTTTACCAAAATATTTATATCATTTTCTTGATATTTTATATCCAATTTACTTTCAAGGCCCTCAGAAATGAATGAATGTGAAGATATAGAGCCAAATAGATTTTTTGAATATTTTGATGAAATCTAAAACATACCTACCACCACTTCATTTTAAAGGCCAACATCCATTGTAGTAGTTGAAAATGAATTTTCCATTCCCTTTGCTTTTGATCTTGATTTTTTTCACCCTATGTAATCAACTTTGGACGCACATCGGCATAATTTCCTAACTCATTGCAACTGAAGCATTGTAACACTAGTTTTTCATTACCTCTCTGATCAAATTCCTTATAGTTATGAGTAATATGAACAGTCTTACCAAAACAGAAGCACTTCCCAGACATTTAGAGAAATTTACTGGGATTCTTTTAACCACACTTCTCACTAGTTGGAATTTTTTTTTTCTTTCATCCAGGTTTCATTGATTAATTATTTACCTTTTCCTACAAACTGGATCACTTATTTTGTTTTCTCTCATGGAATATATTATCATTAGAAAACACCACTTCTACCTTGTGAGCATATATAACAAGTTTCTCATAGATTTTAAACTCACGAGAAGCTAAAACCCTTTGATATATCGGACTTAATCATGGGTAAAACTGATTTATCTTACTATCAATATACTAGATAAAATTTGGGACTTACCATTACATACTTGGGCAATTTTCTTCATATGTAGCCACTGAATCTTCCTCCTTTTTTCTAAATTGCATTAATTGCTTTTCCATCATTTTTTGAACATCCATAGGAAAATACTTCTTAAGAAATATATTATTAAATTTATTCCATTCCATGGCGTCAATCTCTTCACTTCCTATAATATTTTTAATCATTGAACAACACTAACCAAATTCATCATCAAAATTATAAACATTAAGACTAACCTTTTGGTTGTCTAAACAACCCATTGTATCAAAAATATTCTCCAATGCTTTAATCCACCCTTTATCAGGCATATGGTCAATGATCCTCTGAATAATTGGGGATATTGCCTCACGAAATTCTATAAAATCTACATATTCTTTTAAGGTTGGTCTAGTTGATATCGCTCATGGACACCACCACCATTTATTACCTAATTCAACTACGACATTACTACAACAAACAGTTCAGTTCGGATTTTGACCATCTTGGGATGTTGATTTTGAAGGTTAATTCCATCTATATTCCCTCCTAGTATAGCTGCCCTGTTTCTTCTATGGAAAACCATTATAAACAAACATATCTTCGGTTAAAAAATGTGGTTGTATTAAAATGATATATCATTTAAATTTGATCATAAAATAAAAATATTTTATGAATATTCTATTAACAGTATCCTAACTCCTAATGTTATCTAAACTGACCTCTGATACCAACTGTAAGGCCCCATCCTTATTCATTGCATAATAATGAGATAAGTCAATAATTTGAAATTAATTCACATTGAGGATGTTTTCAGGTTTAGAGATTTAATGAATTAGGTCATAACCTATATATAACATTTTGATCATTACAAGTAGACACGGCTACTCATTATCCATTTTTTTATAAATCAATGACTCATTAAAACAAAATATGTCATCGTATCATATTTTAGCAGTATATATTTTCTTTTATCCCATAAATCACTATACTCTTCTTTATGTCCTGTGGAATACATTTCAAAATTTTGTATGATCATAAAAATATCAGCAACAGATACACAATGAATGAAAACTATTAGTCATGGGATTACATTAAAACCATGAATACTTAATCCTAATGTAATACTTTTCACCATTTAAGATGTATTAAAAATACTTCACTGAATATAAGCCCAACGCTTACCATTTTCTAACCAAAAGATTTCCACGATACCATAGAAAGAAACATATAACATATAAAGGTACCTAGAGACATAAACATACTTAAATAGAATGTACATACGATCGACTTCCACACATATCACTAAATGGAATAGCCATAGAGCTGACATATGCACCCAATGAATTAGAGTTTATAACTTAACCATCCGTCCATGGTTTATCACAGAACGACCCATCATTTGGTTTATCATGTAACCACCCTTCGTTGGTTTATCACATAACTAGCCATCATATGTCAATGTACCATTATATAATCATAACACAAAAAATATTTCATATATCATCATTTCACTAGCAATCACAAGAAATAATTTCAAGATATTGAATTACTAAATCTTTCAAAAAAACATTTTCATTACCCAAAACAACCAAAAAAGTAATATGTTATTTCCTTTCCTTTTAAAAAACATTAAGTCTTATAGAGGAATCCAAATATCAAATAATGATTACAGTGGAAGAGAGGTCATTGTCACTACAAAGGTCAAAAACATTCCTTTTGTCGATTAGTAAAATGATTTGTAGAAATAAGATTCCCATTGAGTGAAATTTAAAGTAAATGGGTTTTATTATACATCGTATAAAATAAAGAGGTGTATATTATCAAAATATTCTTCAATTAAAGGAGATTGAGATGATTTCTTTACCTTGAGACTGAATCATCATGTATGTTCCTTGTTCATACTAAATAATAAACATCAGTTAATTATACTTTATTAATAACCAATTTCAAGTTTATTATTCATTTTATATCACTTATTACCATGTTAAAAAAATTACAGAATTATTTTTGTTAATATCGGTCGTTTTGTCAATATTCGGTACTTGAGTAAAAAATGAACTTTTTTAGGTAAATTGTCCTTGAAGAAAAAATTAAATCATCATCATAATGATATTAATTATTTAAATTCCATATATTCAGCATATATTTATTTATAATATTCTATAACATTTGATGATAATAAATAAAATGCACTATTCATGGAGACAGTAGGTTGTACGATAGCATGAACACTACATTCATTTATCTTTCATACAAAAGAAATTAAAACAAAATGATACATAGTATATTAAAATTATATTAAAATATCATATGTTATATATCTTACATAATTTCATTAACTCCATACTTTATACTTTCCATGTATGGCATGAACAAGTCATATCACTTCGAGGGGACGGTAGTCCACACTTCCTCAAATGAAATTATCTTATTTACACATCCTGAAAAGAATAAAGGTATGTTTGTAAAAAAATTACATAATAATAGAAAAAATATAAATACAACATATATCATATATAAATATAGTTCCATCAAATTTCCACCATGAGAGGTGTTAGGATAAAATCAAACAATCATCACTTTGTGAGGCAGTAGTTCTCTGTACACATAAACTGTATGTTCATATCCATTAAGTGGAGGTGTGTGTAAGTTTAGTTAGAATAATTCTCATAAAAACATATAAATATGTTATGTATACTATTTTTGTTATGTAATAAAAGAATAATAATATCATAGGGAGTGGAGAAGGAAAATAAATCAAAATAACTTGATAGAAGGTGTTACCTCTAAATCGGGTAACTTCTTTTGATATGATCCAAAAGGCTTTATTTAATTTCCTTATGATAAATGTAATGATTATAGTATTAAGGGAGTGATTATGGGAGATATGTTTTCATAGTTTTGATCATCCAATGGGATTGAGTGGTGTGTTATAGTGGGTAGATTTGATGCACTTTTATAAGAAAGAGGAGGGGCACTTTAGGAAGGCATTGTGATATTATTTTATTATAAAATTATTTTCAATTTCAAATGGTCCCAAAGTCATTTATATAAAAGATAATATTATTTTGGGTCGAAAAAATATCAACCAATATTTTTTAGGGAATTTTGGGTAACAAATTTAAACTTATATTTTAGCATTAAACCATTGGTTAACTAATTCAACTCATACCATGTCTTCTTATATATTCATACTATATTGTTAATATAGTTACTATAAAATTCCAAAAGATCCACTAGTGGTTCATTAATAATAGTTTCAACATTATATTAGTCATTTATCGGATTATCATATTTTTAGGACTATAATATCATTTAATAAAATATTATTTTTTTTAAAAACTCATTTATGTCAATTTTTATACAATTCATATCATGAATTTTTAAAAATCCATAACAACTAAATTATTTATAAAAAATTTCATTACATAAAATATAAAAATTCATAAGCATCCATAAAATTTTTGGATGGCATTTAAAGATTGAAAATAAATTTATTTTAATATTTATAATATCATTTATTTGAATCCTTTATTAATGAATCAAGCATTGCATCTTCATTGTGTCAAAATTTAATTTATTTTTTTAATGAATAAAATTTATAAAAAAAATATAATGATGTAGGAAATATTTTTATCTTTCTAATGACTGTTTATAGTTAGAGGGATCAGATATATGACTCCACATAAAGTTTTTTTATTAAAAGATGCAAGTTTATGTCATATATTTATTTACTTTAAATTCATTAAAATAACATGACATTATCACTCCCAAGTGTATCCATAGGGTCTCAAAAACTACACAAGGATGCCCATGGTCATAAATATCACATCCAAGATTACTATAAAATGTGTTATGGCAAATTTATAATATTATTTAAACCCTTATTTCCATAATTTACCCTTTAACCATTGTAAATAAAATAATTACTAAAGTAACAATTCATAATGTCTAAAAAATAAAAGATTAATAATTACAAAATATGAACCTTATGATTAAAAATATTTAATCCATTTTCCAAATTAAAAACACATATATTACAGAAATTAATTTAAAATTAAATCTTGTTGTCAAAACTAAAAAGTGGGTTTTTATGAAATAAAAACTACCTTATGATTGACTTGTGTTTATGTCCAATTTCAATTTAAAAATACATATAATTACCAAAATTGGAATATATTATAAAAAATATAATCCAAATACACTATAAATTCAATTAAAAGTAAAATATAACAATATAAATAAATTATATGCATATGCAATTTTGAATTAAAAATTAGTAATTTCACTATTCATAAAAATATAAATTTTATCAAAAAATAATAAAATCTCATCCAAGGTAAATTTTGATGTTAATATTATAAAAAATAAATTAATTTTGTAAAATTGATAATATAAAGGTGACCAAAACTATATTTAAAAGGGATTCTCCATCAAAATGCAGTAAAACGCCCTTTTAAAAATATTAGAGCATTTTCTGCATAAAATTGGATTCATTCTCATTTTTACCCTCTAATTTTTTTTTGATAAATGTAAAAACATTTAAATAGATGTATAATCATATTGTAGGTATTAGTATTCATTATCTCCAATACAACAGCTAGGTGTTTTACCATTTAAATTAATTATATTATTATTATATGATTCACTATTGTGTACAGCGTAAAATATCAGAGAAATCCGTCGTTTCGTGTCAAGTATGCTCTCAGGCATAGTAAAAATAATATATTATTTGTATATATTAATAGATATGAAAATATATTATTCTATAAATATCTAGTAGTATCTATATATGGGTCTTCAAACACTCTTCCCTTTGATATTACCTTTCCCAATATGTGAACTTTATCAATCCAGAAAATTGTATTCAGATTTTCTAGAGTAAACCTGATTATATCTCAATATACTAAGAATGTTGTCAAGATATTGTGAATGATCACCTTAGTATTGGTATTACATTAAGATGCAGTTGAATAAAACCACAAAAATTTATGTATAAAAGGATGAAGGATATGATTCATTACTTCCATGAATATAATTAGTGAATTGATTACACCAAACGACATCACCATGAGCTTTTATAAGACATAACTTCTCCTCAAAAAACACCATGGTGTTTTTAATGGTCTCACCCTCAAATGATGATTCAATAAATTCAAGTAAATTTTAGAGATATTATGAGCACCATTCATTTGATCAAAGAGATCATCGTTGGGTGGTGTGGGATACTGGTTCTTAACCATCATCTAGTTTAATCTTTAATTGTCAACACATAATGAGAAAGTGTCATTAGTCAAAGAGAAAAGAATAGGGTAAACCCATGGTAACTTACTAGGTTGTAAGAATCCCTTAGCTTCCAAAACATCCAAATGATCATTCAATTTTTGAACCTCCCTTGAAACCATACTCTAACATGGAACAGAAACTCGTTCTTCTCATAACACCAAATCTATCATGAACTTGATCACCTGTTTGGGTGGTAAGCCTTATAACTCATCATCAAATACATCCTGAAAAAAATTCCACAACTAGAGGAAAAGTATCCTCCTTCATTCCACTATCATCTAGAGAATGACCTACTATATGACATGTGATACAATCTAATCAACCCGAAAATTGGTCCTGCATGACCAGACTAATGATCCCTCACACCCCACTGAAAATATTTTCCTCCATCTAGAGATATAAAGGTATATCTACTTTGATAATAGTATATATGATAGTGGTAACGAACTAAACAGTCCATAAAAAAATTCAAATAAAAAAATTCATTTCAATCATAAATCAGAAAAAAAATTAAAGTTTCCCCGGTTTTTAGAGAATAATACCTACAATGTTTGATATTCTCTGACCTCACTCCCATTGATTTATTAATTCTCAATACAACATCCAAACTATATACAACCAAGCCCAAACTATTAATAAATGAGTAGATCTAATGCAATTTTATTATTCTACATTAATAAAAACAAAATATATGGATGATTATATGATAATAGAACATTTGATGGTTGAAAGTATGACATCCATGCTAGTTGGAGTATACTACTTAGTTTTATGTTAGCATGCTCCTCTACCCGGGGCTACAGTATGACACCCTTATATTCCTACCCCTAGGTAGTATTTCTTATTCTACAATTGGGTACCACATCCCCTTCTTCTATCAGAATGATTAGTGGAACTTCATCTACCAGTCTGTTGAGGAGAATTTGAGTGCTTCTTTGACTCAAGTACCTACCATGATCCCCTACAACTACTCTCCTATTGTATTCCACAAAAAATCAAAATAGGAAGACCAACCTTGTGCAATAATTACACTATATTATAGTGTACAAAAACTGATCCTGCATTTGGAAAAACATGTCACACTGATATAACTAAAAACAAACACCCACATGAGATGGTCTCACACTACCTTGTATACACTACACATAGTTTCCTTGATCCAAACTATTTTAGTGGAACTTCAAATTATGCCAATTGAAATATATTTTCTACTATTGGGGGCCACTCTTAGCTTCCCTTCCATGAGGAGAGAATGATTCATCCTGTCTAAAATTATTATTAATGGAAAAATGTTCATCTGTGACATGATATCATAAATAATCCCATCTGTAAAGACCCAAAAATAAAATGTAAATTTTTTATATAGGAATTTTATGTGTCAGTGTAAATTTATGTCTCATGATTCCGAGGCCAGGTGAGCCTCAAGTGAGTTTCTAAACATTTTTTCAGGTACCTTCAGAAAACATGCAACCGGGTTTTTGTAACTTATGAACTGGTTCATGGAATTGAAATTTGAGGACACTGTTGAACTCACAACGCTGGTATTCGCCTAAGGAGATCTTCACCTCGACCGTAGTAGGTCGATGGTGAATGTTATTTTTCATTTTTTAAGTGGAAATAAAAATAAAATAAATGATATGTTTTATTTTATATTTATTGGAACATCTCTACATGGGTTATGGTGTTGGGGACCACCTGAACCCTCTTTAATTGGAGAAAACCTTTCAAATCCCCATTTAATTACTTGAGACAACAAAAATTTATTAAATTTTCCGATATTTAATTATGCCAACATAAATTAATTGTTTAAACTTATCAAATACATAGTAAAAACATCTTTGAAATTTAAGAATGATCCTATTAAATAAACCATCATAAATTCCATCATCATTACATACCATCCCCTATCCTATTTATTTGCAGCTTAGGGGGGGTATTTGGAATGGAATCACCAAGGACAGAATCTCTGGTAAAGTGCTGCAATGCCCAACACTTAGAGGATGGAGCCAGTTCCGGTGAGTGGTGTCGATCGACACAGAAACCCCAAATAAGGATCGATGATCAAGAAACATCATTGGAGGCTGTTACGAGAATGTTGAACACCGACCCACTTCCTCTACTATGGGATTCTCTCCATAATTCATCAAGTAGGGTTTTTGGTTTTATACCCCCCTTAACCATTCTTGACATTCTTCTTGATTCAAGAATTATCGTGCCACTTGCTACCACCCTCACTCAGAGTGTGCGGGCCAAACGTACATGGTACGACCTCTATAAAATTATTCCTGATTATTGATTTGATGTTCATGATGGAGGAATATGGAGACCGACACCAGTAGGGATCGGGAATGGCGGTCGTCGCCACGACTGGCCGCAATGAACGCACAGGCGTGACCGCGCCGCAGGAGAAGGCATGCGGCATGTCGGCCACGGCGGAGCAAGGACGGTGGCCGGCGGAGGCCAACCACATGAGTGGGATAGCAGCATATGTCTGCACCTCCTGGAGACTGATATTTGTGACTTTGTGTTGCGGCGACGAAGGGAGGGAGGCCGGTCGAGCCAGCCACCCGCTAAGGCGCAGTGTGCGACGCGTCGCACCGAGAAGGCGTCGGGCCGTCCGGGAAGCCGTGATGGGATGCCTTACCATGAGACCAGTGAGCTACCGCACAACGAGCCTAGTGGGATGCTGCACCGTGAGCCCAATAGGCTGGGCAGGACCTAGCAGGTAGGACTGGGCCGGTCTGACAGGGTCGGACCGGACTCGGACCAAGTTCGGTGTATTTACGCTCTTTCTGCCATATCTTAAGCTACATGCATCCGTTTGATGAGCTATCAGTGGCACCGAAAACAATGGAGTGAGAAAAACTTTTTCTAATACCCAACTTGAGTTTTCTATAAAGTTGGGGTATAATAAGGTTGGATCGAACTCGAATCCAACCGGGTCCTTGGGACTAAAAGGAAAATTATATACAGATCGGAAGACTGATTGACGCACCATATATTGCATTGATATCCCTTTTACCTGACAGTACATTAGGATACTTCTTCATGGGACTTCATGGTAGTTGTAGTATCGATATGTTTCTTGAGGATCGGATCCTCCCAGAACCAAGATAGCTTAGTTTGGGAACCCTATAGCAGGTTATAACATGAGAAGGGGATCCTATGTGGGTCCATGCTTTGGGATCCTACATGGGTATATGATTGATGGTCCCACATGGATACTTTCTAGGAATCCATGCAGGACTACTCTAGGAACCTAAGTGGGTCGGCAGTACTAGGATCCTGTGTGGGTATAATGATTTTGGAATCTTCGTGGGTATGCCTCCTAATAAAGTAAGATGATTTTGTAGTTATATCTAATCATCTTGACTACCATAACCATGTTATACCTGGGGTGAGATGTGTTCTTACCTTTTTGGTGATACCTTTTTGGTATTCTGTTGTGGGGCATACCATTGTGGTACTTACATTTGTGGTGATACCTTTTTTGTATTATTCTATGCGAGATGAGTCCTTTTTGTCATGGTGAAACCTTTGTGGTATTCATCTGTGTGGTTTACCTATGTAGTACATACCATAAGCGTGATACCTTTGTGGTATTATTCTATGTGGAATACATGTGTGGTACTTTCCTTCGTGGTGATACCTCGGTGGTATTCTTATGTGTGGTTTACCTTTGTGGTACTTACTTTCGTGATGTTACCTTTGTGGTATTCTTCTATCTGGAGTACCCATGCGGTACATTCATTCATGGTAAAACCTTTTTGGTATTCTTCTGTGTGGCGTACCTGTGTGGTACATACCTTCGTGGTGATACCATTATGGTATTCTTCTGTGTGGCATACCTGTGTGGTACTTTCTTTCGTGGTGATACAATGGTGGTATTCTTCTGTGTTGCATACCTTCGTGGTACTTACCTTCGTGGTGTTACCTTTGGGGTATTCTTCTGTGTGATGTATCTTTGTGGTACTTAACATTGTGGTGTTGCCTTCATGGTATTCCTACATATGTGGAACAGTTGAGCTTTTGGTTTTTGAGTTTGACCATGTGTTTCCTCATGAATGAGATTGGTATACTTGATAACTTGGGAATATGGATGGGTATATACCTAAATAGGGTTCTCAGATGTTTACATGCTTTGTGGTTTATCATTTTTGGATTTAGTGAGTCCTTTAAGGGTCTTGGGTCCCTACTGAGTATCGTTATACTCACCCTTGCATGAGCTACAGCCGCACCTTGTTGTGTTTTGTGCAAACGACGGACATCACTGACTAAGGAAAAGAGTACTAGGACTGAAGGTAGCTGGGAGGTGGACATTAGACAAGGAATACTGAAGAGACATTAGTTCATGACCAATACCTACCCTTCGGGTAGGATCCTAGGTAGGTGTTCAATGGAGCTGTTTCAGTTTACTTGTACTTTTCAGTTTTCTTATACATCAAGTTGAGCATGTATTCTAGACCCTTTTACTTACTGTACACAGTCTTTTTACTATAGAGTTTACTTTTGTTTGTATCTTTTTTTATTCTTGGATGCATGTTTTTACATGTTATAAAGGTAATGCCTTCCTGGTTTTAGGGAATACACCTTTCGGTGCTAGTTTCCAGCCCTTGGCCTAAGGAAGGCAGGCTTCGGGTAGTCACATCGTGGGCCCCGGGGGATGGGTTGTGACAAATTGGTATCAGAGTAGTCTGGTTCTACCAAAGAAATAGGACACTGATATTTTCTGTGTTGTAATAGTGTTAAGTGTTATGTGTTTGGTTTTTCAGTTTAGGGTGTCTAGTGTTGGTGCGGTGACCAACGTATCCATACACCATGACCCTAACTTCTGATTTTTGACTTAGGGCCTGAAAACACTGATTATGCTTGTGTTTTGAAAATTAGTTTTGTGTTTTCTTGAGTCAGCTCACCAGGTATAACATAATGATCATGGATCACCTGTTCCATATCAGGATTTCACTGTGTAAAAATCCAGCTAGGATCCCTGAGAGAGAACATGATGACGGCTCATCAGGTGACGAGGCTCCGGTGCAAGGCCATCAAACAATTTTGGCCCCATCAGGTGGTGTACCAGAAGTACTACCACCCGTTGTGTATTACTTACCACTAGGCACACTGACAGATGGTGCACGCCAACTAAGCACATAGCATGAGTTACATCAGCCTAGGCCTATGAGGTTTCGGGGAGAGATAGTTTCCCATGCAGCTAAGGGCTGGATGGAGGCGGTTGCTAGAGTTTTCTGCCTAGTTGAGACACCAGTAGAAAAGATGGTGATCTTACCTACTTGTCTTTTCTAGTGAGTGACCATGAGGATGTTCAACATAGTGATGAGGCTTCAATACTTGGACCATTGCCCGAGATGGTACCCTCGGGTAGTGTTCCAGCTATATCATTGCCTGTTAGTCAGTAGTTACAACCAGCGATACAGGTAGAGGACCCATATAATCTTAGTGCCTTACACATGTTTCAACATCAGATACCCCTCAGGTTCTGAGGCAAGCCTAACTCATAGGCGACTAAGGACTATCTGGAGGGGGTGGCTGAGATTTCCCTAGAGCTTCTACAGCTTCTGTAGGATGACATGTCGGTCACTGAGTATTCATCGAGGCGCACCGAACATTCCTGGTACTCGATGAATACGATACGATCAGTTTTCAAGGGTTAGACATTTGAGCGAGTTTGGAATCTTAGCCAAAACTTTTTTACTATACATTCCTACTTATGTTAGGGTGATAGAGAGAACCATTGTGGTTGAATGTATTTTGGATGAGCGGGTTCAACCAGTGAATGTTAGCCGTGGGAATGTAGGAAGTTGGTGCCAGTCTCAGAGACATGGGAATGTATAATGTTTTGGAAAGAAGAAGTTTTAGGGATAGGTGAATCTGTAGGGCAGCAGACGTGGGAGTAGATCTAGGAGAGCAGCATGAGGTGGTGTACTTTTCAACATGTTACTACCACCCCTTCTTTTGGACACCACCAGGATCAGGGATCTAGAGGGTTGCAGAAGGGAGTGGCTGTAGGAAGTCAAGGAGTGTGACCCAAGTTATCTAGGAATGATTCGAGGTATAGTATGTGTCTACTAATAGCTGTTGTATCAATCGACATAGGTACCAATAATTCATTCTTTACACTAATCATGTTCAAGACCTCGAGTATCCAGTTAATCTGTTGACTTGACCCTCACGTCTAGAGATACCTTTGAGAGGGGACTTGATAATAACACTTACTCTGATGGTGTGATCTATCCCTTAAGGAATGAGTTTCAGTTGGAAATTCTTGGTGGCAGTATCGAGGCCTTATGACGTTAGTTTGGGTATGGGATAAGAACCCATATTTCATACTCAAATTGATTGTATTATGAAAAAATCTTGTGGTTTCTCTACAATTTTGGAATGGTTTTTCCCTTGGTTTGTGAAAAGTAAAACTTGGCAGCATATGATGGACTCATGCATTGGAGGGGGTAGATGATCACTCATGAGTCGGCCAGACATACCCTTCTGGAAAAAGGAGTTTTGAGTTTTTAGTTCCAAACAAGAGTCGCAGAGCATGGTTAAATCTTTTCAAAATATATTTCTAGGATTACATCTTCATAGGGAGAGGGACTTCTTGTTTGGCTTGGTACTACCAGAGTTTTCTACCCAACTTCCCTAGGATAACATCTCCCTTGTCATCTTTGATGAAAAAGGGGAGCCTTTCTTGTGGATGGAGAAGTGCCAACAGATCTTTCAGAAGATCAGATAGAGACTAACAAGTAGAACTACACTAACAATGACACGGAGTTTGTATCAGTGGTCTTTGCGTAGAAGTTGTGGTGGCATTACATGGTGGGTGAATGTTTTACAATTTACTCGGACCACAAGAGTCTCTGGTATATCTTCTCTTTGAAGGACATGAACCCGAGACAACGACGTTGGATCGAGTTCCTCCCAGACTATGACTTCGAGATAGTCTATACTCCTAGGATGGGGAATGTTGTAGCAGATGCACTCAGCCAATGATCTGGTATACAGCTGCTAGGTGAGTCAAGGGAGAAGCTGGATGCTTCACATATATCCTTTGTGGGCTGAGATGGAGTATTGTTTCTTCAGTCTCTTTCATTCAATCCCACACTTCTTCAGCAAGTCAGGGAGGCACAACGTGGGGACACTAATTGCGAGGCTCGACGTGTTTAGATATCCCTGGGGCATACACCTGATGGATTTTATGAAGGTAAGGAGCATTTAATCTTCTTCAAAGGACGTACCATGGTACTAATAGTTCTACAGGAGGATGTGTCGAGGTAGTTCTATACGTCCCCTATGGTGGTACATCCTTGTGTGGTGAAGATGTATCAGGACCCTCAGTGTCAGTACTGGTGGTCGGGAATGAAGAAAGCAGTTGCAACGTTATTCTCGTGGTGCTTTACTTGTTTTCATGTGAAGGTTGGGTATCAGGTACCATAATTATTAGTTTATCATTTAGATTTCTTAGAGTGGAAGTGTGATGGGATTTTAATGGACTTCGTGACATGAATTCCACATACATTCAGGGGTCATGATTCTATCTAGGTTATCGCCGACTGACTCACCAAGTTGGTCCACTTCATACCGATCAGAGAGTAGGGTTCAGTAGAGATCATGGGACACCTCTATGTGCACAGGACTGTGTAGCTACATGGAGTACCCTAGATGATTGTCTCTGATCATGTTACTCATTTCACTTCCCCGCTATAGAAGGGGTTTCAGGATGCTTTCAGGATGCAACTACGTTTGAGCACCACCTTCCATCCTTAGACGGATGGCTATACTGAGCACACCATTCACAACCTTGAGGACATGTGGCGTGCTTTCATCCTTGACTTAGGTCTCAAGTGGGAGGATCACTTGCCTTTGGGTGAGTTTTCATACAACAACAACTATCACACCACCTTTGGGATGGTACCATTCGAGGTGTTGTATGGCTGACCTTGCAGATCGCCTCTGTGTTGGACTAACCCAGGGGAGTCAGCACTCATGGGACTACATATGGTGAAGGTTACCACAGAGAAGGTGAAAATCATTTAGGAGTCGATAAAGACTGCACAGATCAGGCCTAAGTCTTATGCCTACAGGAGATGGAGACCTCTGGAGTTCGAGGATGGTGACCACATCTTTCTACGGGTCCCACCCTGAAGAGGATGGAAGTAATTTTTCTAGGACAACATGTTATCTTTGAGGCTTATCAGACTCTTTCAGGTCCTTAGTAGAGTTTATGAGGTTGCTTACCACCTAGAACATCCCCCTCAGTTGCACCAGGTGCACAACATTTTCCGCCTATGCAGCTATTGAGATATGTTCACGACCCATCACTCGTCATCAACCACGGCAAGCTGGACATCGACGATGGGGTGACTTTTACGGAGATTACAGTAGATATTGAGGATCTATAGGATGGGGTCCTTAGTTTTTGTTCGATACCTTTGGTGCACGTACGATGGTAGCACAAGAACCTCCAAGAGAAAACATGGGAGTGGGAGGCCCAGATTTGTGCTCATTACCACCACCTGTTTTCTTAGTTTTTGTGATGTGGATTTCGGAGATGCAAAGCCCTGATGTGGGGAGAATGTGATGTTACATAAATTAAATGTAATTTTTTTAATTATATTGAAATTTTACTAGTCCATGAATATTTACGGCACATGATTCTGAGGCTCGGTGTGCTCGGCGTACATTTCTGATATTTTTTCGGGTACGTTCAATAAATGTGCAAGCAGGTTTTTATAACTTATGAATTGGGGATCAGAATAAAAATTTGAGGACACTGTTAAACTGGTAGTACCGATATTCGCTTAAGGAGACCTTCACTTTGACTATAGTATCCTAAGAGAGAAAGATAGTTTTTGTTTATTACGTGGAAGTAAAAATAAAATAAAGGACAAGTTTTATTTTATTTTTATTGAAACCTCTTACTTGGGTTATAGTGGTGGGGACCACCAGAAACCTCTTTAATGGGAGAAAACCATTCAAATCCACATTTAATTAGTTGAGAAAATCAGATTTTATTAAATGTGTCGAAATTTAATTATACCAATGTGAATTAATAGTTTAAACCTATCAAATACTAAGTAACAACATAGTAGGAATTTAGGAAGGTTCTTATTCAATGAACCTTCATAAATTCCAAGAAC
The DNA here is from genome assembly GCA_963277665.1 of Viscum album. NCBI lineage: Eukaryota > Viridiplantae > Streptophyta > Magnoliopsida > Santalales > Viscaceae > Viscum > Viscum album. The sequence goes on from CAUJRU010000170.1 coordinate 1,330,606, forward strand.
GTTACTTTCCCTCCCCCTCTCCTATTTATATGGAACTTGGGGGGAATGATTCGGAACATCTTCAACATGCGACGAAGCTCTTGTAATCTTTCACGACGACTGACACTTGGAGAACGGAGCCAGTTCAGGCGAGTGGTGGCGATTGACACCGAAACTCCAAAAAGGATCGATGACCAAGTGACGTCATTGGAGGATATTGCGGGAACAAAGAACATTGACCCACTTCCTCAACTAAAATCTTTTCTTCATTGTTCACGAAGAAGTTTTTGTAGTTTTATACACCCCTAACCCATTATTGATATTTTCTGGGATTCAAGAATTATTGAGCCGCTTTCTACCGCCCTAACTCGGATGGTGCGGGCCAAACAAACATGGCCCAACCTCTCTGCAATTTATTGTGATTCCTGATGTGTTTTTTACAATGGAGGAGGATGGAGACCAACACTAGCAAGGCTCAAGAATGGTGTCCGACACCATGGACTACCGCGGTGAAGGCGACGGCGCGAACGCGCCACCGGAGAAGGGGCATAGCCCATCATTTATGGTGGAGCAAGGGCAACGGCAGACAGAGGACGACCCTGCGAAAAAGGCAGCAATACGTGTCTGCACTGCCTGGTGAGTGAGAGCCGTGGATTTGTGCCTCGGCCGAGAAGGGAGGGTGGCCGGCCGAGACGGCCTCCAGAGAAGGCTTGGTGCACGACGCGCCGCGTGAAGAAGGTGGCTGGACACTACACTGCGGGTCGCTCCGCACCGCGGGCCATGCCACACCGTGGGATGTAGCCATGAGGGTCGCACCCCACCTCGGGCCTCGCCCAACCGTGGGCCACCGCACTGCGATCCCAACGGGCTACCCTCGACAAATTTTCGCTCTTTCGGCTAAATCATGAGCTGAAGGAATCTGTTTCACAAATCGTCAGCGGCGCCAGAAACCTTGGAGTGATTTGAAGCTTTTGGTTTACCCCACTTGAGTTTTGGATAATGTTATGGTATAGCGTGGTTGTATTGAACACGAAACCAACTGGGCCCTCGAACTAAATGGCCAACAACATACAAATCAGACGTATGATTGATGCACCATATGTTGCGTTGAGACCCCTTTTATGTGGAAGTCCTTTGGGATACATCTTCATTGTACTTAGTGGAAGTTGGCGTATCGACCTGTGGTTCGAGGACCAAATCCTCCTAGAATCAAGCAAGCTTAGTGCGGGAACCCTGTAGCTAGCTGTAACATGATAAAGGAATCTTATGTGGGTCTGTGCTTTGGGATCCTTCATGGGTCTGTGATTGAGGGTCCCACATGGATCTGTGCTAGGAATCCATGCGGGACTACTCTAGGATTTTACCTGTGAATGTTGTACTAGGATCCTATGTGGGTCTAATGATTTAGTATCCTTCATTGGTCTGCCTCTTAATAAAGTAATATGATTCAGTAGTTATATCTGATCAACTTTGCTACCGTACCTATGTTATACCTGATGTGAGACGAGTTCTTACCTTTATGGTGATACTTTTGTAGTATTCTTATGTGTGATGTACCTTTGAGGTACTTACATTTGTGTTGATACGTTTGTGGTATTCATCTATGTGATTTAAGTCTTTTCCTTTGTGGTCAAACCTTTGTGGTATTATTTTGTGTGGCGTACCTGTGTGGTACATACCTTCATGGTGATACCATTATGGTATTCTTATGTGTGGTTTACTTGTGTTGTACTTTACTTCGTGGTGATACCTTGGTGGTATTCTTCTATGTGGCGTACCTTCGTGGTACATACCTTAATGGTGTTACCTTTGTGGTATTCATTTGTGTGGTGTACATGTGTGGTACATTCCTTCATGGTGAAACCTTTGTGGTATTCTTCTGTGTGGCGTACATGTGTGGTACTTACCATCATGGAGATACCTGTGTGGTATTCTTTTTTGTGGCGTACCTGTGTTGTACATTCCATCATGGTGATACCTTGGTGGTCTTCTTCTATGTGGGATACCTTTGTAGTACTTACCATTGTGGTGTTATGGTTTTGGTATTCTTCTGTGTGATTTATGACTATGGTACTTACCTTTGTGGTGTTAATTTCGTGGTATTCCTTTATTTGTATAATAGTTGAGCTTTGGGTTTTTGAGTTGGACCATTTGTTTCCTTAGGAATGAGATGGGTATACTAGATAACATGGTTATATGTATGGGCATATACCAAATTTGGACTGTCAGATGTTTACATGATTTGTGTTTTATCCTTTGTGGATTTCATGAGACCTTTGAGGGTCTCGGGGTCCCTACTGAGTATCATTGTACACACCCCTGCATGGGCTACGCCCACACCTTATTGTGTTTGGTGCAGATGATAGACATCACTGACAGAGGACTAGAGTACCATGATTAGAGGTAGCTCGGAGGTGGATAGTATACGAGGCGTACTGCATAGACGGTCATTCGAAAGCTATACCTACCCTTCTTGTAGGATCCATGGCAGGTGTTCACAGGAGATATTTCAGATTACTTGTACTTTTCAGTTTTGTTGTACTTTCTAATTAGGCTTGAATTCATGCCCCTTTTACTTACTGTACACACTCTTTTTACTATATAGTTTACTTTTGTTCGTATCTTACCTTGTTCTTGGTTGCATGTGTTTACAGGTAATAACGGCAATGCCTTCTCGAATTTGGGGAATCTACTTTCGATGCTAGTCGCCAGCCCCTGGTCTATGGAAGGCGGGCCTGGGGTAGTCCCAACACGGACCCCAGGGGATGGGTTGTGACACCATCATAGAAATTCCTCACCCTCTTAATCTCATTAGCTGGTAAATATATCTCAAATTGTTGTAAGTTAGTGAAATGTCATGCATAGTCCATCACTGACATGCATTCTTGTGTTTGGTGCATGAACTATAACATCATAATATTTTATGAAATATTTATTTCAAATTATAAATTTTTTGATACCTTCTGTTATACTCAATACCAATTTTATCATGCATCAATTTCAATAATTATTTTTCTTCTGAGTGTGCAAGACACACGACACTGAGTTCTAATAAACCGTGAAATAATATTAGTATAACCTAACCATTAGGTAGGTGGGTAAAATTAATATTAACTACATTATAATAGAGATATATATATACTGATTTCCTAATAAATATAAATATACTAGAAAATTCTTTGTAAATAATCAATTAATTTTTAGTAAAGTATTTATTTTCTTCAAAAATAGTTTTTCTTCAAAAATAGTTTTTATTAATTTTTAAGAAAAATATTATAATTCATTAAAAGGCTTTCTAAAACAATTATATGATAAAATAAAATTTATATTTACATTCATTATATAAATATTATGTTACAATTACATTTTTGTATTTTTTAGAAAATATTGATTTTTCATTAAATAACAAAAACTATTCATTTTTTGTAAAACTATCATTAATTTCAAAAAAAATATTTTAAATTAAAAATTATGATTTATAGAAACATATTTTTTATTTATTAATATTTAATAAAAATAAATAATTTTTAATCAAATTTATATTGGATTCCAGTAATAGTTTATTTTTGGGTTTAAAGAACGTTTATTTTCTGAAAATTGTTTTAATGTGCATAATGTTTCTATATTTAAATTAATTAGAATAGTCCCTAATGTCTAATTTGTTAAAGAAAATTTATAGACTCTATATCAATAAATTATAATTTATATTAATAAAATTATTATTATTATACATAGAGTTAATATAAAATCATCTTGTGCTAGAAAAATAAACTTCTCGAAAACATCTTTTTCCTCCCATCTACTAGTTTTCATTTAAATTTAATTTTTCCAATTTTAAAAAATTTATTTGAAAAAATAAACCTCATTTTTTAAATAATCATTTATAAATTATATTACGGTTCTTTTTGGGAATATTCAAAAAATATTTGTATTTTGATAAATAGTAAACAAATATTGAATTTTAATTGAAAAGATAAATTTCGTTTAAATTTTTTTAAAGATAAATTTTATTTTAAATTTTTTTACAGAAAAATTTGTTAAAAAATGTATATATTAATACAATTTATAAAATGTTAATCAATTTCATATTGAAATTGTATAAAAAAATTTGTAATCTTTTGGACATTTTCTCTTTGGAAACTCGCTTTATCGTTAAATCTCCCAGATCAATTTGACATTAAAATTTTACATTTGTGTGAATTAAATTTGTAAAAAAGGCCTCCATGTTTGGAATCATAATAATTTATATTTTCTAATAAGGTTACCCTAAATTTTTTCTGAAATGTATAGTGATATAATAAAAAATTAATTACCATAGTTAAGGTAAAAATGAGTTTACCAAGGGATAAACTAAAAAGAAAATGGTTTAAAATAACCCAAAAAAATTCCAAAACCCATCATATAGAAATATTTCATAATTATATCTTATATTTTAGGTATTTTTATTTTATTAGAGACTTTTTATAATAAAAATTTTGGGTGGAATTATTTCTTTCAAAATATTACATGTTTGTCACTCACCTCACATATAAAAGGACACCCCTTCTCCTTTCTTCTTCAAATGTTCAAACCATTTTAGTTCTGAAAATTCCATCCCAAATCACAAAAAAAATTCTAATCTCATATTGAAAGCCTTATTTTGGGAAAAAGTATATCCTAGGAAGGATTTCAGTGCAAACCAAAGGAGGTTATCCATAATAAAGACAACATTCTTCTACAAGCATTATTATATTATATCATCCTCAAGAACATTCAATTATAAGTAAACCATTTTGATAAAATAACCTCAATATCTAATATATAATGATATTTTTTATGTTATTTTAAATACCTAAACCATATTCACCTCTATCAAATTGGTTATCAAATCATCATTGGTCTGTACATTGGACTCCCACCTCGCAAACTAATTTTACTCAATTTTCCATTACCATATCTCATGGTTTTTTATTAATATGGGTATAATTTATATATATATATACAATATTTAAAAAATTATTATAAATTATTAGTCATTAACTAATATATACCTTTTTAATTTCAGTCCTAATGGGGTTACAATAATGTCGCTCGTGTGTACGGAGGACTACTGCCTCACGAAACAATGTGAATTTTTCCCCTAACGCTTTAAATGCCATATAATATGGATAAATATATTTGAAATACATTAAATTATTATGATATTATTTAAAATTTTATAATTATTAAAATATAATATATGATATTATGTCATTCATTTTCACTAACTAAAAGATGATAATGTCATTCATGTACATGTGGACAACTGCCTTCACAAAGAAATGTGACTCTATCTTTTCATCACCACACCACATGAAATATATTTTCAATTATATTTAATGATATTATATGTTATATTTTATATTATGATCAGTCTTTGAATATTTTTTTACTGAGGACATTTTCATAATTATTGTGGAAAAATGGAAATGTTATTCTCAGGTGTACGTATGACTTACCGTCTCTATGATCGTAACGTACCTCGCTTATCAGAAACAATATTCATGAATGTTATTCACAGTATAATTGATGTAATAAAAATAATATTATTTAATTTTTATTATTAGTGATATTATGTAATCATGATATATTTATGGGAACCAAAAATTATGAATAAAAACATATATGAGAAACCAAGCTGTTATTACACAAAACGAGATTTTAACAATGAATTGTTAAAAAACAAGTAATAAAATGTCATAATTGAATCACATATGGTATGATATATATAATTATTTCCCCTTGATATATGTATACTAATATTATATATATTATAAATGCAGTTTGAATGTGCATGATGGAAGTCTATAAAAAAGGTAAGATATTTTCATCTCAATTATATTTTCTATTAGAAAAATTTCACATTCACTATATTTTTCTTTTATGAGTTTTATAAACATGAAATTAATTTTTTTTATTTTTATAAAATAAAATTCTTTACATATCAATTTTAGTAACACACATTAATGTGGCCGACGGTCCAAAATTTACCAAATTGATATTCATTCTTTATGATTTATGTTATGTTATGCACCATCATTCTTTATAAAGGTGTATATAAAGTCGATTTTTATTTTAATATAATTAATTTAGATATACTAATTATATTTTATGTTTCATTTTATTTATTACATCATGGATCTTATGATTCAAATTTTACCAAGATGGTAAATATATTATCTTACAATCAATACATTTATCAAGATTTTTTATGATTATGTTTTTTATGATAAAATATTGTGATCAATCTCACAAGAAACTAATAAATTTTCGCACCCTATGTTTATTCATAGTATATCCATGTAATAGTACAATTTATCTAATTATTGGTACTTAAAATAACTAAACATTAGTTATTTAGGAAATTCGACATTATTTCACTCTTCAGTCAGATATGTGTTTTTTTCCAATACCGTTTTCTTATAAAAAAATCAATTTTTTATCATTCCACTAATAGTATTTTTAAAATAAATTTTTATCCCTTATAAAAATGTTTTTAAAAGATTCTTCATGTTTTTTACAAACATTTCCCATTTTACCATTACCAAATATGTGAAGGAATCTTTATTTTAACATGTACGGAATAAACAAAACATCCCATTTTTACGAAAATTATTTTATTTAAATATTACATTATTTTTTAAGGTTATTTTTGAAATAAAAATATTTTAAAAATGTTTTATTATTTAAATTTAATTTCAAAGTGGAAAGGATATTTTCCCCATGAAATTTTTTAAATGATATATCATAATCCATTTCAATCTAAGATTCAATCAGTTGATGTTACATATTCCTTATTATGGATATGATACAAGGATACCATTATTATTCCTTCTCTCAATTGGTATGTATCTGATGGAATAGTGTTTATGAATTCCATTTCTCATCCATGGGTTAATCCATAATAAAATTCGTATGAAATCTGATTCTTTTTACACAGATTATGCTATGATGAAATAATTAAATGATTGTGAGACATTTATCTTCTCAACATGTTATGATATGAAGAAATATTTATAAAACCCATTTCATCTCATGGGTTTGGATATGATGAACTTTTTATGATCTTATTTCACAAATAATTTTTCCCAAGATTATATGGGTGAGACCTATACCTCCCTCCAATTAATTGGGTAAATATTTATATCCCATCAGATAAACAAGATTAGACGGGTGAGTGATCATGGTTCTGTAAGAGAGTTTTTCCTCTATAATGGTATTATGAGTAAACCATGAATACTTTTATGGGTTTTAGAGTGAACAAATTACACTACGATAGACTCTTGAAAGATCCTAGTGTAATATAGAAATGATATTATATCACATGTTTACGACCCAAATATATATCATTTCCCAATGTTAAGATCTGAAGGATCATGTTCTTTGAATTCCTTATGATTCATGTCTTACGAAAAGGTAATATTTATTACCTGACCTATAATTTTGATCACTCATATGATGGGTATAGTTTTAAAAAGTTATGATCATGTTCTCAACCCCCTATTTTCATGTTATACATACATAACTCTCTTGATTACCCTTACTGAGCATATGAGGTCACCCTTTTTTATTTTTCATTTCCCAAGGTTATAAATAAATTTATTACATGTGATATGTCTAACAAGGGTTAGAGTTATTAATATCATATTGGGAGACATTTTATATTACCTATGGATCATTAATTTGTGTTTCCATATTTCCAAATACACTAAATAATTATGGTCTTCAAGACTATGTTTGTGTAATGTTTTGAATATTCATGAAAAATGATATATTATCTATATTTTATAATACTAGGTCATTATAGTTCGTATTAGAGGAATGGTTTGGTTAACATTTAGAAAACAGGATGAGAATACTTTAGTGATATTTCTAAGGATATATCTAAGGATGTTTGTATGGATTTCCCTAAATAAAAGTATATGGTAGTGTCAAATTTTAGTAAAATTTCCAGTAATTTTGGTAAATGATAGAGCAGGTGGCTTCCATGAAATTACATCCTTTTCTGGATACTAAAATTGGATGTAGATTTAAAAAATTGGTACATAGGGGTAATAAATCTAAAAATGGAGTATTTATCTAGACTATATCATCATCTAGTGCATGAAAACATTCCTTATGACACACTTGGTTGGACACTCCTAAGATATATGCTATGAAAATTAACATAATCTTTGCAGACCATCATGAGGGAATTAAATATATGGTGAATATGAATGAACAAGGATAAACTAAGGTGTCATATATTAAAACAATAAGTCATCATTATTTAGACATCTGAAATGTGATTTTTCATGATTATGTTGTTTTACACAATGAATATTGTTACCCAAGCTATGATTTCTCATTTTAGTCAATGTTGAGAACTAAAAGGAACTAGGTTAAAGTGAAATGTGATCAAAAAATTGATTATGAGAATCTAAATTGGATGAGTAATGTATTGAAGTATACTGTGATTATGTTTTCAAAATATATTATTAACAATTTCTACATTACCAACTCTTATAACCACCAAATAAGAGAAGGACAAAGTTTGTTGAGAATTCAGGTAATGGAGAGCACAGAGGAAATAAAATTTAATTTCTTATACTCATGTAATATGTGAATAAGCACATTGGGAATGCCTAAAAGGATTGAGAATATGTTTTATGTGTGTAGAAGGAGACAAAGTAAGATATTTATGAGGAAAAATAATAATTTTTTTTAATGAAATGTATGGACATATTGTTTTCTTTATAGTATTATCAATGGATGAATGTTTTAACTATTGAAATTATGAGTAATATGAAAATAAATTTCTAATGGGGAAATATCATTATGAATATCAACATGGTGGTATGATTTATGGTTATACTTCTAATGATGAAGAAACTATTAATGACATAAGAAATGATAGAGGTATTTAGGAATAAGATTATAAATACTTGTAAATGGGCTGAGAAGGAAATTGGACGATTTATGTGTTTGGGTATTTGAATTCAAGAATTATGTAATATGAATTTTGACATATATAAGGATTGTTCAATATATTTTTTCCTTAATGATTTCAAAGAATATATTTAATTATGCTGATGACTTAGAAATTTGATTTTATGGAAAGGATTTATTCATGGAAAACACATGATTAACGGAAATATTACTCTTAATATGTTACTAATGTTGGGACAATGATATTTGGGTAAAGATATTATTAATTAGGATAATGTAAATTAGATAGCAAATATTTCTTTCGAAATGATTAATAATTTGTTCGAAATGTGTTTTACGTTATCATTTATGGGGTTTATTACATTGTTTTATTTATTTAATATATCCAATAAACTATGGTTTTATTCAAGGAAAAAGGCAGAATAGATATTTTCTATAATGTTTATGGTAATTCTGGTTATTAATAAGTTTTAATAGAACACATGATGATGGTTTTAAAATGTTTGGTATGTGACTATTGGGTGCTACTTCATTTTTTTCAAATATTAACATTAAGTTGATTTTGAGAAATTTTGGTATATTATTTATAAATTTTAAATTTTGGAAGTGTTTTAAGGATAACCATTTATGGAATGGTTTTAGGTGAATTTTGGATGAGGTTGATTAGATTAATATATTATTTCACAATATAAATATTTATGTGTAACATGTGATTACATTTTATTTTTATAAGAGATCAAAGGAATAACGTATCCTTTTATTATCGATATTAAAATCCATTAAAAATATATTCTAGTGATTCAGATATAATTTTTTTTATTTTCATTTCTTGGAGTAAGCGATGAATTGAAAATTGGTCAATGCACGGGGTGATGTTTTACACATAAAATAGAAATATATCATGTAATTATATTTTTTTATATTAAGACACTAAAATAATTCCGCAACTATATGAAAATGATATTACAACAAAATTTTATCATAATACCTTAATATTTATTGAACTTATGGTATTTTAAATCATCACTTAATTATGGTTTTGAGGCTCTTAGATTTACATTGATCATTTACATTATTTTTATCAATGATCTCTATAACTCACTATAATTATTTAATCTTTTCTTACATGACCAAATCATCACATCCAACCCACGTTATCATATTTGGAATCCAAGTAATGAGATAATTTCGTTATTCTTCATGGGAAAAATCATTTTATGAGTCGTAGAATGTAAAATCTGAATATTTTTTTGAAATATGTTTTGTAATTTATTATTATTTTGAGATTTTTTGTTATACACAACACCATGTTTTTCTTGTGCTACACACAACAGTGAGTTTCCTCATTATCCTTCATGACACGAGACATTGAGTTTCATCGAAACATGAAATAATATAATAATAACCCAACCGTTATATAGATTGTTATGGATAGAATTAACTACGTTATTAAATATAAATATAAATTTCCAACTCAATAGAAATTTATTTTTATATTCTTATGAAATAATCTATAAATATTTAGTAATGTATTATTATTCTTCAAAAATATGTTTTCACCAAATATGAATTTTATTACATTTTATTAAAAAATATTTTAAATAATTAATAGTTATATTGGGATTTTTATATCAAAAAATGAAATTCATTTTTAAAATAATCATATCAAAATTAACTTATAGTGAAATTTCTGTATATTTTTTTGAAAAATATTGATTTTTTAGTGAATAGTGAAAAATTCAATTTTTCGTAAAAAATCATATATTTTCAATAGTTTAATTAATTAAAATAAATTATTATGCTTTATAATGTAATATAATTATTATTTATTAATATTTATTTAGAGAAACTAATTTTGAATCATCATTATATTGGATTTTAGAATATGTTATTTTCGGGTTTAAAAATGGTTTTCTTTTTTTAAAAATATTTTAAATTCTATAATGTTTCTACATTATAATTAAAAAAATTATTCCATAAAGATGAATTTTTTAAATGAAATTTATATATTATGTTTCAATAAATTTTAATTTATTTTCAGAAAATGATTTTTATCAAACATATTGTTATTTAAAATCATCACGTGCTTGAAAAATACAATTATTGAAAACCATCATTTTTGTATCTTCTATTGGGTTTTTTTGAAATATATTTTGAATATTTAAGCATAACTATTGGAAACCATTATATTAAAATTATATTACGGTGAAATTTATAGGATTTTCTAAAAATATGATTTTTAAGATAAATAGTGAAAAATATTGGATTAAATTGAAAACATCCTTTTCATTTAAATTATTTATAATTATAAGTTATATTTAAATTTTATTAAATGAATTTTTTTTATAAAATATGTATTTTAATCCAATTTATATCATTTGAATCAATTTCATATTTAAATTTGATATAAAAACTTTGTAAACTTTTTAACATTTCCTCCATGAAAACCTACTTTCTTATCTTGCCAGTGAGATTATTTCATAACTAAATTTTTGAAATATTATATATTTAATTAGGGAAAATTTATTCCATTTTTTGAATCCAATATAGTTAAATTTTATAATATGGTAAAATTATTTTTTACACAAAATGAATAGTGAACACATTAAAATTTAATTTTTGTGGTTAATATAAATACGGGTTTACAACGGATCAACTAAAAATATCATGTTTTAATATACCCAAAAACATATTCAAAAACATTATATTCCCATATTTATACTTTATTACTTCTATTATAAATAATGTTATAATATTATATAATTGTGTCATGAGAAACAATTGGGTGAAATTGTTTCTTTCATAAAATTAAAAGTGCGCTAATCACCTCACTTATAATAAGCCACCCATTCTGCATATTATTCAAACCTTATACCCATTTATTTTAGACTATCCATGACCATATCGATTCCAAAATTCCATCCTCTGGTATTATAAATCTTTTTTGGTTAATAAATTTATCCTCAGAAGGATTTTTGTGTAAACCTAAGGATGTCACCCGAGGATGAGGTAACATTCTACCACAAGCATTTTTAATTTCATTTCTTCCTCACCACTATTATATTATTTACAAACCATGATGATATAATAACGTAATTATATTACATAAATATATAGTATTTTTAGTGTAATTTCCTAAAACCAACTCCACTTGCATAAAATGGATTACGAAATCATCATTCTTTTGAACGACAGACTCTGCCCGACGAACCGATATCAATAATTTTTTCAATACCACATCCCAAGGTTTTGTATGATGATGGATATAAGGTATAAATATTATATTTAGGATGTTATTATATTTCTTATGTCATTATATAATATATTACTTTTTTAACTACCATTTTTTATGGGATATGTTAACATCCCTCGTGTGTACAGAGGACTACCTCCTCATGAAGAGATGTGAATTGTTTTTCACTACGCTTTACATTGAATACTATATGTATAAATATATGTGAATTAAATAAAATTACTATTATCTTAATGAAATATTTATCATTCTGAAAATATAATATATCATTTTATTTCTTATATTTTTATCGCTAAAAGATGATGACATCATTCATGTACATGTAGACTACCGCATTCACAAGGTTATGTGAATTTATATTTTCAATACCAAACCACATGGATGATATGAAGAAGTATATTTATAGAAAATATATTTCATTTAATATAATATTATAAGCTATTAATGATAGTTTTTTACATACCTCATTTCTTTAATGATCATTGAAAAATGGATATGTTACTCATGCGTACTTATGACCTACCCTCTCCATGATCGTAACATACATCATTTCTCAAGACCAACATTGATATTTTGTCTTAAAAGTATAATTTATGATTATATATTATAATTATTTCATGATTATTATTCTGGATATAATGTAACCATGATCAAATTATGAGGACAAAAAATCTAAACTTATATGAAAAACAAAGCATTTATTACCAAAAATGTGATTTTAACAAGGAATTGTTAATAAATGGGTAATAAATGGTCACAAGTAAATAATATATGATAGGATATATATAATTATGTTAATTTAATATATTAATAAATAACTTATATTTTTTATACTGGAGGTTTTAACTAGTACTAAGGAAGTCGTGACTTTTGATAAGGTATGTTCATCCCAATTTTATTTTCTATAAGATAAATCCCATATTAACCACATGATTATTTTATGTGGTTTATATAATCCCTATGAATTTATTATATGATTACTATGAATAAAATTATATCTATTAACATATCATTTCTATTATCTCTCTTTTATGTGGTTTAGAGGTTAAAGATAACAAATTGATAAGAGAGTTTTTCTCAACTTTCCTTCTTTGAGACATATATTCTGTTATAAACCTATATTATTTATAGAGTATTATATACAAACCCCTATAATATGTAATATCATGAATTTATTTATTCTCCTGATATTTTATGGTTCTTTTATGTTATTCTTTAATGGATATTAGAATTCTATGTTACCAATGTGGTAATGATCATATGTTACAATCTCAATGATTATTGGGATTGATTTTAAAATGTTTATGATAACATAATATTATGATCCATATATCAATAAAATAATTAATTTCATTATCCTATGTCTATTCATTTTTTTTAATATAATAGTACCATTTTATACTCTTTGGTAATTAAAATAACAAAAAAGGTTTTTAAGAAACTCTATCATTATTTATCTCTTCAATCGGAAATCGATTTTCATCCAAAAACATGTTTTCAAAAAAAATTCAAAAATGTTTTCTTGTTACTATATTATTTCTAAAATAAATATTTATTCATGTATTTGTTTTAAAAAAATTGAACGAAATATTTTTTTTTTAAAATACGTATTTTGCCTTTACCGAAAATGTAAATGGACTCATTGATATATCTTGAATGGCATAAATGAAACAACCCATCATCAATAATATTATTTTATTTAAATATTAATATATATGTATTCAAATATATTTTAAAATAAATATATTTTTAAAAACATTGTTTTAAAAAGTGTTTTTCAATGCAGAAGTGATATTTCTCTCTGAAAATGTTTTAACTGATCAATTAAAATACTTGTCCACATAAACCACCATTTTTTTAAAAATCTATTATAATGTTACTAACAATGTGATTCGATGGAATCACGTTGACCTAGACCCATGTGTTTTTTTGTATATGCCAGCGTAGATTTTGGAACGGTAAGAGAATGTATTTCATTTTAAAATAATCCATCTAGTGTAATTTTTTTAGAAACAAGGTCAGATTTAGGAAGGGACATAGAAACATGATAAGGAATGGTCAACCTGTGACCTGAACTCTTTCAGGGAAGTTGTGGTTTTCTACTTGTTGAGGATGGAAATGCCAATGGTATAGAGAATTTAACACCCCCAATTTTATGTAAGTAACCAATAATTTATAATTTCTATGTATATAAAGTATTATTGTGATGTTTTGGAGGGTTTGGAATCCTTCTAGAAATTTTTTTGGTCTTTTATACTATATCATGGAATGAGTATAGTCTATGGAAACTGTGTAAACCCTATAGGAAATTATGCATAGGGATACATGGGCTAATGGTAAGGGGCATGGTTTGTTCAAACCGTGATGCCGCCTAGGAGAAACCATGAAAAGTGGTATAGTTGGATTTTTATGGTTTGGAGAATGGATTTTTTGACATTGTGGAAAAAATGTGTGAGTTCCTCGATTACTTAGTGGTTAGTGCATGGTTAGCACACGATTTTTCCTAACCATGGGACTAACCATTAATGGTATAAAACTAAAATCCTAAAAAATTCGATATGGGTTGGGGTTATGTTTTAACCCCTATTGTTTACTCCAAACCGACCCTAAAAAAATATTTTCTCCATCAAATGTCTTTAGAATCTTTTCCCATTTATTTTCGATCAATAAAGAGGATTTTCTTAGTGTGTTGAAGTCGATTCCAGTGGTATGTTATCATTTATGGTATATTTTAATTATTTTTATAAGATCTACTTTCACCCATCTCTTGGTTTCTTAGATCTCATCCATTTTATATAAATTTAAGTATTTTGAGGATAATAATGGTTATATTTGTCCTTTTTGATGATAGGGTAAGAAATCTAAGGAGGGTATTTAGATATTCAACCTAATTTTATGGGTGTTTTAGTGTCCCTATTTTTTCCCAATATATTGGAGGTAGGTGGATTTAATATTGACTATTATTCTTAGAGCATGAAGGCATGGTTTCAAATTTGTAAAATTGATTGAAATTGATTATGATTTTTTAAAATCATGTTATAAACTCTATTTTGTTATGGTTTTAGTAGTTTGTAGATTTTTCATACAATCTTGGAATTGTTGAAAGTGTTTGTTCAAAGTTCTTGGTTTTCATGATTTTAAAATGTTTATTTTAACATATGGATTTTTTGGATTATTGGTAAATGATATAATTGCGATGTATTCAATAAATTTATGGTTTTATTGAAATAAATTAAAATGGTTTATTTATATAGTTTTCAAATATATTATTACTTTTATTGAAATGATTTGAATTGGACAGTTTGAAATGGGTTTGGTATACATGTTTCGGTGAGTTCATGATTTGGATGTAACCCTGAATAATGGGAGTGTACCATTGCAGTACTAAAGGATGAGACCCTAAATAAGGGGCCTATTTCATTGGGGAGAAAAGAAAATTTTCTCTTTTTGATGAATTAGTGGATGGATGAGAAACTTCTCATGTTTATGGAATAGTTAGGGAATCATGCATGTGTGGGTGTGTGGTGAGTCATGCTATATGTATTCCAAAAAAGAATGTGAAATGGTTTAAAATATTGTCTGGTTTTTTTCATTGGAATATCTTTTAGTATGAAAAAATATTTTTTTCTTAAAGTTGTTGGATTTAATTTAAAATTATTTCAACTATTTTTATATAAATTTTTCTTATAAATTTTCTAACATATTCTATCCTACTGTCATGAGTAGAGATTTCATTCAGATAAATCCTACCTTTTTTCATTAATCACCCCTGCTTTGGAACTTTGGTGCTTTTACATATATTGTTTATCTAGACATGATAAAAGGTAATGTGTCACACTTATTTATTGGTTCATCATGACACATGGGTTGTTTTGTGTAGTTGAAGCATGGATCATCCTGGAGTCTTTTAGTTTTGTGGTTTTGCTGTCTTCTATGTACTTTGTTATTACTTTTCCATTTTGGTACTCTATTATAGATTGTTTTCAATATAAATTGTATTGATTTGAGTTGTTTTACATATTTATCATTCGTCATATACTGGTCTATTTTTTATCGAATGTTTGGTTGAGTGGTTTTATTTCATAAAGGTAAATTCATCTCCCAATTGTATTGAAGCCCTTAGAATTTATTGCTATACTTTGGAACCATAGGGTTTTAACTTAAGGCTAGGTAATTTCCTTCAACCTCCTCACGAAAATGGAGAGGGGTGGGTTGGTAAAGATATTTACTTCATTAAGAATATTTTTCAAGTTCAATTTTCAAATTTACAATTTTATAATCAATTACTCAATTAATTAATTTCACATTAGACATTTTGATGATCTTCGTCTCATATGCCTAAAATGGATTTGTTAGGTTGACTATAGTCAATGTTTTCATTTTTAAAACATATCTAGAATAATAATTATGACATAAAAATAATGTTTAAAAACACATTATACATTAAAAAATAATAAAATATAGTTATAATTAATGAACATCGTTATAATCCTATAGACATTATGTTGTAAAGACACATCCGAAACATTTCAATTTTTTAGCGATCATTATAGAAAAAAGATAAGTATTATTTTAACTATAAGAAATTATAATTATACCATAAATTAAATATTATTTATTTAAATACAATTATATATATCATCTATGAGGTGTGATGATGAAAAATGAATCACATTTCATCATGGATTTGGTTGCCAACATGTACGCACAAACGCATTTATTATTTTATTATGAAATGAAAAGAGGAAAAATTAAATGATATATTATCTTTTAAGAATAATAATTATTTCCATAATATCCTATATATATATATATATTAAAAATATCATTAGATTATGTCTTAAGAGGAGGTGATTGAAAATTAATTACAAAGGTTCATGAGGCATTTTTTCGTCCTACACACGAATGATGTTTTCATTTACCAATTTATAAAATAAGATAATTATATAGTTTTTTACATTAACA
Organism: Viscum album; assembly: GCA_963277665.1. Taxonomy (NCBI): domain Eukaryota; kingdom Viridiplantae; phylum Streptophyta; class Magnoliopsida; order Santalales; family Viscaceae; genus Viscum; species Viscum album. The sequence continues at coordinate 1,347,749 of CAUJRU010000170.1, forward strand.
TAATAAAATATTATTATTTATAAGATACTTTAGAGGTTATTTTTTCTTGCTTAAATAACATTTCAAGGTGGTAAAGGAATAAATAAAAAAAAATTATGGTTAAGATCTATATATCTTTTTCAGACAACCTCATAAGGTTTACAAACAAATATTACCTCAGATGGTTTTATGATCAAAACAATGATTCTAGGATATGGGGATATTATAGTTAACATATTTCAGAATGTATTGAATAAAACCAATTTATTTTGAATTGTGAATAAAATATGAGATGATGTCCCTTTTTATAAATGATGTGAGGGGCATTCAGAGAATTACATAAAGTATTTAAATAATATAAATTAATTTTAAAGTAAAAAATGATTCTAGAATGATTTATTTAGTATATAGGATGTGTAATGATATAAAAACATTCATAAAATAATTTTTAGACAAGTCCGGTGATGTTATCATCTTTACTATTTTTTTCACCCTCTCTTAACCCTTTTGATTATTGTGTTGATAACAATGTTTTTTTACGCTTTAAGGGATAATATAGTTACTATAAAAGTAGAAAAACCTGTTAATAGACCATGTTTTATCTCATAATACATATCCCAATCACTTGGTTTAATATATTATTTTTATGAATTTTAAACTGTTTAAAAAACATTATTTATTAGAAAATATCATTACTATTATTTTTTATACTATTCATTTAATTTTTCTTTAAAAACATCAAGAAAAAGATGGACTTATAATATAAATATTTAATATAAAAAAATATGTTATAATTATCATGAAAATTCTTGGAAAACTATAGATAATTAAAATAATATTATTTTTAGTGCTTTAAAATATATTTTTTACATTTCTTGTAAAAGCTCCATGTTAGTGTTACCAAAGAATTTAAGTTAATTTATTAATAAATATAAATAAGTAATAAATTCCATGATGAAAAAAATCATTTATTGTTAAAATTAATATTTTGTGCAATGAATATCCTATATTTATCACTATTTCAATAATTTATTGATAATAAAATAATGATAATTACATTTCTGAATTTTCATCAAAAAAAGAATATAAAGATCAAAACTGTGTCCCAATGGAAAACTGACCTTATATTCATCTTTTGTATGATTATGTAAAATGTATAAAAATAAAATATAATTTCAAAATGTTTTTGGGTTATTTTTAGTACCTATCATTTTTTAAACATTAATCTCCAGATTTACCATTTACCATGGAAACAAAATTTACTAAGGTTACTATTCGTAATGTTAAAAACAATTTTTACAACTAATTCAAAATATTTAATCCATTTTTAATGATTATAAACATAAAACATGGGGATTTTAATTTAAATGGAAAATAGAAAAAAATGATGAAATCTATTTTCAGGAATGAAAATTTTTATTATAAAATATGTTTTACAGCAAATTTAGGTATAAAATTATTTTATAAGACCATAATTAGATTATGTTTAATAAAAAATTAAAGAAATTTTAAAACCAATACAAAATGAATTATATTTTTTAAATTATTTAAAATAAAATACATTATTCATTAAAAATTAGTATTTATCACTCTTCAAGACAACATCATTATTTTTGGAAAGATTATAAAAAATAAATCATATGATAACATTTATATAATGATTTCAAAAATGAAGTTCAACTTGAAAAATTAAAATTTTTAATTATTATATCATGATTTTAAATAAAAACCATATAATGCATGTCATCCTAATTTGGTAAAAAATAAAGCTTATTTAATTTTAAATGAAAGGATGCCTGATATTATTTAAATAAATATAACCACATAAACACTAATATATAAGTATTAACCAATCCTGAAAATTATTTATCTTGACATTTTCTGGGTTGTTAAACATACACCATTGGACATTAAGGATTCATCTTAAGAAAAGAATCCTGGAACATGGATGAAGGGAAAGAAGCTAATAAGGTATTAGGGATAGTATTGGATGATATATATTACATTAAATCCATCAATGATTGAATATAATAATTTTTTATAAGTGAATGAGATGACACACCTTGAATAACATAAAACACCGAAATCATAAAATTTCATTTTATTTTGAATGTGGCTCTGAATATCCACAAATTCAATGTTATGATAATTTAGGGTTTAAAAATATTCACCCAATAACAGTTATATTGTTTTATTTTTAAATATTACCCTTATTTGTTATTTTATCACCTCGATATTCCAGTTTTAACCATATCCATTGTTAGAAATATTTACCATTTTTTTCTATTCATTATGAAAAAAATAGAAGTATTGTCCTTAAAAAAATTGGATATTTTGATTAAAGAATATATAATCCATTTTGTTAAATTATATTTCTTTAAAAATCAAAATTTACTTTTAAAAACATTCATAATACACATTGAATCCCATTTTAAGAAAAATCATATTTAAGTAGAAATCTTTATTTATTAATATTCCAAGCTAAGTAAAACACATAAAATAAATGATAAAATATATGATTGAATATAAAACATATAAATTTCATAAATATTAATAATCACAGAATATTAATTTATTCAATTAATTTAAAAACATATTGACTGTATAAAAATAGTTCTTCAAAACCTATGTTTGAAGCCATAAAATGTACTAATATTAAAATCAAGTACAATGGTAATTTATAATAAATATATTTTATTATTTATAATTAATTTAGAAATAATTTAATTTGTGATAAAATTATAAGCACAATGGATGTTCTAAATTAATTAATTTAAATAATTATTATGATAATTTAACAAAAATTTGGATTATTCACTATTTAATAAAAAATTAGAAAAAAATCCCAAACATTCACTATAATATAATATAGATATTCTTATTAAAAACTAATATTCATTTCCACAGATAAAATTTAATAAAGGTTATAAATTAATTATAATTTCTATGTAAAAATGCAATAATGTTCATTTTTGAAGAATAAATTGATTTTATACAAATTGTGTAATTATTTATTAAGAATTAATAAATATATTATCATTTTAAAAAACTTTAATACAATATATCCATAATTATTTTACTCCTATTCATACTACAAATTTAACAGATATGTCAAAATGGTCACATTTAAATAATATTTTTATAGTATATTACTACTCGCTTAATGTTTGTTGTTCTGTGTTAGGAATTATATCAAGAATATTATTATTTTAAAATAAATTATCATTTTTAAAGGAGAATTGATGGTAATTATTTGTTTTGGAGTTTCACTTGGGTAGGCGTTCTTAGGAATTCAAGTGTAGCTCTTTTGGTTGTCATTCCTATCAAGGATCTATGTGGAGTGCTCGTGAAAAATACAGTTTAGACCACTTGTTGGGATGATCTAGACTATATAGAATCTATAGAGTAACCTTGGGATGTTAATTTTTGTATTTAATTTGTTATAAATTTTGTTCAGTTATTTTTTATAGTATATATCCTTTTAAAAAGTCATTGTCTGAATATTTTTACTACAGTGACATCATCTTTAATACACTTGTTTAAATATTTCACCAATTATTACTTTATTTTAGATTCGGTCTTATTTAGTACTAGTTAATATTCAGGTGTTATTGTAGGCTAGGGTTTCAGGAATCCATGTAGGAGGAATACAATTTTTTTTATTTCACTTCTTTAGGGAGGAATGGATCACTAGTTTTTTTAGTGTTGTCCAACTGAGTAAAGAGGTAATAATTTCTATCATGTATCTATTTTAATTCCATTATAATCTACTCATTATTTTTATCATGATTGGTATTTTATGGAAATTAATTTTCTTGCATCCATTTTAATAATGATTAATTAAATCTACGTAACTATGTTTGTGATTTAAATTAAATAATTTTCCATTAGACATTTTTTGTTTGAAATTTGAATAGTGTTTTGGAATGATTCTCTAGTATATACTATTAAATATATCTGATACATAATTTTAAAACTTTAATGGTTTGGAGACCCCTTGTGGGTTTCCTCCTCTAAATATATTTGTCTTTTGTCGAGTGTGAATAGTATTCTAGAATTTATATATGATCAAGAATTTAGATTCATGTTTAGAGTCATATGTCTACACAACTGGAAACTTATCCTTTACCAATAGTTTCAAACCATTGGTAATGGTTGGACAACCATTGGTATAATCTATTTCAATGATTATCCAAACTGTTGGATGTGGAGCCGGGGGATAGATATAACCCAACAGTTCTATGAGAACCATTGTGATATGGCCGAAAAAGGGATTATATACCAAAAATTTCATGTAAATATTGGTATAAATCCATACCAATGGTTTTAAACCATTAGAAATGTCAAACATCATGTCTATAACAATGGTTTTCAAACCGTTGGTATAGACTTTTACTAATGGTTCCCCGCAAAATGTTGGTAAAAATGATGTAAAATGTTCTATACTAATTGTTTGTAAACCGTTGGTATATACTATTACAATGGTTTACATGAAATCGTTGGTATATGGTATGTTTAGACACATATTCCAATGATTTTCCATTGTTGGAATAGTATTTATAAACCTACAGCATGCCTACCTTTCCCCTGTGCACCTACAGCACTTCCACCAGTAGGTCTGCCTCCCCTGGTGTAGAATTCATACAGAATTCTCAATACCTATAGAATAAATATATAATTCTGTATTAATTCACACTGAATTCATACAACACATGATTCTCAATACCACCAATTATGTATTTAATTACACACATACAGAATACATAATTCATACGTTAATTAACAATTAACACTTACAAAATTCAATTCCGAATTTAAAATTCAATTACCCTTTGCAATACTAAATTTTGAATTGAATACATACAATGTTGAATTCTCTATAACACATATGGAATTGAATTCAGAATTTGGAATGTAATAACCCCTATATATGAAAATCATATTTCTAGTTTTGAATATTGAATTGTTGTTCATCGGCATGGGTGAATTCAGACGAGATTTGAATTTTTGGATATTGTGGTATGCCATGTTGTAGTAAGTGGTAATGTGACGTGGGGGTGGGGGGGGCTATCCAGGGGCTTGGGTGGTGTCCAGGGGTGGGGGGCTATCCAGGGGGGTTGGGGCTGTCCAGGGGGTTGGGGCTGTCCAGAGGGTGGGGGTGATAGGTGGGGTGGGCGGGTTTTCCATGAGGTTGTGGGGCTATCAAAGGTGGTAGGGGTGTAACACCCCTGGTAAATAAAGAATATGACATTTTCACATTAATCTATATTTGTGAATAAAATATTAATATAACTTTAAAGGGGACGCTATGCTCGATGGCATACCAAATACGCAACAATGAGTTTCTTGGGAATCTTACGTTGCACTCTAATAATAAAATAATATTATTTTAAATTGTAGTTAACGCCTTGTCGTTGTAATGGCGGGAATGAACATAAGTAACTAAAAAATGATTATATATGTTTGTCAAATATTTTTACGTTTTACAATAAATGTTTGAGGATTAAAATGCGAATGAATCCAATTTTAAGCCTAAACATTCTAATATTCTTTAAAAGGTCGATTAACCGCCTTTTTATGACGAACCTCTTTTAAATCCACTTTTTGAAAATTTTATGTGTTATATTTGATAAAATAAAATTCTTCTTTAAAATCGGGACATTAAAATTTACTTTGTGTAAATTTTTGATATTTTTCCGATAAAGTTAATTTTTTTTAATGAATAGTGAAAAATGTTGTATTTTATTTCAAAACCTCTTTTTAATATAATTTATTTATATGATTATATTATCTTTTGAATTGGTTTTAAAGTGAAATCAGAATATGTTTTTACCATTTAATCCAATAGTGTTCGTTGGAATTAATTTCATCTTGAAATTGGACTTAAACTAGTGTCAATCTTTTGATACTTATTATTTCATAAAAACACGCTATTTGCTCTGACAGTGGGAATTATTTATTAAATTAATTAATGTAACTTATATGTTTTGAATTTTGTAAAATAGACATCATTTTTTAATTCATAATATCAAATATATCTTAGGGTTAATTTTTGGTATTTTTCTGGAAAACATCAATTTTTGATGAATAGTAAAACCACTAAGTGGTACATAAAAAACTGATTTTTCGTTTAAATGAGATTTTACCACCTCTGTGTTTTGAATTTAAAAAATCCTACATACATGGTTGTCATTAGGATGTAAAATGTGGTTCAATAGGATTGAAATAATTTTTTGGTGAATAGTAACTTTTAAGTTTTAATCGCGATTAGAGGTAATTAGTGTAGTTTAATGTAAAAATAACGTTTTAATAATATGAAATGACCTAGACACATGTCCTACCCTCATTGGATGAGTCATGGACGACCAAGAAAATCCATGGGTCAGCTTGGGGACCCCATGGAGCCACTTTGGTTGGAAACTGGCATTAATACCTTTTTATTTAAATTTAAAATTAAAATGTCACAAACATGTGTTGTTTTACTAAAACAATTTTTACATCGAGTTATACAAGTAATATTTTTGACTATAAATATTCATTATAAAGATAAAAAGATTTCATACATCATGATATTTTTTTATAATTTTTAGACACTAAATAAATTAAATTATTTATGAAACCATGATGATGTAGTGATTACCTCATTATTTAACAATTTAAATAAAATGAAATAATAATGTAAAATATAATACCTAAACTTTCCAAAAACCTATTTGATGGGTGGATTTAGAAACCTTATCACCTTATATTCAAAATATATCATTCTGTGACCTTTAAAATCCGAATATCATTATATAATAAAGTAATATTTTATAACTATCTAAGAGTGCCCCTCCTCTCCTCTTATAAAAGGCCCCCACCTCTACCACCTTACACACACCTCTCAAGCATTAGGCTCGGCCAAACCCTGAACATTTAATCTCTACACATCCCTATATTCATCATTGAAGCCTAACCTTTGGGCAGAATCCTTTCTATGGAATCCTTTGAGCTCAAATCAAAAAGAGTTACCCGATTTAAAGGTAATGTCTTCCCTTGTGTTCTTTTGTTTTATTTTGCTTCTACAACCCCCTAAACTCTTTTTATTACTTTTTTTTGTAACAAAACCAGTATCTTAAATATACTAGGATGTTGTTATGTGAAGTATTTGAGCTACACTTACACACAACTTCTTCTAATGGTTAAAGAACATACTGTTTCTGTGGATGACGAATTACTGCCTCACGAAATGATGACTGTTCAATACTCTTTTAACACCTTCAGAGGTGGCCATTAATATGTCACTATATTTATATATGATATATAATATGTTTATGTTTTCCTTAAGCTTCTGTATTTTTCATTTATGGCATATATTTATGGTTTCCATTGTGGGTAAATGTGATATCTTCATTTTAGGATGTGCGGACTACCGCCACCTCCAAGTGATTTGATTCGTTAATGCCATATGTGGGATGTATAAAGGATTTAATTAATTGTATTACATTTGATATCCTACTGTAATTATAATAAACCTTTATATCACTATTATTTCATTCCATTGAATACAAAAAAAACGAAAGTAGCGTTCACGCGTACGCATGGCTTACCGTCTCCATGAACGGTACATTTCATTTCTTATCTCCAAATGTTATGTACTATTATAAGTACATATATATAATGGATATATATGTAATATATTACATATAAATTATGGATATAATTCTGGAATTATAATATATATATCACTCATTTTGTTTTAATTCCATTAAATGACAAAAAAAGAAAGTAGTGTGCATGCGTACGTACGGCCTACCGTCTCCATGAACGGTGCTTTTAATTTTTTTGATCTCCAAATGTTATGGAATAGTATAAAATGAATATATACGGGATATATATGATATTTAAAACATCAATACTATTCTGGATATGATGTACCTATAACTACATGGAAAATTATTTTCCAACAAGTTCAATTTTTACTCATGTACCGAACATCGACAAAAACGACTGATATGAACTCACTTTATTAACCAAATTTTATAAAATTATAATATGTGATATGAACTAAATAATAATCTTTAAAGTAGGTCCTTAAGAAATTATAAATTGACCAAATTTTATTATTCAGGAGATTAAAGAACGATCGAGTCATGCCGGACACGAGGTAAGGGATCCTACCGCTCTCTTTCTTTTTAAGTACACTCTTTTATGTCATTCCTTTTAAGGTCATATTTCTGATGATTGGGATGTTATTTTATATTACATTTACTTAAACTTTTATGTTCATATGATGAGAGACCCTATTTTCTCTCATCAATCCATTTTGGAAGTTTTGAGTGGCATCGTTAGGCTGCCGAATTTTTGTAAGAGATCCAACCTCCCTCTTTCTTTTTAAGTACTCTCCTTTATGTCACTTCTTTTAAGCTCCACTTTGTTATGTTGGGGGATGTTCTCTTATATTACTCTTTCTGTAAATTTTATTTTAATATTATAAGAGACCCTATTTTATCTCCTCAATCCATTTGTGGATGTTCTAAGTGGCACCGTTAGGCTCCCGAGTTTTCGTAAGGGATTTTTCATCTCACTTTTATTCCCGTGAGATTTATGCTACATTTGTGACCATTTCCTTTGATTGGTGTATGTACTTCCCATTATTATACTCCTTGTGTAATATAATTTCATTTATTGGTATTTACATATTCATTGTATTACCCTTCTTCAATGTGGTGTACGTTTCGAAAGTTACCCAAGTCGATAAGGGAACCTTTCACCCTCCTCTATTTAAAATACTTCTTTGTTATGTCATTTAATTCACATAATATTATGTTGGTATATGTTCTACTATATCCTTATTGATGTAAATTTTATGTCCAAGTGATGAGATACACTTTTTATCTCTCATCAACTCATTTTCTGAATTTTGAAGTGACGTCGTTAGACTGTTGAATTTTTGCAAGGGAACTTCTTACCCCAATTTTGTTTCTTTGGGATAAACTTGTACTCCTTGAATATGTCATTCTATGAATATGTGTGAATAACCTCTACTTGTTTTACACTTAATATCCACTTATATTTGGTGTATTAATTTTTCATACATAATTATGTAATTGATTTATCCTTATTCCAAGGATATCGTATTTGTAAGGGACTTCGTCTCAATCCCCTTTCATTGAGACATATTTTGTTCTAATACAAGCCTTTATATTATATGGTGTATAAACCCCTTTGACATTTTCATTTATCCAAAAGGAATATTTTTTTATACGAAGCGTTTTACTAAATGAAGAAGAGGAATGTTTTTGTCGTATGTATGTGATGACAACGACTTCTCCGCCGTTGTGACCATTATATGAGTTTCAGCTTCCTCTATAAGCCATAACTTTTTTTAAAAAAAGAAAAATAAATACCATGTTTTGATTTTATTTTATTTTGGTATTGAAAATGGTTTTCATAATGTATTTATATCAATGTATTGTATTGATATCTTGTGATTTAAAGGTGGAAATGTTATGTTTCCTTTATGAATGTTTTATGTGATACGATTATGTTATGGTTCTTGGGAATTGTTATGAAGATAGGTGGTTCCATGATAAACTAAGGGCGGGTGAGCCTGATATTTCTCTCCAATGCATTGGGTAATGTGAAGGAGTTAAACATTAAGGTTTCTCCGAAGAGATTTAGGGAATATACTATGATGGGTATTCCAAACGTAACCAAGAGGGTTACTCCCTATGTAAGAATGTTATGAATGCCTAAAGTTACCTTTATGCCTTATGATTTCAAGGTTTTATTCATGATTTGATGAGGTATGTTAAAGTTATTATGTTTTATTAGTAAATTATGATTTCATTGATTCTTATGTATACATGTACTCATGTTTCCTTTCCAAATTTTTGTATCCCTTACTGAGCTTTTTATTCTCATCCCAAGTTATTGAAATGTTTTACACAGGACTTAATGATGAATAAGGTCAAGGATGGGATCAAGGAAAGATATTCTATCTAAAAAATGTAAGTAGGCATGTTTCTTTTAAGAGTTTTTTTGAAACTTAGTAGAAGTGTCTACTTTTTAATCTTTTGAGATGTAATAGTTATGTCCTAATTCTCTAAAACTCGAATCATGAAAAGATCCTCAATGTGAATTATTAATTTAATTCAATATTATGTATGGTTTAAGGTCGGGGCCTTATAAGGGGTGTATAGGGGGTGGGGGGTGTCCTGGGGGTGTTCAGGGGGTGGGGGCTATCCATGGGGGTAGGGTGGTCCAGGGGGTGGGGTGGTGTCCAGGGGGTGGGAGGCTTTCCAAGGGGGTGGGGGTATCCAGGGGTGGGATGGTGACTTGGTGGGTTCTGGGGGATCTCTAGGGGGATGAGGGTTGTCCAAGGTTTAAGGGGGTGTCTGGGTGTGGGGGCTATCCAAGGGGGTGAGGGTGTCTAGGGGGTGAGGGTGTTCTGGGGGTGGGATGGTGTCCAGGGGAGATGGAGGGGCTGCCCAGGGGGTTGGGGGGGGGGGCTGTCCAAGGGGTAGGGGGTGTAGGGGGGGGGGGGTTGTTTAAACGGTGGGCGTGTCCAGGGGGTGTGGTGTCCATGGGGTGGGGTGTTGTCAAGGGGGTGGGGCTATCTAGGGGTTTGGGTATGTCCAAGGGGGAAGGGTGTGTCTGGGGGTGTCTAGGGTGGTGGGATGATGTCCCTTGGGGATGAGGGTTTCTAGGGGGTGGGGGGTGTCCAGGTAGTATAGTGTGTCCTTGGGGGTGGGAGGGGCTATCTGGAGGGTGGGGGTATCCAGGGGGTAAGGGATATCCAAGGGGCATGGGGGTCGTGGGGGTTCGGGGTGTCAAGAGGGGGTAGGGGTGCTTTCCAGGGGGGTTTGGGGGTTGTCCAAGGGGGCGGGGGTATCCAGGTGGTGGGGGTATCGGGGGTGGGGGTGTATAGGTGAGGTGAATCAGTCATATCAAATCATCAAGTAAAGTTTTAATATTTATAGATAAATATATAAAGATATTGTGACCTACAAAATCACACATACATTCAGGCACAACAAATCATCAAACATCAAATGTCAGTAATATAATTTAAGAAATGTAGTGGGTCAATCTGTCCCTCATCACCATCACTATCATCACCATAATCATCAGCCTCACCCTTGTCCCCGTCTTCATCCCCATCATCATCCATGCCCTCTGCAACACCGTTCTCCTTTCCCTCATACTCTGCCTTGGACACCTCCTCGCCCTCCTCCTCTACATCACCCTCCTCCTCCACCTCGTCCTTCTCCTCGCCCTCCTCCTCCCCTTCCTCACCCTCCTCCTCACCATCATGTCAAATAACATGATAACTGCAATATATTTCCCCATATATAGAACACATCGACGACATATATTCATCCAAATTTGTGCTTCCCTCTGTTGGAATTGATGTACATAAAACTTCCACCAGTTTCATAAATGAAGTGTTTTCCCTAGTAAGATGTTCTGCGTCTATATGGGCCTTTTTTAGCCTGTTCTGCATGTGCCTTAACATGATGGAACTCAGTGGCACTACAACTTGTACCTGAGGAGGGCCAATACCTCTTTAGGACTATACTCTTCCCAGGTTGGTAGAGTACTCTTCCAGGGTTCTCATCTTCCAACACCTGGTGTAAATGATTGTTTGGCCCAAAATGGATAGGTTATTGGGAATCAAGGGCCTATAAAGAAGCCTCTTACAAATATAAATAGATTATTATGTTACAAAATAGATATTAAAATTTGAAATCCACAATGTAAAACATAAAATCTACTGTTGAGTAGGTTCATTTACCACACATCCATCTTTCTTCCTTCTACTCGAGAAAAATAGTTTTGCTTGAGGCACACATCCTTTAATATTCAATATTTTCCTCTACAAAGACATTGAATGAAGGAAACCATAAATAAAACTGAAATATTTCAATTCATTAAGCACATAAGTTCTAGACATACATAGAGGTGGATCATCAGTCTCTATCGTATTGTCAAATCTGCGACAATTATTTCTATATGGATGCTCCATTGGAAAGAATCATCGATGTCACATAAAACTGAAACTACAGTGACATTTTAGTCATCCGGATCATGTATTTTTCTTAAAAGCATGACATCATTGTTTCCCTACGTGTTCCATCCAGACATCATTACATATGCAGTAAAATCAATGATCATCCACATAAGTGCAGAACGCTTATGCAATATGTATTTTAAATATACATCGTATGTGCGCACACCCACATCCTAATGAAGTTTCAACACTTTTATTAAAGGTTGCATGTATATAACTATATCATTTTCAGGATTATAAGGGATAGATATGAGTATAATCAGGAAAGTGAAAGGTTTTTTCATACACAACCGTAGTGGACTGTTATAAATGTGTATAAAAACCATCCATGTGTTGTGAAAAGTAATCATATTCCCAAACGGATTAAAACATTCACATGAAACACCCAGCCTCACATTACACATGCCAGCTACAAAATCAGGATATCGATCATCAAATCTCTACCATGAAAATCCATTTACTGGGTGTACCAACTCATCATTAGTCTTCTTTCTCTCGTTATCATGCCATATTATTTTTGTTGACATTTTATCAGACATGAAAAGATTTTGGATTATGGGGATAAATGGAAAGTTCCACATTACTTTATGTGGAACAGGGGATGTTGTTCCATAAGATTTTGGATTTCATTGGGATGTACCAAATTTTATACACTCATTTCATTCAGCCATATCCTCCCAGAATAAACTGTAATATATCAAGAAAGCAAGAATTTGGTTCTTGAAAATAAAAGTTCCTCAATTAAATTCCATTATATATAGTGGGTTGAGGGAATATGTATATCATCTGCAATTAATTACTTTAATAAGAAAAAGAATGTAATCGATGGAAGTATTAGGTATCTCATACATAGTTTTTCCATGAAACAATCAGATTAAATATTTAAACTTTCTCATTTTACCGCAAGGTCGATAAACTGGAGTCGTGGCAGCGTCATTCAATTTTTTCACACTGAAAACATTATCATTTTCATTAGAATCATCATGTTTTCTCATATCAAAGTATTATTGGGTCAGAATCCTTTCTTTTTCACGATGAAGAATAAATGAAAATTAGTCATATAACAAATTATCCAATCCAGTACTCTCATTTGGATCATCATTAATTCGAGATTTCATTTTCTCCCCATTTTGATACCACAAAGAGTAGTTTTCATGAAAACTATATTTGGTTATGTGGTAGATGACTTCTTCATGGATCATCCAATGTATTCCAACACAATTTTAATAGGGGCAGTGTATGGGACCACTATCTGAAGCATTGTGAAATGAAAAATCTAAAAAATATCTTCAAATACTTTTGAGAATGGCTTGTTATCTAATCGGTATGATACATCCATATTCTACCCAATCTATAAAAAATTGTTATAAGTCATTTCATCAAAACCAATTCAATAAGATTGAAGTTACCTTGAAAACATATTTATGAAAATGAGAATTTTTCACTTTATATGAAACTATAAATGACCAACTAATCTATATGATAATCATAATATAAAAGACAAAAAAATATTTATAACAAAATACATTTGAAGAAATATACATTTGTGTACAAGATCATGTACACTTGTAGAGGATAATTATTAATGATTTTAGTATATATTAGATTGATGAAATTTTATATTTTGGTAGATTATTTGAGTGAACACATACACTTCCCAAGGTGGTGGGGGTGTCTGGGGGTCTCTAGGGGGTGGGGGTTGTCATAGGGGGTGGGGTTATGTAGGGGCTATGGTATCCAAGGGAGGTGCGGGTGTCCATGGGGTGGGGTGGTGTCCATGTTGGGGGGGGGGTTGCCCATGGGGGTGGGGGTGTTGAGGGGTGTGGGGGCTATCCAGGGGTGGGGCTGTCCAAGGGGGTGGGGTTGTCCTGGGGGAGGGGATACCCAGCAGGTGTGGGGGTGTCCAGGGGGGTTGGGTGGTGTATAAGAGGTTTCCACATGGGTGGGTGGGGGTTTCCAGGAGATGTGGGGTAGTCCAGGGGGTGGGGGCTGTCCATGGGGGTAGAGGGGTGTCAAGAGGGTGGGGTGTCTAGGGAGGTGGGTGGGTGGGGGTCCAGGGGGTGTGTGGGTGTTCGTGGGAGGTGTGGTGATGTCCAAGGGGGTGGGGGTTGTCCTTGGGGGTGGTGGGGTATCCAGGGGTGGGGGTGTTGTCCAAGGGGGTGGTAGTGTCCACCCACAAACTAGGGTTGTATAATCAAATCAATATCCTATTGTATCATGATTTCAAGCATATTATAGATGACCTAGAAGACTGTTGGTGTAATGAATCAATATCGTACATATAAATCAA